>BRZM01000030.1:3674-343955 GCA_033238685.1 Lates japonicus | reverse complement strand
GTAAATAAGTAGTTCACTCCTTATTTTCACTCTTAGGTACAGATTGACTCCAAGGTCTGGTGATTGTGGTGTGAACAAGAACTGAGATGTTTTCTGTCAAAGCTGAAGCAGACAGTTGATTTCTTCCTCACTTCCCCAGGTGCCTGTCCCTTATGGCAGTCTCTCTGGGGCGGAGTAGGGGAAGGACCACCTTGTTAAGGAGGTAGATGCTCTGGATGGGCTGTGCGGTCGAGGCAGGAGACTGGGCTGGGATCCATTTCTCCATCCTAAACCGGAAGCAAAGGCCCTGCATTATGGGAGCCCAAGGCCCAGCTGGACCACGCCAAGCCTTCACCCGTGAATTCATTCGGGTGCCACATGCACAGATATGAAGGCTGTGTAGCTTTCTGTTTAGATTCAACAGAATTTTGTCTGTGAACAAATTAAAATGTCATTAAGTCACATGTGTCTGCCTCCTGTTTCTGGTTCAGTCTCTGAGCTGCTGTCCACTCCCAGGCTGTGATTGCACAGAGGAGGCTCGGTGGAGAGCTGTTGGTAACAGAACCAAACCCAGAGCCCAGTTCCACAGAGTTACAAGGAATCTAGTTTGGGTGGGAAGCAAAGACAGATATCTGTCAACATTTAGCCTAAGTATTTTTTATCCCATTACACTTAAGGGTTTTAAATGGTACATCCTGTACACTGAATAGCCTGCACTCCACTGTGGTCAGTTAAAAGCACAGTTAATCTTTGGTGGTGAAGTTACAATGAATAACAAACACTGGCTTACTGACAGCCACTGTTTTGTAATATAATCACAACCACATATTTATATGTTTGACCGTTTTATCTTTTTTAGTTATAGCGTTTTACCATCAAATTCAGATACATTTTTATATATATTCATATATTTATATTTCGATATTATACTTATAAAATCATTTTCTGTGTGCTAACCACTAAACTGCATGTTTGTACACTTTCAAAATGTTTCAGTATTGGTTGGTGATGATTGAAAAGTAGCCTGTTAAACCTTTATGATCTCTTTGCACCTCTTAACATCTTCCCAGCAAATAGAGCCACCGATCTAAAGCCAGCTCAATTATTCTTACCACTGGTACTTTCTTGTCCGGCTCCCTCTTCCGTGGGCCAGACCACATCCCGAGGGAGTCGGTTGGAATGCTCCGCCGAGTGCTGGGCTGTCCCACTCTCTGGCTGAGGAGAGGCTGGGGCTAAGGATGAGCAGACTGGGACTGGGCACCTCTCGGATTGTGAGATCGGTGAACCTCAGCCTGACTAATCTTCATCCCCTGACAGTCATCCAACTCGTTCAGCTTCCTCAACACACACACACGCTGCAAGGTAAAGTTTATGTAGAGTATATTGCAAATTACTTCTTTTATTTTATAGTTTATTCATTGGTGTCACGTTCTATCATGCCGTCTCTAAGATGTTTGTTGACGAGGACATTATGTCTATTTAACTTTTCAATAAGTATCTTTTCTAATTAATTAATATTTGAAATGAAACACTCTGAGCCTGAAGAGCGGCTGCCTTGCTACTGACCCATACCACCTGGTGTGGACAGAGTGGTGAGGAGGTCTTCATCTCAGCTATCACATACAGCAAAGACACCAAAGATTGGTATACCGCAGCACACACATGCACACACACACACACAATGTTAAACAGCATGTCGAAACTCTACAGGAATAACTCAGGCTTTGTCTCTCTCAAGATACTGCCTCATGTCAGTCCATGAGTGGCAACTACAGGCGGGCCACCAGGTGTGGCTGGGCCGAGGCTGAACTGTGCCTTTTATGCCCACAGGGTTTATCCATATTATGCCCTGATGTGCAACTCACTTTCATCAGAGAAGTCGCCACTGGGCTGGATATACAGGTATACTGACTGATCCTGTTTGATCTGAGTGATTTACAGGAGATGTAAAAGCAGGGGTCTCTACACTTATCTGTACAATAGTTTATGGATCTGAGAGTCTAACAGATTATCTCTTTGTTTTAGGGTTTTCAGGTTATGGTGTGCAATATGACTGTGTCCCTCAGCCCAGGCCCTCAGGTGAAAGCACTCAAGGTGTCTCTCTGGCGGTCAGATCAATGGAACAACAGGGTGAGGGGCTGCTGCACAGGTGGCTAGTTTTTTTGTTTTACATTTAGTTAAGTATCTAAATGAAATAATACTATACTACTGCATAAAATCAGTTGTGTGCATTATTAGATATCTTCTTGACTATCAGTCAATTGTGGCGGCTCAATTCTTAATACATTCAAATTGCTAAGTAGTATTATTTATACATCACATATAACTATTTAAAGTGAATTGAAAATGTTTTCTGTCTGTGCAGAGGCTGGGGTGAAGCTGCCGCTCGCTCTCATGCCTCCTGTGGGGTGTCTGAACAGAGCCTATTGGGTTCTCATTGATGATCTGGTGGTCCGGTGATTCTGAATACATATTCACCAGCGAGGCTGGGATTTAGAACCTCTAAGGCCCGACCAAGCTGACTGCATCACTGAAAGGTGGGTCTGGGAGTTTCTGATTACTATAGTAGCATAGAATAACTTTTGTTCCCTATTGCTCACAGCTCTGTGTACCTCTGTAAGTCAGGAGAGGTCCACAAGGTTCCTGTTTTTAGTTTTCTCCTCTCATAGATGTTCCCCTCTGGGATTTGAGGGAGGTGGGATGTGTGTCCTCATATGCGCTACCAGGGAGGCTGTAAGGAAGTGAGGTCTGAATCTGGCGGCCTTGGACTCTCTCCTCTATCCACCCTGGAGGAAAAAGCTACGGACGCTTCGGCGCTGAGTGGGCAAGGCCGCGATTCTGGCGTGAGTGACAAACCACGTGGAGTCTCCACTGAGGCATCCTTTTCTCTCAAGTTACTGTCAAGTAATAGGCTAGGTCTGACTGTTGCTGTGCGGCTTCTTTCAGTGGCATGGATCTGCTGCAGTACAGCAGCTGATGTCCTTTGAAATGTTGGCATCCGTCTTCCCCAATTTTGCCTTTCGCCATGAATTCTCAAAGACTCAATATGAGGTAAGCTGAATGAACTACTCTCCATATCCCATAATTCTTGGCGCTACAAGCTACCATAAGATAGTTAACTCTTTCTCAATAAAACATTTCTCCTATCTGTATGTATATGGCTGTAACACAGACCTCACTGTGACCTTCAGAAGAAGAGATTGAGAGAATTCAGAAGAGGAAAGCAGCTCTCCCACAGGACATGAATTGTCTCTCTGCGGTGCTCTAACTGTCAGGAGAGTCAGAGAGATTCTGGACAAGTTCGACCCAGCACCGGTGGTCTGGACACTCAGAGTATATTGTAAGGAACCAGAAAAATGCTCAAAAATCATTTTGTCTGCAGAGAGCCTACTGTTCGATACGACTCGGTTCAACAACTAATACTATGTTTCATTCTCAGCTGGTGCTGCTACACGTTTGCAAAATTATGACTCTCCTGCCGCATTGATCAATCTCCTCCGCGTCCTTTGGGACAAAGAAAGGCTGCCTAGAAACCAGCAATTTAAAGTAGGAGAAGAGGCTGTGTGCAGAGGCCATCTCCTCAGTGAAATGGCGACTCATGAGCTGTCGCATAAAAACTATGTGTGCGAAAGTAGCCACAAAACACATAAATTAAAATTTATTTATGATGATACAGTATGTACTGCATTCTCTTAATATTTAGCAAAAAAACAACAAAAAAGCGAACAAAATAAACTATTTTTATTTCAATTCATTCATACCAATCCTTTCCTCAAATTAAGGCCCTCTAGAGACTTCTCAAACTGCTCCGCTCTGCCTTCTATTTCTAGTAGAATTCTAATCCTGTACTTACGACTGTGAGCAGCATTAAACTCCATGGGCATTCACCGTTAATAACAATGTGCCCGTCAGCTCAACAGCGCCTCTAGTGAAAAGAAACTGAGACGAAACTTCCCAGTCAATGGAGGCAAGCCTAGGGTACAGGTAAACAATGCATGAGCAAACATCACTTCTGTGTTAAGGTATTAGAGATGGCATGGGACACTGAAGAGAAGAAGGAGGAGGAGAGAAGAGGATGCTTTCAAGGATGTTAAACTGTGTGTTACAGAAAGATGATTTTTAAACTTGTTGCCTACCTTGAAATTTTGACACTTGAAAAGGTATTTGGCCCCCAGGATGTAGTTCTGGGGATGTAAAGACCTAGCGAGCCCATAGCACTTGGATAGAGAGAGAGTTGGGGAGGAGGCAGCCTGATTCTATGTTTCACAGGAGTGGGAACAAAATAATCCCGATTGTGAACAGGGGAACATGTCCTACTGTCCACAGGCACAACACAGTAACTTTGTGAGGACAGAGTCACAAAACATAACACTCAAAATGGTAAAGAAGTTTCTTCTGTGAGTATTTAGTTCCTGTTCAGTTGTACCTGCAGGCTGACAGGACCTCCTGAGTGATGACTCTTGTCCAATCAGTTGGGAGCCGAGTTCATGGCAAGCTCATGTGGGAGTAGCAAGTCCTGCAGGATCCCACCAAATCTGGGACACGCTCTGTACAGTCATTAGACAGGAGTCTAAGCCAGCACATGAAACACTGAGCTATCCACCACTCCTTCATGCAAAAACATCAGTTAAAACCAAGATGATGGTGGTAGAAAGAAAAAATATTGAGGTTCACCTGAATGTGCAGCCAGTGATAGTGTTGTGTGAAGAGGATAGGGGCTCGTCTGCTGAGGTCAGAGGAACACTCCCGGCTTGGTGACACTCTGCGGCCCAGGTCACCCCTAACTCCTGTCAAGGAACCATGAGTGCATGGCTGACCGCTGGGCTGGACACATGAGTTAACAACTAATGGAGGTTCATGATGTAAATGGTGAGGATACAGTTGTCCTTCTCCATTCAGCGACCAATGACGGAGATCCAGCTCTAGGTCGACTGCAGGGATTGAGTCCACCTGGGTAGAGCTCGTGGCCAGCTACAAGAGACAAATGGCATTAATGTCAGTTTGAATCCATGCATTTGTGTGTCTCTGGCTTTGTGTGGGCTACCTGGAACGCACAGGTGTGTGTCTGCAGCAGTGACTGAGTTGGATCCCACATCAACCCAAGATTCGTTCACAGTTGCATATGTGAGTTCTCCTCTGCCTGCACTCCTATGACAGAAGCTCCACCTGGGAAAAGCAGAGTTGGGTTTGATCATGTCACTATGAACCGTACTTCAAACATTTGTGTGACCACTCACCTTTTCACCACATTGACACAGGAGCTGTTTTGTTGGCTTGGTACAGGCCAGTCGGACAGTGGTGCCAACTGGGATCTGAAACCAGGTAGTTCAACATCTTACTTTATAAACCAAAAATATGTTATTTGCATGACATTAACTGTTCATTTGATTTCTGCACTCAGCAATAATAATCAACATGAGCCACCTTCTTGTGCTTTATTTCATAGTATTTTTGTCCTATAACACACAGAAGAAAACCACAAATGCCTGTGCCTGGCTGTAGTATTAGCAAGCTGACTTTTATTTCTGTTGACATCACGTATATTTTGAGTTACATGTACAATCAGTGACTCACAGAAATCTAAACACTTATACCGTCTCGTCTACTGGAATCTGAAATGAAAATTATTAATATTAAATTTTCCTGCTGTGAACTTCTCACGGTAATTATCTACATAAAAGTATTTAATGCATATGAGCATGACCTTGATCCAGACTTAAGTCAGAGAAGTAGGGCAGACATTGAGATTTGGGTCTGTAGTACAGAAGGATTGAGGGAATCAACATGCGGGTACAAGACAGAGACACAGACCTCAAAGAACTCTCTACAAGCAGAGGAAAACAGAACATTATTAGATAAATGAATTAATATGGTTGTGATATACAGGTCTAATATACTGTTCTTATAGCAATTCTGACAGAGAGTCCCTGACACAAACTTTACCTAGATGTAATGTCTGGATTCAATGAGCAATCTTTGCTGATTTTACCATACTCAGTACTTTTTCGTGTTGTGAACTTACTTGCAGGGTTCTTGGTTGATCTGAAACTCAGCAGCAGCCCTGGAGGCGGCTGGCGAAGAGACCCAGCACAGGCAGAGCTGGAGTAATATGTCTGGATAACATCATCAATAAAGGCTTGAAAACATGCATTTCATTTATTTGGATCTAAACTCTCAACTTTGTTTTACTACTGACACATCCTCAGAAACTCAGTTTCACTTTTAATATGAATGAAATCTTCTGTTGGCACCTGTAGAAAGCTCTGCTGTAGCTGCTGCTTGGGTGTAGTGGTGAGAAGTGGTGTAGATCCCCCAAAGCTGGATACTGAGAATTACGAGGCTTGAGAAGACTGGGTGCCTTGTCTGTTGGGACAGTTTGGAAAAATGCAGGTTTTAACAGCATTCATGGGGATACTTATATGTTATTATTAGACTTTTATAGAGTATATAACTATCATTGATTTCCCTGGTGAAAAATGATGGGTGAATTTAGTAAATCATTTAAATCTAATTATATTATGTTTGAATTATTAAAATTATTATTACCTTTAGATCGGACTCAAAACAAGAGTCAGTCACAGTGACAAGAGATGATGAATCACGTTAGCCTGAACATCAGCCATTTCTCAATGCAAACTCCTGATCTCTGGAAATAATTTCCCTTCTAAATGTTAAAAATGTGCACTTTATGTGTATGCTTTAGCAAAATGCCACAAGTCTTACGCCTTTCTGTGGACATCCGAGTAGAAAACCGTACTCAGGTTAGCAATACCACAATCAGTGTGTCTGGCAGCCAATATCCACAGAAATCGAGGTTAAATCACAGAGACAACCTGGAAAACAACAGAAAAAGAACATATATTAGTAAGTTTTTGTGTAAATGTAGAATGTTTACAAAGTTCACTGGTTTAAAAGCAAACAATTTAAACCACGAAATATAACATTATTATTTAATTGCTAGGAAGCACTATAAGTGACGAAACAGAAGATACAATGTAGATCAATAAAAATAGATTAGAGGACAAGTTCAAAAAGTCTAGCTGACCTACAGAGAGCAGAACAGTTTGATGGGTCATGGGCTGCTCTAAGCTCTATAAAGCCATCAAAACAAGAAACTGCTTGGCCCCAACAGAGCAAGACTGCTGGATTACCCAAGCTTGGTGGCTAAACTAAGTTTTTAGCTCATACAGGGGTGGCAGAGGCAGTGGTTACCCTGAAGTCACCACAGGCTGGACGGTGGATGCAGAGGGCTTCAGTAATTCAGTTGGGCTTCAGTGAATTCAATTGGGAGCTTCAGTGAATACACTGGGAGCCAGTGAATACACTGGGGGCCTCAGTGTCACCAGTGGAACTTCAGACACCTTTGTGGTACCGACAGCTGTGAGTCACAGCCTGTACACCGCCAGGCAGGGGTCCCTTGGAGCTGAAAAGACCCCACATTTGTTGTGCTGACACTCACGGTGGAAGACAACCCTGATTCTATGTGCGTTTACCAACCATTACATACAGATGATAAATAAATGATGAACGACACCACCGGCGAATACATTTCTTCAAAGAGAGACATGGTGACAGTGCGGAACCAATAGACTCAACAGCTGATTAGCTTGGTAACCGCGTTAACATAAAGTTAAGTGGAATAATTTGTGCTCACGAGGCACGTTAAACTCATTAATATATACAATAAAATAGAACAACGTTTGGCAGTAACATAGTGGACGTTTCCACTACAATGTAGCTGAACATGCCAGTTACAAATAAACTGGAAGGCTTCTTGTTACCAAGGAAGTTGTCATGGAGACTTCCGTTTGTAAGGTTCACTACCGTAAAACCTAGTAAAGAGGAAATATATATTTTTTCAACAGTAAATTCATGCAGTCAGACAGGGTTCAATGCCAAAATAATATCTGATTTTAGAACTAATACAAGGGTAGAGATGATTTCCACATCATTTTTTTATACTATGTGTATTGTTTGGGAATGCAAACAAAACTGCAAATTATGTAAAACTTTAGTAACAGATCTTTTCTCCATGTTTCTATATTTATAATTTGTAACAAATGTTACAAATTTAATAACTTAATACATAGACATTGTTTATTGTTGTCCATTCATGTTGCAATATGTATGCAATATTTTTCTCCTACTTGTGTGTATAATATAGTGGCATAATGGCACCAAATATATATAAAATACTAAAATTACCAAAAAGTGAAAGTGCTCATCCCAACACTCGACTATGGCCCCATTTCTGGAATAATGTGTAGTGTGTGTGTGTGTGTTGTTACGGGTAACGTAGATTCACCCAAGCAATCTGTTATAACCTATAATAAAACATTGTAATTTATTTATTGATTATATTTTGTGTTATTTATCTTAACTTTGAAACTAATTATTAAACTGAAGTCATCAGATGGATGTGGAGTAAAGTACAAAGTTTCATCAAAATGTAGTGGGGTAGATGGAGTACTTGTGCTTGGCTACACATTTAGCATAAAGAAATGATGTGATTTTTGGTGGGATCCAGGACATGGAAGGTATCCTATTGATATGTTTAGTCTTACTAGCAACATTATGCAACAATTTTACCTTACAGTAACAGTTTCAAAATTATTTAGATGGCTATTAGCTTGTAATAGGAAGGATGAAAACATATGGTGGGTTAAGTTATAGTTTTAAAATATTACTATTGTAATATTGTGCTTGTATTAGTTTTGTTTTTTTTTTTTCTTCATTCAAGTATACGGCTTGGAATTATTGTTGGGTGGGTTTAGCAATGATGGTGTTTATTTGTTTCTGAGGATGTTTGATAAGGTTTATATGAAAAAGAAAAGTACACGTTCTTTTGATTTGTATCTGCTTTTGTTTTAGCACACAACTGCTGTGAGTTAGATGCTTTCAGTCAATTAATTTAATAGTCTGGTCTTGATATGAATGGGGAGGTGCCTGCAGGTTTGTACTGAGATTATGATTTGTTTTTGTTGCCTGAGCATTTTTTTGTTTGTTTATTTTTCTGTATATAACACTGTTGGCTTTTAGGGGTAGGCGCTTCCGGTGCCCTTAACAAATGTAGACAGAGGGTCTTTGAAAAATAAGTTCTTGAAGTTGAATCAGAATTAAACAATGTATCTGTGCTTTGTACTGCAATCAGGTAAGCATGCATTATAGGTGCTAAACATAAAGAAAGACCCCACCATAAGTTCCATCAACAGCTGCCCATTGTTGATGCATTTTACTTTCGATATCCCCCTCTTTGAAGTAGTGATTACCTCCATAGTTTCCAAATACATTTATAAGGCTCAGAGCCGCCACATCACAGCATTAGCATTTTCATAGGAATAACACAATGGACTGGATGATTACACACTATTCTAACATCAGGTAAGACAAGTTTGGACCTCCGATTTAGTCATTTTATTGTCTCTTTATAAATATTTATGATTAACATTTTCACATAACATAAAATTTTTCAGCTGTAAGTTATGTTCCTATATATAGCACGATGGAAGCTTTTAGGGCTAAAGGATTAATGATTATAATGACAATATGTAGAGAAGAAGCTCACCACGACAAAACTGCCTCAATGTTGTAAACAATTCAATCAAAGGTGTTAAAAATGCAACAAAACCTCAGTGTAGTACGGCTTGTGACTGGTATGAGATTGTCTGATTTTATTGATACGGTGGCGACTATTGAATTCTGCTTATTGGTCTGATTCTTTATAGATTTCAATGATTCCTGATCAGTTTCTGCATTGGAAAACAGTATGCCTACAGGTTCTCAGCATTAATGCAGCTGTTTATTATCTGAGCTGACCACAATGTACAAAAGAGCAGAAAGAAAGAAAGCGAAACATGTGCAAAAAGCTCCAGTGTTTAACCACTGTATAATTGGAACGTTTTTGATACCTGTAGCTTCTCCTGCAGTAGCAAATTGGGACCTTCGTGGTCTTCTTATGAAAAAGGTTTATGATGGCCCTTGTCTCAAGATGACCAAGGTGACTGATTAAAGATGATCTTTGCCTCAAGTTAATTTAGGCACTCCATCCCCTACGTCTTTCAATTTGTTTTTTCAGCTGTGTCCTGAACCTGCTTTCATCAAACATATGCACATTTCTGGTGGATGACCCTTGCATACCTACTACATGCAGATACACATACGTATTTGTTGTAAATCAAATGTTTTACGTGTTTGAATATAAGGAAATGATCAAGGTGCTAGGATGCATTTTTGATTTTTGGGAGTGAGTTTTCCCATAATTTGACGAAACACTGTACAGTATATGAACTAAAATGTATGGTCATTCTGAACAGATGTATATATAATTATAGCATGTAATACTTTGTCCGTTTGTAATGTAATTTCCCATGTTTACAATTAGATTTAATTCATGTTTTTCTTTGTTTTACTATACTAAATACTAAAATGTCATGAAAGAACATATTGAGAAACAGACTCAAGAGCCATTACAATTTTAGGAAACCTAGAGATCATTATACATATTTCATTACTGACTACACATGGTGTAAACTTCTTTCATTCAAGTCTATGTGAGTCTGGTTATTAACTCTTCCCTAGTAGTATACAAAGATCAGAACAGTAGATGCCAAGTTCACTACTAATGATGTTGTGAGTCTTTGGTCTTAGTACATTCTTCAATTTAAACAATATATACTCTAAACACAGGTGCTGCTAGAGATGAAACAGGCGTGGACTAAAGTTTTTTAACTCCTGGGGCCGAAGGTAGTAAATACAAGTTAGCCTCTGAAGTCACCACACTGCCTATTTTGTTTTTGAGGGAATATTTCAATAAAGTATAACTTTATCTAAGTCAGGTTCAGTTAAAACAAGTACTCATTATAACAGAATGGCTCATTTAGAAAAATATGTAGCCTACATCTATTTTAAACAATGCAATTTGATAAGATGTTACTAATTTTAACTATTTACTGCTGCATGTCAGCTGCAATTCACCCCAGGGAGAGACTGAGTCTTACGCCAATCTACATTTCATGATTTAATTTTGATTATATTCTATATATTAATCTGCCAACCTGCAAAGTAACTGTTAAACTTCCAGTCATGAGATGAATATAGTGCAGTAAAAAGTACAATATTTGTAGTAGGTAGATAGAAATGCATAATCAAGTGAACTACAAGTATCTTAAAATTGTACTTAAGAAAAGTAAGGACCTACACTGTACCAGACCCTCCTGGTCAATCCAGATTAGCCGACTGCTGACATGAGTATATTAGTATGTTTAGAACTGAAATGTTGACTTTGCTGCTCCTAATGGTGTTGTCAAAAAAAGACAATGTAGACATCAGTTCCTCCACACAAATCACTCAGATTTTTTCTTCTTCGACACCAGTGCTAAAAACTGCTTTGTTTCAATGTCGATCCTGTGGCTTGGAAGTCCTGGGTAACATAGCTGGAGTTTTGGCTATAGTGGTACGAACCAGTCAGAGTAAGTCATGTCTCTCACTGCAGTGAGGACAGAAATATACAGTATTTAATATAATAAATATTGGGTTATTTAGCTACACTGTTTCTCACTGGACTCACATGTTTATCGGTTTTATTTCCTCAGTTTGCTTGTCAGTGCTCCCCTGAACAATATTCCTATGGGATGGAAGAGGCAAATATAAGTGTTTCCTGAAACCTGCCAAAATCTAAAAAGTTCAAGGTAGGCAACTATTCATATCATGTCCTGACAGAAAGTACGAAACCTATGAAGGTGTTTGCCCACAAAACGACTGTATTGCCATGACACAGATGTCTTAACATATCTGTTAAATATTTTTCAATTCAGTGTAAATTTGCAGTCAACGTAACTCATGGTTTTGACAATGATAGCTGACCCCACCACAAAACACTATGGTGAGTTAAACTACAGATTTACAGAATATTGTTAATAGTGATGCAGAATCAATGTCCTCTCTGTCTCTCTCTCTCATCTTCTGGCAACGAAAATGTTTGTCTGTTAATCAGGGTGTGATCTTGTCTCTTTCGGGTCTATTGGCCCCAACCATCTAAGTTGCAGAAGTATCACCATGTGCAATGGTAACTCAGATAGACCAGTCCTGATAGTCTTGGACCTCCAGTGCCTTCTTCACTTCAAGGTAAATACACTATGTTGAGGTTGTGAAAATGTACCACCCGATAATAAAGGCAGCGGTGAAAAGGTCTGATAATTAAATTTCTTTCCTTCCTTCAGAGATATACACAACAGAGCAACATGGCCAAATTAGTGTTATCATCTATAAGCTAAAACAATGATGAATATCATATGAATTTTTTAAACTAAAATTTTCCTCCTTTTAATTCCTTCCTAGTCATTATAATTAAATGTAGAGCCAACCCACACACCTCTTGTGTTTCTCTTGTGACATGATTCAATTGCCAATATTATGACAGAACACTTCAGCATCAACAATTCTACATTTACAGTTGTAAAACACACAGTAAAAATGAAACAATACTGGCTGATGTAGTCACCTACATAATGTTGGTATAATGAGAAGTCTTCAATGGGACGCTGGGGTTGTTAATATAGGTTTAGTCCATTTGTTGAGAAGCCTGGAATTGGTTTGGAAAATCTGATTAACTGATTCTAACACTGCTTTGACAGAGTGTAGAATTAGAAGCAGACATTGCATTTCTGTTGGGCCCAGTTCGGGCGAAACCTCGATCAGACTTTCAAACAATGAGACTTTGTACAGAAAAACTGGTCCCACTTTCGTTTGTGGGAAAAGGCACTGAGTAAAGGACTTTGTTCTCTCCTGTCAGTTTACTTGTGCACAGACTCAAATTCATTTTTGCTAGAGTGTTGAAAACTAATTGTGATTATTTTTCACAACTGTAGATATTTATATTATTATAATTGTTCCTCCTCTTTTTGCACGGTTTGCTGTCATGATACTCTAGTTCACCTGTTATCCCACTATTCTTACACAATGACTTTTTCACATCTGGACACTGGGTCTAACATTGATAGCATATATCAAATGAGGAGGGGACTTACAATAAAATCATCAAATATGTAGTGTAATATGATAGCCATGATGCTGATTTCATACTTCCCGTCAGACCGCAGAAGCTTCTCAGGAATTTTATATTCAGTGTCTGTTAAAGCTGATCTACTTAATAACAGATGAGCTATACACCTTATTTACCACAGTCCAAACCCGTATTAACCCTAAAATTATTTATTTATTTATATTCCTGGACAACTGGCAGAGCTGAATGTGGAAAATCAAACAATTTACTTGCATCACTGAGATTATGCATATTTTTGAAACACAAACAAACTGCAGATGTCCAGCAAAGTGACTTATAATCTTAACATACACATCCATGCCATTAACTGCATAACACTACAAAATCACATTAAAATTTTTATCCTTCTCTTTTGTAGCAACAATGTTTTCTCATCAGGAAGAGGTTCAGATCAAATGAAGAAGATCCTATGTAATTTATTACTGATGGAGAATCTAATGACCCTCGTGAATTACAAATGCATTAGCTGAGATAAAAAGTTATTGATTTACACTATTGGGAATTACGTTTTCTCTTAATTCAAATGTGCAGAATGTATTTTCAAAAATAGTCTTTTTGTGTTTTATACATTTAACTAAGGCATCCGTTCACATTTTCAGTCATTAGTTAAGTATTATCTTGATTTAGTTTCTGTAAAGGTTGGCTCACCATTAAAAACCTGTCAGTCAATTTGAGGTGATACACATGAACCAGTCTTTAAATACATGATAGTTTATCAAGTGTCTATTAACAAGTAAACAAATCAACTCTGTTGCCTGATGAAACAACTCAAATATATTTCTCAACGCATCTCTAGGTAAGGAGCTGCATTTAATGATGTTGGAGCAAAAGGAGGGGAACTGGATACCATTGCATCTTGTCCCTCGACAAATCATATGTTTCAAGTACCCAGAACTTTATTACTTGAAGCAATAAGACAGAATCTGCAGACAAAATCTTTTCTATTGAAGGTACAGATGTAAACTAACTACAACAGCTTCAAATCGTATTTACTGTAAATGTTCTGGTTCAAAAAGCAAACAGTGAATATTTTTATGTTGTTTATTGGAGAGTTTCATTTCAAAGCAGAACATCTAGTTATTATATATATTTATTGTACGACACTGTTAACAGAAAAAACTAATGATTAGCGTAATAAACTTTAACCCATAAGTTGGCTTACATACAGACTGTGAAGTATCATGACATTAAGAAAGTGAAGAGCTCATTTCTTTGCTGTTACGGGATCTCAGTCAGTGGAGTGTCACTGAAAATGGAAATGATAGCTCAAGAAGGATTCAGTGGTGCTTGCCTTACAGGGTAATGAAAATAAAATAAACCAGAGATTCACTGGACAATACGTTTAGTCTGAACACAGACACCCACTAACACAGTTAAACAGAAACATATTTTGAATCTATGATGCATTTAACTTCAAGTTTCTGTTTAAATCACGGGAGTTCAGATGGCTATTGTTGGTGCCAACCAGTGGAAAGGAGGATACCTGGGAAATACACAAGTGAGCCCAGAAGTGGAGCTCATATGAGCCTACGTCTGAACCCTGACAGTTATCTAGGTAAGAGATATTATAATGTTATTATACAATAATAGCAAACTAATGCATACAGGGTGATTAAGTGAATGCACTGCTCCTCTGTAATCCTTCATTCCATCTTTTGGACTATGATGTCTAAAGTTCATATATATATTCTATCCTCTGGGAAAATCCAAAGCCACGCCCAGTTTCTTGCTGGGGTCATGTTTAAGTTAATGGTTGTAGACATAAGATGTAAGTGTTGAGGAGAGAGCTTTTTCTTCTCCTCTCTGTTTCTTCAGGATATTTGCTAGATTATAAAACATGTAGACAAATTGCCCTATATATTGATGTTTAGAGCTGTTAGGAGAGAGATCAATATTGGATCCTCTCACAAGCTGCCACGGTGCTTGTCTTGATGCTGGATTTCTTTGTAATAAACCTTTATATACAAGAAAGACAGTGTCAGCAGAATCTTCTCTTCATCATCTTCATCATCACCATCGAATATACTACTACAGGACGGAAACGTAATTAAAACATGAGTTTGTAAAAGGGACAGGAGAAAAGCAAACAAAGACAAGGTCACAAAGTAAATGGAAACATCTCAGCAAATATTTTTATGTTTTATGTGTAGTTTATGTCCCACATAGAGTACAAAAAGAAGTGTGTTTTTGATAAAGAAGATACTCCATCTTCCCTCTAAAACAGTGCGATGAAGAAACCATCTTTCACCAGCCACTAGGCACACTGGTTATGATGAAGAGTTGTGCAAAAGCCAGTAAGATGATGGTTTACAGTATCATCAAGAAGACCAATATGAAGATTCTTCATGGTACATGGACTTGAGTGTTGAGAAGAATTAGGTCTGAAACACTCACACAATGAAAAGAATATTTTTAGTTGAAGGTTTCTGTGGGAATATAGAACAAAGTTGTGACGGGCATGTTTATTTTGTTTCCTGCTAATGATAATCTGTTGTACCTTAAGCTAAACCTTTGAAACTTTAACTGTGACTTTGACTCCTTATTCTAGGTTGCACTCCATGGCAGTGGCTAAAACCAGAGAAGGCACAGGTGACAATTGTTGGTCTCAGATGTAAACACAGAGAGGTGCTTGAGGCAGTTCAAGAAAGCGACGAAACAGCCAGACGATCCATTTCAATGGCAGGTGTGTGTTTCAGAGATGATGGATTGTCCTCTGTAGAAGACTCTTGAGTAAAGTGTTGTTTACTCGTTTGGATTTAAATTGTTCTGTGATTGTTTGTTTCTTACACAGTTTCAGACTGGTGAATATTTGGGGCAGAGGTTTGTGCCATGGATGTGGATCATGACAGCTACACTGACCTAATCCTCATATCTGCCCCCATGTACACGGACACTGACAGAGAGGGAAGAGTTTACGTTTGCAGTTTAGTTCGTTTGGTAAATGATTTTTATTTTATTTTTTTATTTGGAGCCATTAAATAAATATATTTGTATGTTTTTAATGCCCATGCAAACACTGAGTCTCATCCTTTACTCTCATCCAACCAGAATGTCGAGTGTCACTTCGAGTCTCCTTTAGTTCTGAGAGGGATGTATCTGATAGGAAGGTTTGGCTCTTCTCTTGCTGTGCTGCTGCCTGATCTGCCTTAGATGGACTCAGTGACTTGGCAGTTGGAGCACCTTTGGAGAATGACGGTCAAGGCAGCATCTACATATTCCTCGGTGAAGGAGGAAGAACAGTCCGTTCTACGTACTCACAGGTGAGTGAGATATAACACTTCCAGTGTGTGAGGCCTTTTGTTTTCCCACTGTATTTAAAATCTGTTTCAGTTTGTTGTGAAAACATTTTGTGAGGAACTCTTAGACTAGGATTCCCCAATGACACACACACTGGTGGTGAACAGAAAGTTCCTTTAACCGACAAACTGACCAAAACTGGAACAAAAAGCAGGCCCAGGGTGGCAGGGCTGGCTGGCAGGAGGAAATCAGAAGCAGCGGAGAACAGGAGGAATCTTGCCACTGGAAGCGCTGAGAACCTGCATCACGGAGTGGAGCAAGGAATACTCTGTAGGGAGGCTGGGGTGAGCCAGGCTTATGGAGGAGGAGGGAGGATGATAAGTGGAAACAGGTGTCACGTGATCAGCCAGCAGGAGGAGACAGTAGCCACACCCCTGCAACACACCAGCTCTGCAGCGAAACAGAAAAAAGGAGGGAACAGAGGAAAACACAACACAAAAACAAACTAAACCAAACCATAACATTTCATTTACATAGAATTCCTGCATCTAGAGTCAAATTAGGACTGAAGTTCTTTAGTATATCGATCAGTCAGTCGTCTTTTTATTGAGTAGGAAACTGATCTGCCACTGATCTGGTGGTGTTCAAAGGGCACAGTTGTACTCTTACTCAGGTTATTACAAGATGCCCTGTCATTCATTGTTATAAACCATAAGGTTTATAAGTTTACATTCTCAGTGTGCTGAGTGAATAAATCTTGAATCAGATCAGTCTCTTTTGCTTAATAGTTTTAGGATGAAAACTGTTTACCATAATGGATTGGATTTGATCAGGCAGTTAAATAAGAAGAAGTTTGGCAAAATTCGTTTGGATTTTTTATCTGCAGAGCCAAAGTTTGTTCTCATGCTTTCCTATTTCTGTCCATCTCAGATCAAAGCCTATAGTAATGGTATGAGCGTAACAGTGTCATACAGCCTGAAACAAATCCCTTCTCAAAACGATGACTGCACAAAACCACTGGAGAACACAGCTAAAATCTGCTTTACCATGACCAGAGTCTCCGCAGTAAACACAGGTTCCTCATTCGCCTTACTTTTTCTGAACCACAGAGCCACTGTCCATCTGTTTAAATATTTGTATATGTCTGCATGAGTAAGAGGTAAATTAAACTCTAATTTATTCCAGCTCGAGCAAAGATTCGTTATAATTTCACACTGGATGCCACTCGCAAGGTCCCAAACAACAGAGCTCACATCACTGAGAAACAACGTGAGAAGACCGAATCATTGGATGTTAACTTAGGACAGCGACAATGTTCCAGTGTGAAATTCTTTATTGATGTGAGTTGTTTAAGTCCTAATAACACCTAATAACTATATGTTGTCTAAGAGTAAGACGCACAGATCAAAACAGTATTTCATAACTGTGCCTTCTTCTTGCAGGCTTGTCCAGAGAAGATGCTTTCAATGCACTCAACAATGGCTCAGATTCACCTTTGATGGTGTGTTCTCTATGCAAATCTCCAAACCAGAATCGCTCAGGAGGCTAAAACAACGTAATTATACTGTAAGTTACTTTTAAGACATCACTCTTTATTGGTTTAACACTAACACTTTACATGTTTTCTTATATAAATATTACCCGAACAACAAAACTCATAAAGCCAGAAAACTGTTCACTTTGGCCACTATTTTTGAATTCATTTCATAGTTGACCACTGTAAATCAGCTACTATTTAGAGTTCTCTTTATGAATCATTATTATTGTTGTGAGAGGAAGCAGACTTGTATATGTTTACATCAGCTGCTCTTTCTAACAAATATGTTTTACCTCATCGGTTCCACAGATAGGTTTGAGATCAACTCGGCACTGACAACAAATGTGTAGATAACCTGAAAGTAGATTTCCAACTTCACCAGGTGAGATTCTAGAAAGTGAGGCCTAACCTGAGTCTTAGCACGTTTAATTTCTCTTTCTGCAAGGGCAAAGACTTTGCACATTTAACTAAACTTTTTATTGCTAGTTAGAAGCAACTCAACTCCACTTTGCATAATGTTAAACACATACTGTACTAGCAGCATAGCTGTAAGGCTAAAACACTAAATATGTCAACAACTATTGGACTGCCATTTGGTACGCATCATGTCCACTCAGGATAGTTATCTCTTGATGGAATACTTTTAACGTTTCGCAAGGCTATCATCATCAGGTTTTAGTTTTTAATGTGTCCAGTGCTTTGGTTAAAGACCAAATACCTTCAAAACTAAAGACATTCCCATCAGCCAAAGTGGTACTTTGTGTTTTGTGCTAATTAGCAAATGTTAGCATACTAAAACACTAAACTAACACTCACAAATATTATACCTACTTATTATCAGTATATTACTTTGTTGACATTGGGTATGTTAGCATGCTAATCATTTAGGTGAAGATTGTTGTTGTATGCAGTCTGGGCTTTTAACCTTGACTCTTAGACTTGTTTTTCATGATCTATCATCCAGCTCCTCCTCAGTGATTTAAAGTAGGCATTGATGAACTGTTGGATGTCACCGTATCAGTACAGAGAACAGGGAAAACTCCTACAACAGCTATATTTATCACCTCTTTTAGCTAGGCTGTCCTAGGAAAATCCAAGTCTACTGAGTGAGCCTCAGGATCATAGACTGTATATAACATCCTTATCATCAGGATCGATCTGTTCCATTGCTCTAGTCCAGCTCCTCTCCTCTCTCATTCTGATTGATCTGTGCTTTTCTTAATTTGTTTTTAATGCAGGGAAGGATTGAGTGCAACTCCGTGGACAGTGAAGATGGCCTCCTGCAGGAAGACAGAGTGCACTACAATGACAGCCTATTTTCAAGAAACAGAGCTAAGGTTTATGTTTTTATAAGCAGCATCTCTCCTCCTTGATGCAAGCAGTTAGACAAATGTTAGGGCAATCTGGCTCTCTCATTCATTTCATTTTAGGCTTTCTTCCTTTCCTGCAGTTAAAACCAACAGTCAACAGAGGAGAAGTTTATCGACTAAGCTACCAGGCCGTGTTCAGCTGCCTATAAGAACAATACTGTACAACAAACACCATGTGTATCTGTTCAACAGTCATAGTTAATGTCGCTCCTCTCTTTTAGTGGGAATCAGTTTCAATCCCTCTTCAAGTGAACTTTACAAAAAGGAATGGATTGACGTGAAGTACAGCACATTTGTTACATTTGAAAGGTTTGTGTTGTTCTGTGCGAGACAAGACAAAAATGAATTAAAAAGTAATAATATTTTTAAGTTGACATTGTATTACATAATATTCCTTTTTAATATGTCTGTCTTTAATTTGTTTAGTACCCTCAACTACACCAATTTCACTTTTGGAAGAATAATTTGCAACCAGTCCAACAAACAATTGTTAGTAAATATACTATATGATGATATCAAACGTTAATTCAATGTCCATGACCTTCATTTAAACTTGACTTTAATGCAGCCTCTTAAGTACCATCGTTTTCTTTTCTCTCCTTCTGTCAGGTTACAAATGACATCAGAGCGTTGAATTTCACTGTAGTGATCAAGGTGCCAGTAAAGCTTGGTGATAAAGACATCTGGGTGGATTCGAACAGTTTGCAGGTGAAGTTACTCATCCCCCAAAAATTTGCTAGTAAGCCGGGTGTTGTGTAACTACACGCTTCAGGGATAGATGGATGGATGGTTGTGGTTATAGGACTGCATCAGCTAAAGGTGCTATATGTAAGTTTTTGCTACATTGCCAATGTTAGCATTAATAGCTGCAGTAAATATCTCTCTGCAACATCTAAACAGTTATTTCTTCACATACTGTTGATAATTTTACTTGATTTTCTAATGTTTTAAACTTCAGAAATACCTGCATACCTTTTGCTTTAAAACTGTATAAATGACTCTATTTCAGATTCAGGTGCCAAAGACAGAATAAAGAACCTAATGTCTGGGTTGCTCAGATACAGAAAATAGTAGTGGTAAGTGTGCCTCTACCATCTCCAATTTGGAATTTAATCTAATTATATATATAGAAATGTGCATTACAGCTTCCTGTACTGTCTGCCTTCTCTTAACCACCCACAGGACTGCTCTAGCAAATGCGGAGTGTTCAAGTGCACAAGGTTCATGGGAAGATCGTCGAAAGAAAGAACTACATAATCTCTGCCAACCTTAGCTCAGGATGGATAGAGCAGGTAATTTATGTGCATTTCTTATATTTAACAAATTGAGTTATCAGTTAACATTTTGTTAACTATCAACTCAATTTGTGTGTGTGTTGCATTTGGAAGTATTTTGATTACAGGAGGTCTTGACTATAAAGTGGTAACAATTTTCTAATTACATTTCTAATAAATTTGAACATCACTAAAGATCAAGGAAAAAGGCTCACCCTACTCCCCTTTATCTCTCAAACAGATTGGACTTGAGTCTGCCAAGTTCCTTTTGACCAGCACGGCCAGTCTGGAGTACGACAGTAACCAGTTCATCTTCTTTTCAACAGGGTCTAATAACAACCCTCCTATTCGCAAGGTGATTACACGTGAAATTCTCTTGTTTATGTCTTAAATGAGCTTGAATTTGATCCACATTCTGTCATTTCACCTCTCAGATTGAGGCAGAGATAGAGGTGTATTCAGAAGCAGACTTCAGCAAAGGGATTGTTGGAGGAATGCTGGGAGGAACACTAGGAAGGACGTTGGGAGGGATCTTGGGAGGAATGCTGATAGGGTTGGCTCTACTGGCTGCACTCACTGCTGGCCTGTATAAGGTGAGACACTATATATAATTCCAGTTTATTATAAACCTTCATGGAGACAATGGAGACACTGTAAGGTGCAGTAATATACACCCATTATTGCAAAATGCACCCTGTCAAAATAAATAGACGCAGTGTCTCATTTTCAAATGTTCAGCTATTATTCTCTCATCTGATTTGATTCTTTTCATTTATCTATGATGCAGCTCTAATGCAGGACTGCAGTGTTTCTATATAACTCTCTTTGTTTTGTACTCTCAGGCTGGATTTTTCAAGAGTAAATACAAGGAGATGATTAAGAAGCAGAGGATTAAGAAAGATGCAGGAGAAAGACCAGTTCCGGAGTCTGATAGAGGTGCAGCCACGCCAGAACAACATGAATTAGATGAGTTTACATCTCACTGATACTAGCTGTACATTCATAACATTTACCTGCTGATTGCAACTGCACCACAAAACAACAAAACTCTACCAACAGATACAGTGGCTCTGTTATCACTGGTTGGTGAATCTGCACCATTACCACAGCTTTTGATTCACTGAAGTGAAATCACTCACTCAGTATTTTCTTTAATGGAGGTTCCAAACCTGGGGGTCAGGACTAAAACAAGGTGTCACAAAATGAACACACCCTGTGACACAGGATCAAGGGTTGACAAAAATTAACTCAAATAAAATGGTGGAGTAAATGTAGAGCACCATATATTACATGGGGAGTGATTTCAAACACAGCTATAGTGATCCAGATGAATGCTGTAATGTGCGAGGAACTTTACAGGGGCTTATTGTTGGTCTTCAGTCAAATATTACTGCTTTTATATTTCAGTTTCAGTTATTACTGTTTTTATATTCAAACTATGGATCTTTCAAAAGACTGTAGTCACTTTCTCTCCTCTCCACGATACTTAGTCTGTTTGGACTTTGGTTGATTTATTTCTGGTTTTCATATATGTATACACCACACACATTACTGATGAGCTGACTGCATACTTAATGTAGTTGTCTTTAATAAATTTATTTTACTTTAAAGCATCATGTGTCATCTCCACTCCACTGACCTGGTTAATTGACTGTATAAGTTTGTCAAATGATTTATACAATGTGCAGCTGTAAAACCTGTAGCTGTAAAACCACCCCTGGTGGTTGCATGACAACTAGAAAAAGACTCACTACCTCCTTTGTGAATAGACTAGTGAACAGTCATGAAAAACAGTGTATTCATACAATTTAAAATTGATTGTCCTAGTGTAGGTCTAGTGTGATATTAAAAAAAAAGTATAATAATAGTAATGTACACGTTTTAGACAATCCTGTAATCCTGTGGTTTCTGTTTGAGGTCAGAATAAAAGTGGGTGGGCACTCACTTTCCTTTTTTATATGATATTGGCCACATTGAAAACTATCATGTGAGTCACATTAGGCCTGAGCTGGCTGTAGGTAATGTTTACTGTGTACAGGATGAACAGTGTGTCAGAGGTGAAGATGGGGGCAGTGAACTGTTCACTTACACCCTTGCTGTTCCCTTCTGCCTCTGTGCAGATTTGTACAGCTGTGAAGGTGGAAACACTCTGTCTTAATCTTTAATGGCTCCGTACTGCTGTTTTATTAATGGGCCTTCTTTGATTGCTGTTTTCCTTCCACAAATTCTTACCTTCTCTGCTGGAGCTGCATACCAGACAAAAGAGGAAACTATGGTGGTACTCCCTGATGAGAGAATAACATTTTGTCCTTTGGCTACATAAGAAACTACATATTTAAGCTCTTAAATCATTATTTTTAAAGAATTTTAGTGTAAATATGTATCTTTAGATTTTTTTCGCAACATCTCTCTGATGATATGAACATTTGTCACTCAGTAAAGAGCATATGTCTTATATTAATTATATTAATGAATCGAAGTGCAAACATTTACTAATGTCTTTGCATAAAATCAGACTGTATTAGAGTTAGTATTTTCTTTTTGTGTATGGAAACCCAAAGTGTTCACTATTAAATTAATGAAAATGGCATTTAAAATATTCATATGAATACAATTCAACTATTTCATGTCAATGTTGTGAAAATACAATAAATCCAGTCCTCTTGCTGACAGGCATATCTGTCAAGGTGACAGCACCACAGTGAGCATGGATGTGTTGGGGGATTTTTTAAACCTGACTTTTGTACTGAAACCTCTAACACACTGTGTCAAATGCAAAAGCGTTAATTCATTGAAGAAAAACTTTCTGTCTCTTTATGTTATCTCTCTGTTAAAAACATAATTGCCTGCATGTCAGCACCTCCTCCTCTGTCTTTCTGACTGAATCATTCCTGTTCGGACTGAAAACCTCTCTCCACAGTGGAGCCTCTGTTCTAAATCTGATCCAATGGAAATTAGACCAGAAATTATCATTTTGTTTTACACACTCCCCTGCAGGGAATGTCTCCCCCTTCTGTGTCAAAAAACCAAAAACAAATGGTAAATGGTAAATGGATTGCACTTATATAGTATTTTTCTAGTCATACCGACCACTCAAAGCATTTTACACTGCAGCTGACATTCATTTAAATTCACACACAACCACACACACACATTCATACAGCACTTGTTCTTTATATGAGGCTTTCTAACACATACACACACCTGAGCCACAGCCTCCCCGACAAAACAGAAGTAAACTACAGCTGTCTGGAAATGTAACATTCTGCTTTGCATTCAAATGAAAGCATGATCCTCCAGGTTTCTTTAAATTTATTCCAGTGAATTTCTGCGCTTTCTGTCCTTTGTTGCATGTTTCAGGCGACGGCCGAGCTGAGCTTATTTTCAGTGAAAATATTGTTTCTACCTTTGGCAGGATGTGGAGAGTGGAAATCCTGGAATGTAACTCTAAACATCTGCGTCTGGCTGGACTGAGCATACAGCACTCTGAACACATATGAACACACACACACGCACACACACATATATAATACAGTACATATATATTTAAAACAGGCTATCCACCTGCAGGTCTACACATGTAAAATATTCCTTCTTTGCAAAACTGACATGCAAATGATACACATTTGCCAAGTAAATCCTTTACTGCAATTAGGTTATCATTTTGTTGACTTTTAAAGTTTGGGTCCAAAGGTGTGTTTCAGCTGGAGAGAGCTACTCATTTTCTGTCTCTCACACAGAGTGGTGAGATTAGTTCTTATATTGACACAAATTCAAGCTCCACACTGTGACAACTGCTGTTTTCTTTGGTAAAAGAACAAGAACTTGTGAGTGGCAGGAGCGAAATAACACAGCAAGAATATAATAATTTGTTGAGCTATCAGACAAAATGTGCAATCCTTCTCTTTTGTACTCTTCGTGTGTGATTAGTTTGCTTTTCTGTGGTGTGTAGAGCTCTTTTAAGACCCTCCTCTTGTCCCTCTCTCAAATTACAGGGGGTTAAGGTAGTATTGTGAACAAAAGTGGAATTCATACGTAACTGGGAATGTTACATAAGGGCACTTTAGTGTAGGTCTGGCTGTGCAGAGTTTTAGTGATCACAGACAGATAAGAACCCGGTACAAGCACTCAGAGAGGCAGGTTACGAAGATAGAAAGAGGACGAAAAGAAGCACATTTAAGAGTGACTGAGGCACTTAGCTGGGAGTTCAGGAGGGATTGTTTTTTGGAGAGAGCCTCCTGAGAGATTCTTGCCTTTGGATTCAGATGTTGGTGAGGATTTAGGCTGAAAACCAGAGGAAATCAAGAGGAGACAAAACCAAAACATTTCTGGCCGGCAGAGGACACGAGGAAGAGATGAGGAAAGAGTGACCGGGATTTATATGCAGCGGTTGTGGGCCTGACAATTGGGCAGGAAGAGGTTTGCATACAGCTGGAATTTATGGTGTACAAAAGCAAGTCACCCGTGAGTGTCTGACAAAAGGACCAAAAGCCTGCTGAGAGAGGAGCTCCCGGAAAAGCCACCACACTTGCCTTGCTCGTGTCATTTTGCGGTCGAATTTTGCTTTCTGCTTTGTAATTTCCTCAAGTAAACTTTAGACACTGTTCATTATGTCAGAGATGTCCTACAGCGAGGCCATTCAGAAGGCCAGCGCTTCCATCACACGCTTCCCTCTCATACCGGTCAGAGGAATTCCTCTCATGAACTACATCGCCAACAACTGGGACTCCATCTGGGCTTTCCGTCCTGACCCCTCAGACCTCCTCATCGCCACCTACCCTAAAGCAGGTACTCAGACTGCTGCTGCCAGATGCAGCTTTGTTCATATGCAGTAAATCTATAAGTGAGTAATCAGTGCTGGACATGACAAGCAAGTTAGTGTTCACACAGTTGTCAAGTATATTTACTCAAGTACCGTTTTGCTGCTTTATACTTCTGAGGAAAATGTTGTACTTTAGCTTTAGTTACTTTTCAATTTAAGAGTTTGCTTTCAAATGAAATGATAATCTTATGAAATATGATGCATTGTTATGACTATGACCAAGTACAACAGTAAAACTGTGCTTATACATTATGCAAAAACAAAACAATAATCCAATAACACATATATAGTTTGAGAATCTTCTTTTAACGCTGAAATAAAGCTTGTATAACTCAACACAGAATGTAATGAACCCCTCATGTAGCAAAGCTGACAAAACAAACAGAAAAATCAAAGGAAAAGTACATAACACATGGATGCTACATGGAAAGCATCCTGTTAGTTCAGCTCGGTGTTATTTTTTGTGATTTTGGGACATAAGGGACCACGTGGACCCAGGAGATAGTTGACCTGCTTCTTCACAACGGAGATGCTGAGATCTGCAAACGAGCCCCCACACCCGTCCGCAGCCCTTTCCTAGAGATCTGCTCCCCTCCTCCCATCCCCTCAGGTGTGTTTATGATTGTATCTATGTGGTTACATTTACATGTTTTACATGGGTAAAACAGTCCATAAAGGTAATATGTGTGATTTTCTGTTATTTGTGAAGGTTGAGCTGCTCCCACTTCACCCCCTATTTTCCCTCTGCACCCTCTTTCCAAAATATCCCGAAAGCACTTTGTGTCCACTAGCTTCTGCTAAAAATCCACAGATACTATTTTCTGCCTCTCAAACCAAATGCACTCTCCAGCTAGGTCTTACTGTGCCATGTCAGAACTTGCTTGTTTCTTCTGCCTTAATTAGAGTCAATGAGCAATTAACCCAGAAACATTTCAGTCAGCGCCACAATACCCCAACTGTCCCAGTGACAGACATAAACATGTAAAGACTGCAGTCACTAAGTCAATAGAGTTGTTGAATAAATGGAAATCTACATTTCTGAATAAGTGTTCCTGGTTTCTGCAGGGGTGGCATGTTGAGCACTACCAGTCTATTCTGCCCTAAATTATTTATTTGTTATTCTTGTGATTTAAATTTTAAAGGTCCGCCAAGGAGGCAGGAGTTTTCACCATCTCTTCAGTATGTTTACCTCACTAGATGTCTGACTGCGTTAGCTAGACACCAGTCTTTCTGCTGTCTGTACTGGGCAGTGTACAGTTGGTTATAATATAAAGCTATGGCCAACAGCTAGCTAGCTTACCTTAGCTTAGCATAAAGAAGGCTGGAAACAGAGAAACAGCTAGCCTGGCTCTGTCCGAAAGGTCACAATATATGCCAACAGCACCTATAATCTTACCACATAACATAACATGATCTACAGAGAACTAAACATTTTACAAAAAGTGCATCAAAAAGTTGTGGTTTTTACGGGAGATTATGTGACTGTTTCTGTGCCAGGCGTGGTGAGTCTTGTTGTCACAATGATATAGATATAACATTAGTGAGCTTTAGAGGTGCTCTTGAGCAGATTTTGTTACAGACAGAGTCAGGGTAGCTGTTTCCCCTGTTTTCAGTCTTTATGCTAAGCTAAGCTAAGCTAAGCTAAGCTAAACTGAGCTAAGCTAAGCTAACCTGCTGCTGGCTGTAGCTTGATATTTAATTGCCAGAGATGAGTACTATGACTCTTCTTTTCTTACTCTTGTCTTTGTCCTCCTTTGACCCAAATGTTACTGAAAATGTAAACAATCACAACCCAAAACAATGAGCTAAAAGTGGCTAAAAAGCTCCTAATAGCTGTGGAGTTATGGCAGGTCAGTACTTTATGATTGTGGGACTACAAATGACTCAATTCAAATTTAATTATAGCAAAATATGATTTGTTTTCCTCATACCTTTAACTTTCTGACAAGAGAGATGGACTAAAAGTTAATAGCTAATCTCAAGTAGTTTGAAATGACAACACACACTTTAACGATATTGTGTTGCTTGTCTTGGATGTTTGTTCTAAGTTAAAAAGTAAGGTATGTGCTGCTAGAAAAATGCAAAAGCAGATGATGTCTTGTAATATTGTCTGCATTCTAGACTCTATCAAGAAGTTTGTAGTTCCCTTAACATATATATATATATATAATATAGAAATTACTTTAGGTTGATTTAAAGTCATGATGCAGCAGTGAGATATTTATCCGTGAATCTGAGATAGTATGGGGAAAAGTGTGCTTCATCTCTCATATCTTTATATCTATTTCCCCAAATTTATGTCTCAGGACTTGATCTGCTGAAAAAAATGGATCCCCCAAGAGTTATCAAGACTCATCTTCCTTTTCAGTTAGTGCCTCCTGGATTCTGGGAAAACAAGTGCAAGGTAAGACTCAATATCTAACAGTTTGCAGTGAGTTTTTACTGCCTCAGACTGAACAGTAAATGCATGTTAATGGGGTAAAAAGTTCACGATAGTTCATGATACAATGCACGTAATCGGAGTAAGAGGTTAACAATACAATGCCATTCAACAACTGCCTCATCAAATTACCTGTTCTCTGTATCATTGTCATAAATCCCTTTTATGTCCCTCCTGTTCGTGTGTAAAGGCTATCTATGTGGCACGCAATGCCAAAGACAATCTGGTGAGCTACTACCACTTTGACAATATGAATCTGACCCAACCTGAGCCAGGGCCCTGGGAGGGCTACATCCACAAGTTCATGCAAGGAGAGTGTAAGTGGATTATTTCACATTCCTTAGTGTCATCATACCTTGAATCAAACTGGTTATTTCTGTTTGCACAAGGCTCCACGCAGAGGAAGGAATGTACCACCAGGGAAATGCTTGTGGTTAATCTTGCCATTGGCTGACATATTTCCCAGCTCCACTCTCTTTTGTAGATCAGTTCCTCAAGATCCACAAAAGAATTTGAACTGGTGGTGGTTGATCAATCAGAAATAAACTAGCTGTTACCTTAATTCCACTCATGCATTTTCAGATTTTTTGGTTGGACTTTGGCATCCATTTTCTTTTTCATTGTTACCAAACATTCTTTGCAAATGGTCAGGTTTTGAGCTATATCAAACTGATAATATTTACAATATCCACTTTCTCTCAAGGGACCTTTATTTAAGGCTTATAAGTTATAACTAATGGCTTTACTAATGGCTCATAAATTATCTGATGAACATAAGCTGGTGAACATAGTGGAGCATTCAGCAGCCAAAGAGCCAGATATTTCCCTCAGGAGTTGGTGGAAACCAAAAATGGAGCCAAAAGGCGGGGGAATGTTGGATTTGAAATCCAGAGACACAACTCCAAATGAATGCAAACGTTGCTCCGTGGCCGCCAGATGTGCAAATATTCATCTGTGTGCCAACAAGATTGCCATATAAAAATTTTTAGGTATGGTAGGTAAAGTATGTCAGTGTTGCGTTTACAGCTTGTTTCCAAAATTCCAGTCCACTGCCACAAAGTGGCAATAAAACCCAAAATAAAACAAAGGTTATTAAAGGGTTAAAGTATCACTCAAAGACTTTCTAAAAGCCATGAAGTCTGTGGTTTTGAAAGTCAATAATCCATTAATAAATAAATACTTAGAGAAGTCATTGAGGTATAGGATCGGGTCAGAGGTTTCTCACATTATTATCAGCCAGAATGTTTGCATTGATAAATGTTGATAAGTTAATGATAAAGGGTTATACAGTAAACCATTAAGTCAGCTGTCAGTTGTAAATACTAATAAGTTGGTTTTCAGTTTAAATTCCCTGCCAGCCTTTCTCTGAAAGTAAGTGGTTGAATTGTTCTTTGGTGGAGTTTTCCTGACTAATTATTAAAAAGCTTACTAAAAAAAAAAGCAAAGCCAATGCCATGCTGGAGGAAGATAAACACCAGCCAAAGGGACTTTTCACAACCTGGCAGAGAGTTCATGACTAATAACTGATCTGCAAAGAAAAGTAAATGATTTATCAACACTAGAAAGTTCTACCCAAGTACTCTGAACAACCTTAAAATCATTACCAAATCAGAGTTTAGCTTAAACCTAAACTGCTGTGGGAGTAACATTTCTCTGAAAGTTGCTCAATGAATTCTGTTGTTTCTTCAGTGTCATGGGGCTCGTGGTATGATCATGTGAAAGGATACTGGGTGGAGAGAGAGAAGAGGAATATCCTTTATCTCTTCTATGAGGACATGAAAGAGGTAATACAGGAGAAGATACAAGATGGACCTAGTTTTTATATTGTGTTCACATGTTCTCAGTTGTAAAGACCTGTCATGTCATGTTTTACCTGTTTGAACTCAGAAAACAGAAAAAAGTGCACACTCTTACCATCATATTTACTCCCCCAGAATCCTCGGCGTGAAATCGAGCGCATCATGAGGTACATGGACTTGTCGGTCTCTGATGAGGTCATCAATCGAATTGTAGAGCTCACGTCCTTCAAGAACATGAAGGAGAACCCGATGGCCAACTACTCCTGCGTCCCAGCGCCTGTTTTTGATCAGTCCATCTCTCCCTTCATGAGAAAAGGTGCATCAGTCTGTTCTCTGTCTCGTCCTGCAAGATAATATTTTAAAGATAATTAGTCATGTGCAGCCACAACTCCCAAAACCTCAGTTTATAAAATTAGGATGTGTGATCTCAGTGGGTAAGAACAATATGAAGACACTGTCACACTACTGTAAACACATATGTTACAACTTAATGCTGTTGAATCAACCTCCCTGTTAACACAAACCCAACAGTTTAAGTTTCATAAAGAAATCACTCACTGCTCTTTTATTACATTGGATTGTATCATGACATTTTGTCCTTTTGTACTTTAAATTGTACTGTCCAATGCTGCCCCCTAGTGGCCTATGATCAGCATCAACTTACTCTGCAGCTACTTTGATAATGAATACATTCTGTAATTGATTTTTTTAAGCAAAAATGCCCAAAATATGGTAGTTTCAGCCCCTCAAATGTTAAGATTTGCTGTTTTTCTTTATCTTACATGATACTACTTTGACTCTCCTAGGTTGTGGACTATTTTCCAGCCAAACAAGCAATTTGAGGCCATCATTTTTGGGCTTTTAGAAATGATATTGAGCATTTTTCACTGTTTTCTGACATTTTATAAATGTAATAATCAGTAAATTGAGAAAATATCTGGCAGATTAATGGCTCCAATGTTCAACAGCAGATGCTTTAGCAGAAAATTTAAGAACATACTTGACAGTTATTTACTATAACAACAAATAATTATTGATTAACACTATTGCACTCTCTTCTGTATTTTACAGGTGAGGTCGGTGATTGGACAAATCATTTCACACCTGAGCAGTCAAAGATGTTTGATGAAGATTATGAAAAGCAAATGAAGGATGTCAACATACCATTCAGGACCCTCATCTAATGGATTTGGGGTTTTACATGTTGATGCAGCTTTGCAAACCAAAGACCAATGAACTAACACTGTGCGGCACTCAAAAGGCAGAAATACTGTGAGAAAATCTGACACTAGCTAAAAACCAAAACAAAGAATGATGATGTGTGGATGTTAAGCACTGTAATCACCGAACCCTGTGACGTGTAGATACACAGGGAAGTCATACCAACGTACGTGTAAAGGCTCAATAAAAATGTGCTCCACACTACAAGTACATGAGTTTGTAATCATCACTTTATTGCAGCTTATCACGTAAACAATATATAAGACCAAAAGTGTTGTGACTGAGTGGACATGCCCATTTTAATGTCATGAGACCTCCAAGAGTCCACCGACTGCATGAAGCCTATGGAGAGCGCTGGCAGCTGGAGGCATGTGGTTTTTCTGCCCATATGAAGTCATTTTGCAACCCTACACCACACTGTACAGAGCCCAGCCAAAGCAGGGAGGCTGCACGAGACACAAGCAACAAAGACTAGAATAAAAGTAATGAGCTGGAAAGTCAATCATATGAAAATGGACAGAGGACACAAAAACACAACAGCTGAGAATATCCAAGTTTAACAAAAAATCACTTTTAATACATACTTTATTTCTTAGAATAAAATCTTAAATATTTTAATACTTTATCGGCAGGGATACTTCCCTTCATTTTAATTCAATCTCCTTCCTTATATAGAGGCTATTTTTATGTAGATTTTTAAAAGTTTTATTGTTTTTTTTTTTGGTACGTTTTCCTGTGTTTTCTCCTCTCTCTTCTATTGGTTGGCTCACTATGGCTCCCCTCTTTGGTTGTGATCTTCCTCTCACTCTTCTCCACCTCTTTCTCTCCAACCCATAAGATCCTCTTCTTCTACATCTCTATTTAACTTCTGTACCTGCTGAAGAGAGAAATAGATAAATCAGAGGGGGAAATCATGTGTGGACACATGACAATGAAACAGAACATTTGACACTTAAACTATTACACTTAAACAACACATTCATTGAACCCATTCCAATAAGACAACCTTTCACTCAAGAATAATTTATTTCTTAACATCAAATTTAATGAAAGTAGCTAGAAAACTAGGTTGTTGGGTGAATATAGCTCAGAAAAGTTAAGTGGCAAGACACTGAGCTAAAGTAAGTCTTTTTGCTTTTATCTGCAGACCCAACATTCTTAAGTTCTTAAGGTTGAGTAACAATGCAACAATATAGCCATGTTTACATGAGAGGAACATGTGCAAAGCATGGATCTGGGTCAGACTACTGGTCAATATTCTAAATTAAAGCTCCAGGCAGGTGGAAATCAGGCTTTCAATCACATAATGACAGGAATTTGTAGTTCAAAGATCATCAAATGGGACAAACTGTAACCACCTGGACCTTAAATCAGAGCAAAGCAGATGTTATTGTGTGCAGATCTAGCCTGATACAGGTCTGAACAATCACAGGAAGCATTTGTCTCCGATGAAATAACTATCTTTTCAAGAGCCAGTTGATTTTCCCAATAAGGGTCTTGCACGTGGACATGAAGAGCATGGCAAACCCATTAAACATTCCCAGCACTGTATGAAAAAGTTGGTAACAGTTTATCTTAACATATACTTTTATATATGAACATATAAATTGATTCTAAAATATTACAATTGGTTATAAGCAGATATCAGGGCATTTTAAGTGTTTATTAATGTACAGATTCTTCACAGGTTAAGAGTTAAATCTGTATATATCTACATCCATAAACATTTAGTAAGGCCTTTTATCCACTCATAACTACATTATATACTGTGCTAAATGGGAGGGTTAAAATAAAGTGTTACCAAAGACTTTTGTGGGACAGCGACTCTATCAAACAGACATTGGTCACAAGTCTACCAGAACGCAGACAGAAACGACCCAACAGACACGCTGTAACGCTGACACCGACAGCAGCAACTCAGAGGTCACTAACTCATCTACTGAGGCATCTAACAAGCCCGTGTGACATGAGAAATAACAACAAACTGAGAGCTCAGAGGAGGACCTTCAGATATAGATAAGCAGAACTCAGGAATCTCCCCCATTCAGTGGTCATCATGCCACTGTGTCAATTTGTTCACTTTCCAGTCATGTTGTGAGGGAGACCCCAGAGTTCCACATCAACACAAGTCTGATAATACGTAGACGCAACTGAAGATAGATCTGCAACGGAGCAGTAACATACGCAACAACACAAAAACGTACACACAAACTACAGGTACACAGTGACAGGTACTAGCAGTGCATGCTGTGGAATACCTTGCTTTAGTTACAGGCTAATAGTGGTGGGTTGACTGAATTTATTCTGGAAATGAAAAAAAGGGTTAAGTGAGTTAATGATGAATGGAAAGAGGAGACAATGATGAGAAAGATCAGGAGGATGAAAACAGTTATTACAGACAGATAGAGAGATGATGTAGTGAAATAAAATTCCAGTAAGATAAAGAGGGATTACACTTTGTTAAAAAAAATATTAATGATTCATAAAACTGTCACAGCATCAATCAATTAATCAGGAAGTAGAAGTAAAACTGTATCTATCATCTGAGGAAATAAGGTGTATTTGAAAGAGATTTTTAATATGTTAGAATGAATGTCCAAAAAACAGGAAAACCACTTACTCTCAACGTAGTTGCGAGCGATGAACTTCAGCACCTCATCAATGGCGATGACGGGGAAGGAAAGCTTCAGGACCATGATCCACTGCTCTGTGTTCAGATGGGTCAACTTGAAGATCATCTGGGGGAGCAAAAGAGCATGAGTCAGTACTGTTGGGACACCACAGTGGAAAGCAACTACAACAGCAAGACAATTCAATATAATCCCCTTAAACTGGAAGATTTTCACACACACACACACACTCACACAGCTGTTAGATCAAAGTGTAGAGAGCGTGGATGTCTGAACTTACGGGCAGAGGGTCAACATAGATGATCATGAAGTGCAGGGACATGGAGAGGGTCATGGCGGAGAGCAGCCAGAAGTTGCTCCATGGGGGCATGCGGAGCAGAGACTGGTTCTCAGACAAGCTTGAAAAAGAAAGAAGAAGGGTTGGAGTCATTTCAAGATTTAGGCACAGGTGACCGTACTAGCTGTAAACACATTCCAACAGATTCCAAGTATTACCTGTTGAGAGCGTTGCACATCTCGATGGTGACCAGCACAGACAGGGCCATGGTCATGGGAGGAGCGGCCTCAAAGATCTCGCAGTCGATGCCGGTGAAGTCCTCGTTCTCCTCGTGGCACTGCATGAAGTGGGACTGTATGGAGGAGAGGTGATGTTATTAACCGTCTGTGTGTCAGTGTTTGTGAAATACAAACATCAAAGGGAGACAATTACTCACCAGCTGATAGTAGCTGACAGCGGGACCCTCGTCATCGTACAGGAACCAATAGGCAGCACCACCGACAGTGGCAGCACCGACATATCCTGTTAGGGGAAGGTGACAGTGTGGGTATGGGTGTTCCTCCTGCAGTTAAACTGAAACACAATGTCTGCAGTTCTACTTACCACCAATAGCCATGTATCTGAAGAACAGCCAGCCAGAGATCAGGGGCTCCTTGGGGGAACGTGGGGGCTTGCCCATGATGTCCAGATCAGGGGGGTTGAAGCCCAGAGCGGTGGCGGGCAGGCCATCAGTAACCAGGTTGACCCACAGCAGCTGGACGGGGATCAGAGCCTCGGGCAGACCCAGGGCAGCAGTCAGGAAGATACTGTAGGAGTGAAAGAGGAAAATACGGACGAGGTTAGCCAGAGACAGAGAGAAAGATGGCCGTCAGACGGCGTTTAGGTGTGGATCGGAGTGCATGCTATACAAAGGCCACTCACCAGACGACCTCACCGACGTTGGAGGAGATGAGGTAGCGGATGAACTGCTTCATGTTGTTGTAGATAGCTCTGCCCTCCTCAACAGCAGCCACAATGGAAGAGAAGTTGTCGTCAGCCAGGACCATCTCAGAGGCAGACTTGGCAACGGCAGTGCCAGAGCCCATGGCGATGCCGATCTCGGCCTTCTTCAGGGCAGGGGCATCGTTCACACCATCACCAGTCTGGGGGTGGGAGGAGAGGAAGCGCAAGTTATTACTCTTACTACTACAGGCTGTAAATCCTCACACAAAACCAGTAACAGTACAGCTGACACACAAGTAGTAACTTCAGTTTGTATCCTACGTTGCTGCTGAGCTCTCACCATGGCAGTAATGTCATCAAAACCCTGCAGGAACTCCACAATCTTGGACTTGTGGGATGGCTCCACACGGGCAAAGCAGCAAGCCCTGCGCACAGCCTCGGCCTGTTCGTGGGTGGGCAGATCGTCAAACTCGCGTCCGGTGTAGGCCTTGCCAGAAACATCCTCCTCCTCAGAGAAGATGCCAATGCGCCTGCAGATAGCGATAGCGGTTCCCTTGTTGTCACCTGAAACACAGAGAAGAAGTGAATGGGTGGGTTTGGTTGTTTTAAATACTATATACAAACTCAAATGACTTTTCTGTATTGATCACTTATCCAACCCATAATACTGACCAGTGATCATAATGACACGGATTCCAGCAGCTCTGCACAGCTCAATGGAGCCAGTGACCTCCTTACGGGGGGGATCCAGCATACCCACGCAGCCAACAAAGGTCAGATCAGTCTGAGGAGAGAACATTTTTACATGTAGTCACAGTTGTATCCACACGGCCTCAATATCCAGTCCATCAGTATTGTTGCGAGCTCACCTCGTAATCTGCAAACTTGGTTGAGTCCTCGAGGTTCATCTCCTCCAGCTTCAGTGGGGTGTCACGGGTGGCCAGGGCCAGACAACGCAGGGTGTCGCGACCGGTACCCCAGTCCCTGATGACAGCCATGATCTTCTCCTTGATGGCGTTGGTCAGGGGGACACGGGTGGTGCCAACACGCACATATGCGCACCTGTCAATCACACCCTCAGGGGCGCCCTGCGGAGAAAAAAAATCAGGATGATTACTTTGTGTCATGTTGAACGCAGAGTTGTCAAAGTGAGGGCATTTGACCAAAGGCTGTGAGAGGGAAGGAAGCTGACCTTCACGAACATCTTGGCGCCACCATCACCCTTAGAGGGGGTGCAGTACACGGACATGGACTTCCTGTCACGGGAGAACTCCAGAGTGAAGTTCTTCTTCATGAGCTGCTTGATGACCTGTTGGAAGACAAAGAGAAAAGAGGGTTAAGATGGATTTACAGTTAAAATGAGAGTTATACTCATTTCACAAACAGCGAGAGGAAACTTACTGCGCAGCAGGCGTTGGCTCTCTCAATCCTGGACAGGTTCTTCACGTTGCTGTTGAACACGTTCATCTTCTCAACCAGGCAGCACAGGGCGGTCTCAGTAGCCTCACCAACCTTCTCATAGATCTTCTTGGACTGGAGAAAAGGAGAGCGACGGAGAGAAGGGGTTAGCCCGTGGAAGGCCACGAGGTTTCAGGGTAGCAAACGCGCGACTTTATGACTTTACCTCGTTGTAGTCCAGAGAGGAGTCGTTGCACAGGGCGCAGATGGTAGCCAGCTCAACAAGGCCGTCGTATGCGCTGCAGTTGGTCTTGGCACCTCCCTGGGTGCTGATGGACAAAGAGAGGGAAACTGATTTGAGTGATGGTTTATGTACATTTAAATGATGACCGATAAGGGCGACAATAAATAATGGTTAAGTGCCAGTGAAAACCAACTTACACCTCGCCCTCGGGGGTGTACTTGGAGCCAGAGATGTCAAAGGCATCAAGGTCAACATGGTCGCCATCCACATTCTTGATGATGAACATCTGCGGAGGAGGAAACAAAGAAGTTTTTATCGTGCCTGAAGCGGGGCTAGGTTTGTGGAGCCAACTGTCTGTTTTCTTTTTGATTAAATACCCACCTTGGTCACACACATCTGGTTGGTGGTGAGGGTGCCAGTTTTGTCAGAGCAGATGACGGAGGTGCAGCCCAGGGTCTCCACAGAGGGCAGGCTTCTGACAATGGCGTTCTTCTTGGCCATACGGCGTGTACCAAGGGCCAGGCAGGTGGTGATGACAGCGGGCAGACCTGAGAGACATTGGTGAAAACTGTGAGTGTGATAAACAGTGGTAGAGAGAGAAACACATGTTGTTGTTCCTTCACTGTTCAAAACAGTCTTCTTCTCCTCCCTCACCCTCAGGGATGGCAGCCACAGCCAGAGCGACGGCGATCTTGAAGTAGTAGACAGCACCACGGATCCATGAGCCACCGTGGACGGGGTCGTTGAAGTGGCCAATGTTGATGGCCCAGACAGCAACACAGATCAGGGAGATAACCTTGGACAGCTGCTCGCCGAACTCGTCCAGCTTGGCCTGCAGAGGGGTCTTCTCCTGCTCGGTGGCAGCCATCTGGTCACGGATCTTGCCAATCTCAGTGGAGACTCCGGTGGCCACAGCCACACCGATGGCCTTGCCGGCAGCGATGTTGGTGCCCTGTGGAGAAGAGAGGAGGAGGAAGGTAAGAAAACAGGTAACGGTGGGAGTAACAGAAAAAAGCTTGAAACACGGCTGCAGCGTTGATGATAGTGGGACACTTACAGAGAAAAGCATGTTCTTCTTGTCCTGGTTGACAGCTCTGAGGTCGGGAACAGCCTCAGTGTGCTTGATCACACTGACGGACTCACCTGAGAGAGAAATTTAACAGGAAATTAACTCAAACCTGCCAATGGGGATTGGACAGGAAAACTTGTACTGGCAAATTTAACATTTCTTGAAAGCTTACCGGTGAGGATGGACTGGTCAACACGCAGGGTGGTGGACTTGATGGAAACAATCCTGATGTCAGCGGGGACTTTGTCACCAACTGTGGGAATCACAGAGAGGAGATCATTAAAATTAATCCTTGTTATTTCTTATTGACATTATAAATGAATTAAATACACCCATGGTGATTGTGTACATTTACAGACTAGTGTGTGGTCAGGAAATGTCTCCTATTTAATTATTTCCAGTTACATCCAAATGACTGTAATAGTTGCAAATGGCATAATTCTTGTCACTCATGAATGAAAACCCTACTGAAAAATACTACTACTAATAATAATACTGTTAATGATTCCCAAAATAAGAGCCAAATGCTCAGACAGCTCGCTAAATTTCTATACTAATCCATGGATTTCATAATGGGGCAAAACTTCAACTGACACACGCGTGGCCCAATGAGAATGAACCATACATGAGAGTGGGGGTGAAGGGGGGTGGGGCAGCTAGTCAGAGAGGCAACAGGTGTACGCTGACAAATGAACAGAAGTGAGCAGCGGCAGGGAGGGGTGAGGAGGTGCGGCAGGTGCTAGTGAGGGTATTTATATTCATGATTTTGTTTTCCTTCAGTCAGCATGTTTTCACAGCAGTGCTACTCCGTCCTGCCTTGCTCTCGTTGCCTTAAAAAGACACAAGGCCCCGCCATCAAACCTTTACCAGACACACTCCTGAATGTGTGTTTTTGTTTCTTTCCCTCAACAGAAAAGTAAGTAACTCACTGGATGTGTGCTGTATCTTCTCACAGCTTTGACATAACAGACTGTGACTAACAGGGATATTGTTGCCCTGACGTGAGTGTTTACAGTGCGCACTGACAGATTGACATTTCTTACCAGACACCTCCACAATGTCTCCAGGGACAATTTCTCTGGCCTTGATCCTCTGCACACTCTTTCTGTCAGAACGGTAAACCTTGCCCATCTCAGGCTCGTACTCCTTGAGAGCCTCGATGGCATTTTCAGCGTTACGCTCCTGTGGCACACACAGACAAAAAGACACAAAGAAGCAAAATTAAATAAAGGTGGCTGGATAAAAAACATCAAAAATACACTTATGAAATCTGAGTGTGATGTTTAATTGTGAAAAAGTATGCATTTAAACAGACCTAATGCACACTGACTATCACTAAACTGATGTCAACATGCCTGTTTATCCTTGCATGGATGTAAACTATACTCAGTTTGTCCTTGGTCTAACACTGGAACTGTCCTCTAAGAGGCTTTGAGTCATTACACATAGCAATTACAGACTGATACACAACCTACTGATGACATATGAGTAGGTCAAATGCACTACTCCAACCTAAGCTCCCATACAACCACATTTCCATGTCATTCTTTTCCAATAAATATTAATTTCTGTGTGGAAACTTGCATTCATGTTCATTAGCATCATTTGACTCTACAACAAGAGAGTACACTCTGTGTTCAGAGATTATACTTGAACAATGTTCCCTCTAAGCTGCGGGCCTGCGCAATCGCGCACTGCTCCCGCTTTCTCCGCGCACAGCAAAACTATGTAGCGCAAAAAAATACCATGTGCGACAGTGTGCACGTCTGATGTTGCTCACAGTGGTCCAAGGAATTCTCAGGGAGTTTGTGTGTATGCTCAGACACATGAAAAATTAGGGGGAACATTGTACTTGAAGTGATAAAATTTGATCCGCGATGCACAGCATAGATCTCTGAACAGCAGGTTGCTAAATTCAGTTCTGTTTTTGATGAGAAAAACAGAAATGAAGCAGCTGATTTCGACACTTGAGCAGGATGTGATAACAGCTATGTTCCCTCGCTGACTGATGCCCCCAGCAGCAGTGCCAATTACTTAGTGGCACGCATGTAAAAGAGCATGACTTGCATATTGTGAATCATCCATCTCTTGCTGTCAAAACAGACACTGCAGGCAACACATAAACTGTGCATGATGTCTGTAAAATACTAAAATATTCTTATACTTGTCATGTACTACAATGTTTGATACATGTGCATGTAAGTTTGAGCTAACAATATTGTGTATTTAAGATGCTGTAGCAGCAACACATGCTATTTTTGACCTTCAAAGCTGCAAAACTGACGATATTCCGATTGAGCAACCACGTCTGTGTAGAAAACATGGCTGTAACTGGAACCTGTGTACTTTCTGCAGCCGTTGCAACGGATACACCTTATTGCTCAACGCGCTAGGGCCTCGCTACTGACCTGCCACACTCCAACAACGGCGTTAGCGATGAGGATAAGAAGGATGACGAAGGGTTCCACGAAGGCGGTGACGGTCTCCTCACCTTCCTCGAACCAGGCCAGCACCTGAGGTCAGAGTGGTGAAGAGTAAGTTGGTGTGGTGAAGACAACAGTGACACACTGCTCCCGAGAAATGGGATGCAAATATCTCTACACTTTTGTACTGTATGGAATAATTACATGGATTAAACATTTTCATTTTCATTGCAGATTTATAGGTTTATGTATGATGTGTAATAGATGAATAATAAGAGGATACATTCTTTCTAGATTGTGGAGGCTGCCATGAAGGGGGTGGGTATTTAGTGGGCATTTATAGTTCTGTATGCATTTAGCATGGTTCTACACAGCATTTGGATAATATAAAAATACAATAATCTTATAGGTAAAGTTATATAAACTGTTATTTTTATAATATTTTTGCATGTCATAATATGATTGCGTAATTGTTATTAATTTGATCTCAATGTCCCATAACTCCTTGCTCCTTCTGACTTCAACCCTCTTTCTGTGGAGGCCCTTCGTTCCTTCCTTCTGGCCTGACCTTTCCCGAAGGATTCAGTTTCTCTCCTCAGCTTGGGGCTTTCTTAAAATAAACCCTTACCCCTCAGCCCCCCTATACTTCCCTGACCCCCCGTCTCTCACTGGCTCCTCAATATTCGCCTTCTAAGGCCATCGTGACAGCTGCCCGAAGGGGTGAAAGCTGGGCACAGGAATTAATACACCTCCAACAAGCCTTCGCAATCCGTCTCCCTCCTCTCAAGTTGTTGTCCTCAAAAAATACAGAGGAGGGTGGAGGGACTTGGCGGGGGAGGTTTAAGAAGTTGTCTTGACAAAGTGGCCAGAGAGACATGATCAAGTAGAGCATGCTTGTTCACTAGATAACTTGTGCGTTGTGGGTTTTTAAAGTTAAGTGCATTTAATTACTTGTTTCCAGATGGCACACAAGAATGTAAGAGGAGCCAAAGGTTACTGTGCCATGAAATGAAAATTAATTTAATCTGAAGAGTTTATTCTTGTTAATAAGAATTCTAATTAAGTATGCAAAACTTCATGAAAAATAGTAAAGTGTCACTACAACTGTTTGAGATACTGGAAATTTGGTCCCACATGATGATGGTGGCTCATGGACTTTGTTTCTACTGTTATGTCTGCTGCTCTTACTTTACTTTAAAATGAACGTGACACGAATAACCACAGTTTAAAATGAGTGACATGATTAAAAAATAGTACTAATAAATTACTTGTTTACTTACAAAAGAGATGCAGGCAGCCAGCAGCAGGATCCTGACAAGCAGGTCCTCGAACTGCTCAATGATCAGCTCCCAGATGCTCTTACCTGAGAGAGACAAGGAGATAGAGAGAGTAAGAAAAAAAAAAAGAATATGAATCGTCTGTAGCACTGTGATCAAAATGATGATGGTCAAAATAGAAAACACATTACAAGTGACTGACTGATGATGTCCAGTAGTAAGTGGAATTTCAGTAGCACGTGGGCACCACACAATCAAAATGCTGCCTGCATGTTTTTATTACAACCACTCTGTGGAGGAGGGCCAGGTCAGAGTAGTAACGATGGTTATTTAATCTGGGTCGAACCAGGTGTGTGGAAGCAGTTGTTCAGATTTACACATTTTGTAAATGTGGCAGGGTGAACACTTACCCTCCTCAGCGGGCAGCTCTGGAGTTGGACACAAAAGCGAAGGAGGTGGAAGAATGTGGAGACAGAGAGACACGGGGGAAAAAGTTAGTTAAAATGATTCAGGTTCATAAAACATTTTGGGAGAAAAGCTACATTTCTTGGTATACGATCATGAATGTGATCACAGGAGCATTGGTTTCTCAAACTTCCACCTTTTTAAAATTCTCTGAATGTTTCACACTTGATGACTTTAAGTGCTGTACGTGTAATGGCTGAATTCAAAAGGCCATTGTGCTGTATTGTTATTTGATATTGAATCAGCTTCCATTGATTTGCAATATAGGCATAATGAAAACCTCCCTGAAGAGGCTATTCAGTTTGTAAATTTCTGAATTTTTAAACAAAATAAAACAATACGTTTGATGGCGGCTCACTAAAAGGCAACAGAAACAGCGAGAAAACAAGAATGTTCCTGCTTTTGAACTGTAATACCACATTATAAACACAGCCTTTGCTATCTAATTTGACATTCCACTGGTTATTGATTAGCAACCATATTACGGATCATCTAGCCGTAAGCCATCTAAGGACCTCCCCTTTTTGCCTGGCCTAAAATTATCCACCTCTCCTGTTAACGCCCGCCCCATATATCACCCAGGAAGCTTCTTGAGCCATCACCTGTCTCTCTCGCTCTCCAGCCATCTTCTTTGGCAATCTTTAAATAGCTCTTCAAAGCCCTCAAAGTCTCTGCTTCTCAATGTCTCTGCATTTCTACCAGCTGTTGCAACTCCTCTCTAAAAAAGTATCACATGCAAAATCTCAAACCCCCGTGCCCCGACGCAACAAGTATCTGTGGAAACCCCACTAGCGTCGACTCTGGAAAACGTTTCCAGGAGCTATCTTAGCAGAAGTCATGGTAGTTTGTGGGATATTTCAAAAGCAAACACTCACATCTTTCTTTAACTGTGATGTGAGAAGTTTCTCTATGTTACTGTGCGAGTCTTTCTTCCTTCAGTCAGCCTCCCACCCCATCCCTGATGCCCACACTCTCACCATTGAAGCCATACTTGTCCAGGTTCTTCTTGAACTGGTCGGGAGTGAGACCGGAGTTCTCATTCACCCCGAAGTAAGACAGGCATTCTGCCGGGGTCTTTGCGTGTGCGTTCTCCATCCTCTCTGGATAGACAAGGGATTGGCCGTCTAACCGTGCCTATCCGCGCTCTTTTACTTCTTTGTTGTTCTCTGCAGATTTCACCCTTGGTCCACCACCCTCACCTAAAAGTGTGGCACCCTCTGATTCAGGAGTGCTGGACTGACAGAAAGAGCGAATAAGCACATGCATGGACAGGATTTTATACCCCCAAAGGCCCCGGGATTGGTGGACACCCCGCCGACACACGCCTCCAAAATTCCAGCATGGGAGAACATGGTGGAGGTGGGGTGGGGGGATGGGGGTCGAGGTGGAGCAATGGGGAGGTGAGATTGTGGACTTGGACAGGAACTGAGGACAAGGCTTGGATTTGGAAAGGAGGTAGTGCAGGAGAGTGGTGGTGCAGGGGGGGGGGGGGGGGGGGGGGGGGGGGGGGGGGGGGGGGGGGGGGGGGGGGGGGGGTCGTACCATGGATGAAAATGAGATCTGTTTTTGGAACATGCATGGTCAGTGGAATAAGACGAAGGGAGAAGGTGAGAGAGCGAGACAGGAGATCATCCAGAGGGGAGGGAGGGAGGCAGGGAGGGGGCGCATTGAGTGACGGCTCAACTGGTTTCTGCTGAGGAAGGTAGCTGAGCCAGAGAGACGAGCGAAGTGCACACAGAGTGAGGCACAGAAGGTGAGAGACGGTGGACGAATAATTCGGCACAAGAATTAGCCGGCGTTTTTACACAGGGAATGCAGGTTACACACGTCGGCACATTGACACCTAAAGCTCTCAGTGACTGGGAACAAAGCTCAAACCAGAAACAAGAACTTTGTATAGCAGAGCTGAACCATCTGCCACCACCAACATGTGTACATTTATCTCAAGTTTTACAGAGCCAGTCACTACTCATGACAACAGAGACACCAGACCTGATGAAAAACCTAGTTAAGTAAGACATGGGAATGATAAGAGCAGAGAAGAAAGTGAGTGTGTAGTAGAGAATGGGGGACAGGAATGCCAGAGGGACAGCCAGTATGTCATACTATCGCACCACAGAGGAGAAGCCCCGGCTGCAGATACGAGAGGATCAAGTTTTATTTCTCTTTTTTTATGAGGAAGGGAAGGCAGCAGGGAGATATGGCGCGGCTTAAGTAGATGTACGACAGATGATCCGGGCCAGTAAGTGCCATTCAGCGAGGCACAATGGCCTCTTGTGGCGAAGTCAGAGCATTGAATTTGTTGAACTAGGTGAGCAAGAATCCACATGATTTAACAGAGAAAATAACATGTCTCTTTTTATCTTATATACCTGGGCTCACTGGCTGGACTCAGTCTTTTGTGTGATAACTCAGGATTTGATCATTTATTATTCTCTCTGTCCCGTTTGACCGAAAATAGGTCAAGAAATCCTCATGTAATTAAAACTTAGATCCTAGCTTTACAATTCAGTATAAAATTGAGTGGTATGATGTTGAGCACAGACTCTGTTGATTTACAATTTGTTTTAACAGCAGTAAACTGGCTGTTGGGTGGTGCAGAGTCCTCTGTGGACAGGAATTCAAGTTGCTGTTGCTAATCAATAACTTGACAGGTGTTCATGGAGGAACAGCAGTGGTCAGCGCTCACCACCACTGACAGTTACAGGACACATTTTTTCGCTGCAATCTATTTATTGCTGGGTTACGTTGTTGTGCAGTGTCACAGGGCCATCGTACATCAAAGATCAATTTGTTTTCTGAGGCTTTACTCTAAAGATGCACTTAATGGCAGTTATTACATAACAAGCTGCATTCTCCAAAGTATATTTTAGGTCAAACTGCTACTAAAAAAATGTTTTAACTGCTTTCAGTGTCAGCCGTTTGGATCATCAGTAGTGTTAGACTGTATGCTGGTGATTGATTTTATTGCGTCATATTTCACTTTAATAACACTGTCACTTTACGTGAGGCCATCACAGACTGGATGGTCAGTGAATTTAAACAAATCAGGTCAAACAAACTGTGCTGGAGGGAAACAGAAAACAGCTGCTCTTGTCTTTAGACAGAGCAACAGTTATGTGAAGTACAGTTTACTCTCAGTACTATGGCTAATTATTCAGACTTGAATGATGGTTGAACTGTTTGGGCAATGGACAAAAAAAATGAATTAATTAAATAAATAAAATCAAAAACTTGCCAGTAACAGTCTGTTTCGTAGCACTGCTGTTTCACCAAACAAACTAGAAATTACTTTGGGGTCTGGTAACCTTTGACATTTTTATTACTTTTCATTTTTGATAGCCTAAATGATTAAACAATTAATTGGAAAAAGAATTCATAGATTCCTTCACATAAAAATGATGGTTTGCTGCAGAATAAAAAAATACCAATTTGATGTAGCAACAAGATACAGCATCATGTTGGTGAAATTGTGTCATTTGAACCAATTATTTAATTGTTACAAGTTATTCACTTTACAGTGAGTAAAAATAGTTTTACAATGTCCTGTTTTTGCTTCTTTGCTTATCACCCACAGCACAATTACCATGTGTGAGCATCATGATAACAGTAAGTTCTGGAGCATTATTGTTATTATTTTTATTATATAAAAATGTCATTATTTATTTTCATCACATCACTGTTAACTACCAAATCTCCAAAGTCTTCTTTTATCTATTATAGTTGACGTTGCTACTTTCACTCTTCCATGATCCAGCTTTGTATTTAAGTAACTGTTATCTATTTAGACTTCCTGACACCTTACACTTTAGGCCAATTGATGATTTTCACAACTGCTGTGTGACCATAATAAATTACACAACCTCAACAACCCACATCATGGTGTGAACCATTGTTATTTGAGGCTGCTAACCAGTTAAGGTAAGAATGAATGGTGAGATGTCTTTAATTCTAAATTCAACATCATTCCAGTGGGTCATTTATTTTCATCTTAATATGTGATTCATTTAAATAAGTTTCAGTTTCTGGTTTTTCTATCGCGCTGACAGATTTGTGTGGGAAAAGCTTGTTTGAGTAATATTAATTGATGTATGATTGCTGATATTGTAAGTACTGTAATAAAAGATGAAAAATAAACAATGGCAGCCCTGAAAACAGATTCACTGACTTGCTCAAGGACACTCCAGCAGGGTGGGTGCTTCCAGTAATGGAGGCTTTAACTCAGGTCGTCCAGCTGAAGGACGGTCACTCTAATCCCGGGAACCCTCGTGCACTGTCAGCAAGTGTGTCAGTAATTTACCTGGAAACAAAGCAAATGAAAAGTTTTAAATCAAATTTAAAAAGTGTACTGTTTTATAATTTCCTTTAAGTGCAACAAATTGTGTTATTTTACACCACCTTTATAACTCATCAATGTGATTTCTGATTTCTGTTTGTGAGTGTGTTCCTACACAAACGGGAGGAATTTCAATATAATTTTAAATACATTATGTGTATACTTTATAAATGTATGTATACATTTCATGGATCTAAACCTCAGATATTTGCAGTACATGTGGAGCCACTCACTGTAAATATACTATATACAGTGTTGACCTATTAACACAAACATTCTTCTGCTGCTCCTCCACAGTGAATTTCTAAAATTGGAAGTTGTTTTTGTGGCAGCTTTCAAGTTTCCAATCAGCTGCTGGTGACCAACTGACTCGACCCTGTGGCCATGCTGGTGAGAGGGGCAATTCCATTCCCCAAAAGGTACAGTGAATTATCCATGATGTGGAAGAGAGTGGCGACCAACAAGAGCAGAAAGAGCACTTAGTTTAATGCATATTTTAAGTGGTGGCAGAATTACGTTCAGTAAAGCACTGAAAAAGCACCGTACTGAGACAAACCATGGCGTCAAACATCCCAGGTCTTTTGAGAAGCTGTGTACAAAGCTGTATAGAGTTTCAAATTCTTAAAATTTTGTACATTTAGCATGTATAATAATTTGTTTTTGTGGTGATGAGCGTGCAAAGCCATGTAAACCTGCAATCCATGCTACAGTTTGAAAGATATCTACACCCCAACCGAATGTGTCGTGAAGCTGAACTTTAAGTAAACTGGAAATTATTTGTTTGTCCAACATGTACAGGTTTAGGGGACTAACATTTGGCACTAGCTTTATTATTATTTTTTGTTACTGGATGTGTTGATAAAACATTTATACTTATTCTGTTCTGCCAGTGTTCCCATCTCTGTTTCACCCAGCCGTTCTCCAGGCCTCAGCTGTTGTACAGCCGTTCTGACCTCTGAGATTTGGAGGGGGGTGGGGGGGGTGGCTGTGATAGGGGTCGGTCTGTCAGTGTCTCCCTCAGGGCAGAGCAGTGACATTTAACTCAATATCCCAGAAGGATAAAGTTTCTCCCTCACTCCCCTCCATCTTCCGCCTCTGTCTGTCCCCGGAGTGTGTGCGTGTGTGTGTTTGTGTGTGTGTGTGTATGTAGGGGCTACTACAGCGTAAACCCCTGCAAGCTGGGACACCCATCACCTCCAACTCCCACCGTGGCGCTAACATGCCACGCCTTCGTGCCAGGCTGAGGGATCACCATGTGCCGCCTTAACCCGTCGAGCCCTCCCCTCCTTCCCTCCTCCGCTTGTGAACTCTATACGTGTTCCCGGTTCTGTACAAGTGTTAAGTACTGTGGTGGTGCAGCTGTACGCACAGCTATCTTACGCAACTAAGTCAGTCTCTGCTGACTTGCACGGTACAAGCAAAGTGAGAGGGACAAGGCGACATTTGTCACTTGAGGATGTGGAGCCAGGAAAGACCGGCATACCTCCTAAAGAAGGTTATTGTCATTAACAACACATTATGTGGGTTGCACACTGTACTGTAGACTGCCCAGCTCACTGATATCATCCATTTGTGGCTGGATAATGAAGTGAAAGAACTCTCATTCACAGTTGTTAGCCATAAACACACTTAATCTCATAATTTTAAAAATAACACTCTTTAACTAAACAGGTTCAGAGCAAGAAGTTAAAACTGCAGCAGCATCATCTTCACTGCACTTAGTCTAAGTTGCATCCATTAAATGCAGGTTTGCGGTTTTCACCTTTTATGCACATGCAAAAATAAGTAAATAAATAAATAATGGAGCCAAAATGTTCACTGAGCAACAACATAAAATCTAATAACGCATGACATGTGTGGTATTGACAATGAGGACATAATTAGTATCAGGCAATAAGGCAATGGATAAAGGAGCTACAGCGTCAGTGTTAGCTGGGTACTTGTTACAGCATTAGCTAATAGTAATAATAGAAGTGGCAGCTGAGTCCCTGAATCCAGAATTCCTTGCGAGATATAAATAGAGCAGGTGACACCGTGCTGCTGGGCATGGCACCGCTACAGCTTTGCGGCTTTTTTATTTCAGAATGCTGGACCTTTAGCTCAGGCTCAAAAGTCTAACTTTCATCTGCTGGATGTTGGAGGACGCATTTGACTCCACGGTGTCATCAGTATCTGCGCGGTAGATTGGGTTGAGGAGTTCCTGGTTGTTCACACCATTCTTCACACTTAGGGCCGTACTATATAAGCCACGGGGGAGCCGAAGGGAAAGTGAGCCCGTTGATCAAAAGTAGCTTTCATTTTACTGATGGTGCTGATTTTTAGAGGCCGCTATTGTTAATCTAAAGGCAGAGTGAAGCACAACATCCTACTTGCTTTACTGGATCAGATAAATTCTGATTTCTCTTCGCTTGGTGGCATTTCTATATTAAGACTGCAGGGAAGTTATTTCTGCTATAGTGTGAACTACAGAGGCTGGTAGCATTTACTCCATTACATGTACTTTCAATACAGCATACTTTATACCATTACTCAAATACATTTTTTGGAGAAAAATCTGTATTTTTAGTTGGTAACATTTATATTTTATATTTTCTGTCTTTATTGTTGTTTCATGATACTGATGTAGCTTAATATTTACATGGAAATTTAGTGTTCATACTCATGAGACGACGGCTGGGATTTAATTGTAAATATACATTTCACCATTTTTCAATCAGGAAATTCCGACTTTACAAATGCTAGTGTATGTTCAAGTATTTACCTTTATCTTTGTGTCCTCACTCATGAAGTTACTCACTTGTGAAGTAGATTTTTTTTTAAAAACAGATACTTCAGTACTCTTACTCAGTTGATGACTACTTTTACCTCTACATGAGTTCATGCTTAGTAAAAACATTCTTTGTCTGATTAACTAATTAAATGCACAGTAATCAAATTGAGTAGTCCAGTGTTAATGCCAGAATCATTAGCCCTCAGTACAAATAAACTGTAGACCACACTGTCACTCTCAAAATAAAGTCATTAGCACACTTTATTATTTATATCTATTAAGTTGAGGATATCTCATCAAACTATGTTTCTCAGACAGCAGGTTGGACTGTTTTGGCAGGTGTTTTTGATGCACATGAACAAAATCATTCTGGAGCTTCATAATAGCAGTCGTAAATTAAACAGTTTAGTGTTTCATGCCAGCATAGCTGTATGAACTAGTATGTACAGTATTTGGTATCATCTGAAAGATGAACTCTTGGAAATATAGTACATCTTCAATGTCTTATCTATTTTGAGGACTCTTATCTAACCAAGACACTATTTTCAGGTCAAGTACTATGACTGATGTGAACGCTGCAGTCACAAAATTGGGCTTGAGTGTTTTTTAAAAGTACTGAAACAAATTTAAACGCAAGACACATGAATTGGGTCCTCAAGACTCACTGACCAACACAAAATTTAGAAACTTAATCCTGTAGAAGTGCCACAGTTAGAATTTGAGGCCACATAGCCACAGACAAATGCTTTCTGCACCAAGATGTTATGTAAAAAATGGGTTAATGATTTTGTAAATAATTTCCTTTTTCCGTAAGATGTGTTTTTCCAATCATAGTCCAAGACAGAGAATTACAGATATACATTTTTAAAAAAAGTTTGCAAGCTTTTTAAGTCCAAACCCAACCCCCTCAGTTATACCCTTCACCTCTCACCTCATTGGTCCTGTAAAAGGAAGGCAAAGTGATGGACAGAGCGTCTTGAAGAAGGGTGTTGATGACAGGGAGATGAATGAATGCAAAAAGAGCCTGAGAAATGCCTGAGAAAGAAAGAGGATACTTTTTTGATAAATATAGAATGAGGAACGTAAAAGAGAGATACAGAGTTTTCAACACAGCCCCTGTGAAGGTGAATATTATTCTTATTTTTAAAAAGTGATTATTTAATTTGACAGTAATGGAAATGTGATTTTATATAAACCATTGGACCATAGCAACATTAAGCCAGCATTGTTTTATTTGATGTAAATACTTATGAAATGTTGACGTTCTCTTGGGAAAATGTAAAGCAGAGATCAGTCTTGACAGTCACAGCTCTAGTATGTGTGTAGTTCTGTGGATCTTCTGACTAGTGGAGTCAAAGGAGCTCAACACTGCCTCTCAGTGGAGAACACCTGAACATATCCAGACATGGACATGATAACAACTGACAGCAGCCATTACTGTAAGTGGATGGCAGTTTACCTAATACTTGACTTGTCTGTTGTTCGAGTCTTGGTCAAGAGAGAAATTGTCAATGTGTTGCTTTTAAAAGGTGTATTTATGAGGAGTGAGCTTTTAGCCACAACTGAAAATATAACCATTTGTAAAATGACATTTAACCAATAAATTAACTAAATATTAACTCAAAAATCCTAAATATTTGACCAAACTGCTTTTAGCCAAGTAGAGACTCAGTTCATTTTAAAAACATTCCGGAATATTTAAAAATTGTTAACTTAACATTTAGCCAAAGGACATTGGTAATAACATTAGCCTTTTGGCTAGCACTGCCACATTTACAGTGATGTTTATCAATGTGTATTATAAAGAACAAAATAAAAAAGTTAAGACATACTGTGTCGAGACCTTCAGTGTCCAGTATTAAATAAGACATTATCCAAGTTAATAATTGTATTACAAGAAATTGTGAAATAATCCAATAAATTTTAAAAATTCAACTCAATATTAGGAATTTTTAAATTTATATTTGACTTCTTTACACAATGAGTTTATTGGAGGTCATCTTAATTTTATTGCAGCAAGTTTTCTTTCAGTAAAACAATGAAATAAACTCATACTGCAATAAATTGTCATTGTGAAAAGAGGGAAGATTAACACTACAATTTAATCCCTCAAAATGTTTCAACTGAAATATGTGCTTTTTTTCTTACTATTATCTATTTCATAGTCTAATTTATCTATGTGATATCAAACATCAGTAACATGGGTCTCCATACTACTGGTGTTCTCAGTAGTTAAGGTGAGGAACAGTCATCCGTCCGTACTTAGAGCGACTACAAATGACAGGTAGACAGTGTAGCTCAGATTCTCGCTTTATTGGTCAACTTGATGAAAGACTACAAAACGAATTCACAAAAAATCTCTTTCAAGTAATCAAATCTGTACAAACCTAAACTGTATGGGGTTTTTACAGCTCTGGCTCATATGAATCTGAAGAGTCATATGCATGTGTGTGTGTGTGTGTGTGTGTGTGTGTGTGTGAGTGTGAGTAAGCATGTGCTTGCTCTCGTGAGACAAGGTGACATACTCCTTCCTGTTTCAAGGATACTGAGACATCACTCTCAGACAGGGGGCAAGACACTGCATGCACACACACGCTCACATGCACATACCTGTGTTTGAGATTTTACAGTACAGAGGACAGGGAAAACAAAATACTTCCCCCCCCTCCACAAGTACACACATATCACCTGCTGACAGGGTTTGTTGCTGATTTCATCATGTCAGCGATTCTCCCACTGTCTCCTAAACCCTGGTTTTTCAGTCAAAATTACTGTACAGACAGACACTGTGGTTTCAACCTTTCCACGGGAAGAGTGGTGAGAGAGGGGAAAGTATAAATCTCTAATACTCTCACACAAAATGTACACGTGCACACATGATTTTAATGCTCACCGGCAGACGAGACGCGGTCCGTCGTCTGCGCACGCACGCACTCACTCAGACAATTCGTAACATTAAATGTTTTAAGAAGTACAGATAAAAAAGGAAAAAAAGCCCTGGGTATAGGTTTGATTTCTGGCTGTTTGGTGAAAGAAAGGAGAAGAGAGGTAGAGAGGGCAGGAGGGATGGGTTCGGAGGTCGAGGGCAAACTACTGGTGTCATTTCTTAGCTTTCCTTGGGGGAGTGACTGGGCGACCAGAGCCCATGCCCCCTCCACCACCGTAGAACAGCTTCTTGTCTGCAGGTTTGAGAATCTGTGAAAGGGAAATGAAAGATGATGCAACTCAGCAAAAATGACATAAAAAATGACACAATTATACAAGATAAAGCACAATTATTACTTTGAATAAATGCTGATTAGATAGTTTGGTTAGTCTGTTGCTTACCTGGAATGAGCACATGAGGGTCTCATCTACGCTCATCATGGCTCCGGCGTTGTCAAACTCACCGCAGTAGTTTGGGGCGGAGAACAGCGTCACCAGCTGCCTCTTTGCAAAGAACTCGTATCCGTCCTCGACCACCTGAAAACAGATGCATGGCAGGTTGTTGCAAATTGTTTTTGGCCAACTGGGGAATTTTCATCGCTTCTTACCTGACACAATAAATCAGGCTAAAAGCACAGAACCATAAGTTTGTAATTACTTTAGCGTGGACTTACGAAAAGATAAAAATACAGCATAAATACATTTCTATTGCTTGCACTGCCTACCTGTTATCAGAAAAACTGAGCTGAATCCAACTGCGCTGAGATGGTGAACGGGTTTTCAGCTGGTCCCACTGCGCTACAGATGCTATCAAAGTACTTCAGCAGTTCCACCTGACATGTCTTCAAATATTCACGAACATCTGAACAAGGTTTGTTTTATTAAAGTGCTAACCTTGTTTCACCTTCAAGATGTTTGTGTGATTAGAAGGGGGTAAAGATGCAACACATAACATCTTTATCCTCTATAGGAAAACTACAGCCACATTTAATAGACCTGGTAACCATCCAGTCCTTTTTAATTTGACCAGGGATAAAATAAAAAAAAAATACACTTGCTGTCATCTTCATAACACTGGTTTAAGAGTTAAACCTCAGTTCTACACCCAACTCTTACTAGTTTTACAACATACACAAATGTATTCACTTGTTTATTTATCTTTACTTCCTTGTATTACTGCTTCTTCTAACATTGTGCACTGACCTGATGGGCCCGACAAATGAGGTCCATGTCGTGTTTGTGGAGGAACTTTGTGACCACATCAGCGCCAAAAGTGAAGGAGACGCCGCGGTCATTCTCGCCCCAGCCGAGCACGTCCTTGTCTGGGTCGGCCCACAGCAGGTCGCAGAGGAGGCCCTGGTCAGGCACATCAGTGGGGCGCATGACCCTCCGCACCTGCTCCATGGACTGGAGGTCTGGGGATAGGCCTGGAGAAGGAAACGGATACATTGTTAGCTGATGTTAGCTGATGTTCTGAGGCTTGGATTTATGTTGGGGTTTAGGATTTAAAGGAGAAAATCTAAACATGGGCAAGAAGAGGAGAGTCTGGGTTAATCTGACATGGGACATCCAAGGAGCACTAGTAACTGCAGAATTTGCTTGGTCAGTCACATCCCAGACAAACTTCTCCATATGCCTTATAAGGGCTGAAGAATACGACTGAAACCAATACTAAGATATCAACAGAAATATTTTTGATCTTTTAAAGTTGGGACAAATGGTAAACAAACTGCCTTTTGTCAACATCAGCAATGGTTGTAAACACAGACAAAAAAGCAGGTCTGTATGTAAATTATAATCAGACGAGACACAAAAATGCATTTTTAAATCTATAAAAGACAATAATTATAATTATAATTACAAGGTTATGCTTAACATTACTGTGATCAAAAACAGATGTACTGGCTTTTTAACCACGATGTGCTGAACAAATAACTTGAGCAAATATACAATATCCTTTCTGTGTGTGCTGTCTTATGTAACATGTTCGAAGAGGGAGGTGGCATCTACCCTCATGATTATCAGCGCCTGTTTACATATTTTACATGGCGAGTCTCAGACATGAGATAGCTGTGACTGGTTGTTGGTGTCACCTTGTCTCAAAACAGATGTGCTTTTTTATTCTTCAATCAGCTCTGCCTTTAGTTTTTTAATTGTCAAGAAAACTCCCTTAGTATTGCTTCTGTCTGAGCTGAACATTTTGTTAGTGATTGACTAAGACATTTAATTGCAATCTTCATTTGTTTAAGACCATTACCAAAGACTAGGTTAAATCCTGCACAGAATGCACTGTCTGCGGTAACTTGGTGCACATTTAGCCCAGCAAAGCTGCAGTCATAGGCCCAATCTATTACAGGGGTATATTAAAATGTTACTATTTTCTACCTGTTATCAGTAGATATGATTAGAAACAACAAATACAAAGAGCTCTAGAGCCAAGTATACAGAGGCAGGGAAAGGAAATATAAATATACCCAAAAGACAAATTAAGATCCCACAGTCCTGCAGGCCTTTGACCATTATGTTGACAGTAACAACAGTGCAGAGTCGAGTTTGTGTGTGTGCTCTGGATAAAAGCCAAATGAACTGTTTGATGAGGATACCTCCATGGCAACAGAAGATCTTCTCATCAACAATGGCCGCAACAGGCAAACAGTTGAAGCAGTCAGTGAAAGTCTTCCACAGCTTTATGTTGTACCGCCTCTTACCTGCAGAAAGAAACCACAATTACTTGGTTACAATCTAATCTTTGGAGCTATAAAATCTTAACAGCTAATGCACCTATTGCATCACATTGGAAACACAACATTTTACATAATCCTGGCTGTGTAAATAGCTGAGAAAGGCATGTGATTAATTACTGCCCATTCAGCCTGATCATGCTCCTTTGCCCGAAGCCTTGTGTACTGAAAGGTTATTTGTGCGGTAGCTTTTGTCACATCTAATAAGCCAGAAAAAGGACAGCTCCAGGTCAGATTCATGATTTACTAAAAATGTTGTTGATTTTCTGAGCATAATGAACAATAAGTTTGCAGACTCATATCAAAGAGAAGGGCACATTGGTTAATGCGGAATGAATGCAATACTAACAAACTAATAGGTGATGCACAGGAGGGAGGATTTTTAGTTAATGCTGGTAAACTTTCACTTAGCAATAACTTTTTGTAACCCTTTGGTTGTCTTTAGATGTAGACAACAGGGTCAATTTTGGTGTCTATCAGCCTATCCATAAGTGCATTACTACATTTTGGGAAACATAATCAAAATTATCATTATGAGACTAGATGAAACATTATTACTTTTTCAAAACAGACCTTATATTTGTCATAAAACAACCAGGATTGTAAAAATAATGGTCTGTTCATGTAATAATTTCACTGGAACAGAGATCAATTTACAATGTATTTAAGTAGTGCTGTTCAACAAACACTTCTCAACCAAAAATAAATGCTTGTTAACTGACAAACACATTCATTTGTGGCTATTCTTGGCTTTACTCTCTTAGTCTCTCTGCCTTAACATTTGTAAAAGATAAATGTCTCATTGACCGTATCACCTTGACTACACCAAGGCGCACAGGCTCAGGCTTACACTTTTAGCAAACTGCTAGTAACTGTAGACAGTGGTGGAAACATTGGTAAGATTAATGTCTTGTTTGTATCACATGACTTACACTCATCATAGAAGCCATATATTCTGTTAATGGAGGCGCACTCATGGTTTCCTCTCAGCAGAAAGAAGTTTTCTGGGTATTTGATCTTGTAAGCCAGCAACAGGCAGATGGTCTCCAGGGACTGCTTGCCTCTGTCTACATAGTCCCCCAGGAACAGGTAGTTGCTCTCCGGTGGAAAGCCCCCATATTCAAACAGCCTCAGCAGATCATAGTACTGCCCATGAACATCACCTGGTGAGACAAACAGTATTAGTGGAAACAGCAATGTTGGTGAAAGGTATGATTATCATGCTTTGTGTATGAGCACAACAAAGGGTAAGATAGAGGATAGAGGTACAACACTTGGCACCCTGCAAAAACACTCAACACGACGATTGGCCATGTGTTATTTTAAAAGAACACTGTTGTTCCTGTGTTGCTTGACTTGTTTTTTGTGATGACGCGACAACTAAATGAATGTGCAGGCTTGCACTTAGTATGAGGATGCTGGTGATTCTCATTACAGTGCAAACCTGGCCAGTTCCTGAAATTTGCAGGCTGTTCCTTTAAACTAGAGTACTTCATTAACAGGCATCAGCAGTATGACACAGGAGGGCAAGTCCCAGGAGACTTTAAGTGCAAAACAGCACTGTACTGGCAAGCCTATATTATCTGTTTATCCCTTCAGTTCAGTAATTACAAGGCAAGGTCACAGTCACTCGTTGTACACTGTCTTCTGAATTTAAACATTATTTTCATTTTAAATTAGATCTTTAACTATCATTTGACAATTCTACGCCATGAAGTAATGAGAATGCACAGTGCAATGTGAATGTCAGCTTTCTTATAATACTCCAGTACTCTAAGCTACTGCCATCTAAGAGTGTTAGTAAATGCTGTGTGACCACATTTGAGAATTCCCTTGACTCTAAAGAACACAACTAAGCCTCACCACAAATCTTGAGGGGCGCCTCAAGTTCAAGCAGGATTGGCTGGCTGAGGAAGATCTCCCGGGATTTGAGGCAGAGACCACGGATTTCATTCTCTGTCAGCTGAACATTTTTGCCAGGTCTGGAGCCTTTCACTGTGAGGAAAACATGGAACAAGAGTGGAAAAATTGTCCACTAGAAATGACATAACTTATGATTATTTCTCATTTCTACAGTGCAGGAGTAGACAGAAGAACTACACTGTTCAAAAATTGTGTGTAGAATATATTTTGAATATGCAACAGTGTTTTTGAAAGGACAGTCAAGTAAGATATTGCATTTAATTTCTAACAGGGTAAATATATCTTAAAATAAAATTCACACATTCCATGCAAAACAGGGCAAACTGCCATGGACAGCTTGCTCATATTAATTTTGAGTATGCAGGCTTTCCTCCATCATAAGAGCCATTTTGAATATATAAAATATGTAGGGCTGCATCTGCAGATTATTCTTACAGAGTACAAAAGGTAAACAAAATAGCAGTTTCCCAGACCCCAAAGTTACAATCTCTAAATGCTGATTTTGATCAACTGACTTAATCCCTCATTTTACTACTGAAGCAGCAAATATTTGACGTTTTTGAAAAAACTGAAATAACTGATTACTGTGTTTCAATCCAGTAATCCATTTATCACACTGCAACTTTAAAAATATATATTTGAAATAAAGATTGAAATTTAGAAGGGGAAATTAATCTGTACACATTTTACAGAAAAAAATATAAATGCTCAAGATTAATCTGCACTAATCTGCACTAAGTCAAAAATTAAAATGATGCTTAGCAGTCAGACAGTCTGACATACTGTACTACATTGCAAAATTCAACCAAAGAGCAGGAAAAAGAAAGCCATTTATAGAAAAATCCTGACTCTGCCCTACAGACAGTAAATATTGGAACAACTCATATGACTTTGTGATGGCACCCAAGGTGCTTTTACTGAGACATGGAGAGTTCTCTAAATTGCATCGCTGAGCCCGCCTTAACATTATAGCTCGTCTGGATATACATACATAGCAAAAAATACGATAGGAAAACAGACTATTTACAAACTCAAACACTACCATCTAACGGTTCGCAATAATAAATATAATCTTTGATGTTCTATTTCCCAGGTTACCAACAGTTTAGTGTATTGTAGGGTATTTTGACCTCATTGCTTAAAAGCATTCGGATAGCAAGAAGAATGTATTTTCCTTAAACAAAGGTATGCTATGGTCAACGAATTTGTGAAAAGATGTACATAGCTTCATCCTTTTGAACTGATACTTCTGGTTTGACGAAACCAAGTCTCAGAATATCTGTGGATACTTCAACAAGCGGAGTTTAAGATAAATATAAATATTTACTGCAAGCGAGACAACAAAAGTTAATTTGCTACGCATAACCTGCACGATTCAAACCGGTTTGGTTAACAAGAAGCAGGAGATGAACTTAACTCGCTAACGTAGCTCAAGTGGCTACCGTTGTCTAGCCTCCTCTGTTAGCTAAAATGGCTACCTCGGTGAATAAATATCGACCGAAATACTGATTCTTACCTTCCAGCAGACGCTGTATAATGGAGTCGATGTTCAGCTTATCGGCTTCTGCCATGCTATTCCTCTATTCCAGTCGGTTTCTAATAACTTCTGCGAATTCAAAACGTCGTAACTGTTCACTGGCTTCCGAGTAACCGTTAGCTCAACTAGTTTAGCGTTAATCGGCTATCGTTAGCCCGCTACCTAGCTAACCTTGGGGCAGAATTGACAACCTCAAAATTTTGAGGCTGGGTGCTGAATTATTAAAGATGCGATGGCTGACATGTGCTTCAGAAATCCGCATTAGTCGGCTATATTAAAGTGCATGTCCAAATTCACTTTAAATGTTCGTTTTTTCTCGCGGAGAAGCTGTTTCTGCCGTAGCTAATAGCACCATGCCATCGACAAAAAAAAAGCTAGAAGAGCGTTAGCCCAAAGCGAGGATGAACGGAAGTGGGCTGACAGTTGCCGCGCTCCCGTTGGCCACTTTTACCAGTAGGCGGTAATTGTGGGGACCCATTCTTCTCCCGGATTGGCTGTTTTAAACGCCTGTCAGCATTTACTTATCTCAAACCACAATGTGAAATCGACAATCTCTCTCAGATATATCTCACGTTTCGTTGGTCGTAAATGGAAGATTTTATCAAATATTGCAAAATACACCACATTTGTCCCAATTTACTCAAATATCCGTGTGTATATCGCTCTGTATTTGTTGCGCAGTAAAGCGACACCCACGGAAGTGACCAAGATGGGAAGAATTGACGACATGACGCAATGTCCCGGCGCCTGGCAACACGCACCGAGTGATTCATTCTGAAGTACAGAGATGGCTTAGCTAGTTTGCTACTTCATTTTAAGATAAACATGACTCCAAGTCGGATAAACGCGAACCCATCTGCTATACGCTAATAATACTCTTGTTTATATCATACAACCACCCGACCATGAAGCTGCTCCATAAAGACATTGAAAAAGATAATGCCGGGTGAGTGACTGGCGATAGCTACTATTAGCAAGCTAACCAGCATGCCACATAACACCACTTTACAGCTGACTGTACATGTGTCAACGTAGTAAATGTCCGTATGGGATTGACATTCACGTGTAGCAGCAGATACGTGGGGAGTTTTGGATTCGTTAACATGTAGTGTTAATAACACAGAATACTAAAGATAACTTACAACATAGATTTTACCACTCAGATTATGTGGATACAACTTTAGCTTTAATGACTAATGAGCTATGACGCCTCAGTGATTAAACAAAACAAACCTATGTTCTGTAACAGTATGAGTGCTCTTGTGCTATTGCCCCCAGTAATGGCTTTATATCGTCAAGTATGTATCATGTATACATATATATCCACATCTTTATTATGGGATAACTAAAACCACACCTGTCTTATCACGAACATGAGTGGCACCAACTCAAAGGCTAGTTTATTGATAGTGTGCACTTCTTCAGTCAGGTGACTCTGGTGCCAGAGGAGGCAGAGGATATGTGGCACACCTACAACCTGCTGCAAGTGGGGGACAGCCTGAGAGCCTCCACTATCAGGTAACCACTAACTACTATCCCATAACAGTGGCAAAGTCAGTCTGTGTGTAAGTGATTGAGGTTGTATGTTTTTTGTCTGTGTGTCACTTAGTGTTTTGGTCTGACAAAACACACACACACACACACAGCTTTTAACCAGAGTCACAACTAAAGTCTCTTCCCCCTGTTCCCACAGGAAGGTGCAGACAGAGTCCACTACTGGAAGTGTGGGCAGCTCCAGAGTGCGCACTACTCTTACCTTATGTGTGGAGGCGATTGACTTTGACTCCCAGGCCTGCCAGCTGAGAGTAAAGGGCACTAACATAGAGGAGAACCAGTATGTCAAGGTCTGAGATGTTTAAACATTTGTAGAAATTTCAAAGTGGAGCAGGTAGTAATGTAGTAAAATTAGTGAAGCAAGGATTTCAGGAGTAATTACAGATCATCACACATGTATCTTGTGTCTGATAAGTAGTCGGTTTTACTCTTGTCTTTGTAAAGTTACAAAGACAGTTTCTTTTGTTCTGAAATCTAATCTAAACATTTGTGTAGGGTTCTTTTTTTAGGTTTTAAGGTTTGTAGCTTAGACAGGTTAAGTGGACTCGGTAGCATAAGCAGAATTGTATATTACAGAATATTAGTGCTGTAATTTATTGTTTTCCCTACACAAAGATTTGAAGGTGTTGTATAAATACAACAAAATATTTCACTAAAGTCAGAGTACTGTGTCTCCTCTGCTGCAGGATTTCTTTTTATGTTTCAGATGGTCTTAATGTTAACTCCTGTTTGAAATTAAAATTGGTTGTGATTATGTTGTGTTCTTCACTCTTCAGATGGGAGCTTACCACACTATTGAGCTTGAGCTCAACAGGAAGTTTACTCTAGCTAAAAAGAGCTGGGACAGTGTTGTGCTGGATAGAATTGGTAAGCAGGTGCTACTGTTCAACTCTGCCAATTTGTTTCATTCTTGTGTTTGGTTCATTTAAGCTCACACTTCCCACTTACACGTCAACCAGGACCTGTAAACAGTAGTCACATGGATTCACAAGTATCTTGTTTACCAGACAGAATTTCATGGGCTTTAGCAGCTACGCACTCAGCTGTCTAAAGCTCATCGTCTGTTTCCTTATACCCATAAAGCTGCATGTTAGGGTTGTTTTTGTTGTAAATCAGGATTGTTCATACTCCTAACAGACTGCCAACAGAATTACATGTTCAGATATTTGTTGCTGTTCTTGCTTGTTTTGAAGACAATATCCACGTGGACTGTTCTGGACAGTACATTTGGTTTAATGCTGTTATTAACCACTGTAATCTTGGACAACTTGAGCTTTCTGCCAAATCAGTTCACATGTTTTCATTCTGACAAAACACAGACCTTTGCCTGTTTGTGCCAAACAAGTAACTGTGAAGTGAGCCAATATGGTTAAAAAAGCTCAGGGAGTCAGAAAATGCTTACAGATGTTGAAGAGTAAGGATCATGTTGAAGGTGCACAGTGATGAGAATCAGCTCATGTTTTGACAAGTTTACAGTTTTGCTTGTCTGCAAATTATTTAAACATCTGCCTGAAGAATTCCCTGGGTGAATGTAGGCTGTTGGACAATACTGTGATTAATAATGCTTTTATTTTCAACTATCTCCTTTTATGCCAGCTACTGACTTGAAATTGCTATTTCAACTGCAGGTCACAAGAGTTTTTTCCAGAAAGCAATAATCACGTGTTAACCAAATACATGTGTTAATTCAAAGCTAATTCTGACTGCATACCCTGACTGACAGGGAGATATTTCAGCTGGTTTTCTTTTACAGGAAATGCACAGTCTTCTTGTTAATTTGTTTACATAAGTGACAAAGACAGCGTGTTGCTATGGAAACAGAATATGGAGGAACAGGAGGGAGGTTCATAGCTAACAGATGGGGTTCATGCATTTGAAGGAGTGGAGGTCCACTGAGTCATTGCAGCTGTAATTTTCACCACATTGATTTAATAACTCAACTACATACATTAAGCACTTATTCCTTTACCAGTAAAATATAATGATTAATAATTAGTAAAACTGCAGTAATATATTTGTTGATAACTGAAAGAAGTAGTCACCACCTCAGATGATCCACATCGTTGTCTTGTCTACCCCTTCAGAGCAGGCGTGTGATGCAACCCAGAAGGCAGACGTGGCAGCTGTGGTGATGCAGGAGGGTCTGGCCAACCTGGTGCTGGTGACCCCCGCCATGACTCTGCTTCGCGCAAAAGTGGAGGTCACCATTCCTCGCAAGAGACGGGGGAGCTGCACTCAGCACGAGAAGGTACGTCACCGCACAGAACGGCCGAGCTCAGAATTTCTAAAGCAAAGATGAACACTGAATATTGTCAGAGAAGACTGAGTTATGGAGACACTGATTGCAAGACGGCCATGTCATGTTTTCTGTTTGACGTCAGGCTCTTTTTCTCTGTGTTTGCAGGCGCTGGAGAGGTTCTATGAGGCTGTGATGCAGGCGATTCTTCGCCACATCAATTTTGATGGTAGGGCTGTCGTGTAGACACTGGAACATAAACACTTTAACACACAATATGTTCCTGTTTGTGTCACACTCTTTTCCTTTTTGAATTTGTAGTTCCTATTACACTGTTGTTTTTATGGCACCATTGTGGTTTATCATTTATGCCACACGACCGTTGCTTGTTGCTGTTTGAGGAAATTTAAACTCAAGACAAGTTTAGATTTTCTCCTCCTTGCCTTCCATTAGTGGTGAAGTGCATCCTGATTGCCAGTCCAGGGTTTGTGAGGGACCAGTTCATCACCTACCTCTTTAAAGAGGCAGTGCGGCAGGACAACAAGATCCTGTTGGAGAATCGGCCCAAATTCATGCTGGTCCACTCGTCATCAGGCCATAAGTACTCACTCAAAGGTAGGAGTTGGGGGACTCTGAGAATAAAACAATCAAATATTATCACAAGGTGAAAACTAATCAATTCTTGTGTTTTGTTTTGCAGAAATCCTGTCTGATCCCACTGTGACAAGTAGACTTTCTGATACAAAGGTGAATAATGCATCCCTTGATTTGTCCATTTTATACATCATCCTGTGAGGAAAAGCTCTTAGCGCGAGGGGAAAAAGTGACTAACTTTTTTTTTTCTGTGTAACATTCAGGCAGCAGGAGAGGTGAAAGCCCTGGAAGATTTCTATAAGATGCTCCAGCATGAGCCTGACAGAGCTTTCTATGGGTGAGCGATGTTATAAACAGTCAGTGACCCATAAAAACCCCATTCATTCATTCACACTGATAATCCAACAACCTCTGCATCTCTGCGCTCCTCACAGACTGGCTCATGTGGAGAGAGCGGCCGAGGCCCTCGCCATCGACACCTTGCTGATAAGTGATAAGCTTTTCAGGTACACATTGAGAGATGCTCCTGTATCTTTAGCTTCTCTGCTACTCACCTATTCCTGCGATGCCATTGGCTGTCCAGATATAGTGATGTAAACACACAGTCTCGTGTTTTGCGCATCTCCAGACACCAGGACGTCCCCACGAGGAGCCGTTACGTTCGGTTGGTGGACAGCGTGAGAGACAATGGCGGCAATGTCAGGTAACAATTACCTGACTATGACATTAGACTGACTATGTTAACATTCACAGGACCTGCATATGACATTTCTCTCTCATTTTTTTCATGCAGAATATTCTCAAGCCTTCATGTGTCTGGTGAACGTAAGTTATAAATCACTGTGATTTTTATTAATTCTACTTTTTTACTAATTCTAAAAGACACCTAAGTTTTTTTAGACCTACAAAATCTGTAATGTTTATTTGACAAAATCATTAATAATCGGCTTAATATGTAATGACCCATAAGAGTTAAAATGACAGCAACATACCATGACGTCTACACGGTAAATGTTCATGATTACGTGACCTTAAGGGTGTCATTTCAGCACACTGAAATGATGACACTCACCACATGTTGAGTGAAGCCCTGACTTTCTCTTTATTGATGACGTCCTCAGTTTAAGAAGTAAAGAATGGACAGAAACAGTTCCTCAACCACTGTTACACTCTGTGCAGCTCTCTACTTAGACAAAAAAAAATCAGCCTGTGTGCTGACTGTGTCGCCACCTATTGATTTCTCCTCAGAACTGACTCAGCTGAGCGGAGTGGCCGCCATCCTGCGTTTCCCCATCGCCGACCTGTCGGAGGCCGAAGACGACAGCAGCTCAGACGAAGACTGAGCGGCAGAGGCGGACCACAGAGCTCTAATGTGGAGAAGAGAAGGTGGTCGTCCATTGTTGCAGATAACACAACTGTGTAAACAATAAAGCTCCTCTGCTATGGTTTATGTATTCCACCTTTCAAACATCCACACCTCTTTCCGTCTAAATTAACACATCGGTTTTGCTAATGTGGCCACAATTTCACATAACTGGATGCAGTTTTTGGTGTTTTGATGCCTTTGGTTTGAGGTGACAGTGTCTTTGAGAAGGCGCAGGTTAAGCTAATGCCAGAAGGCTCTCACTTCATAAGAATGCCAGTCAAATGAAATGTAACACATGTTGCCAAGTTTAAAATAAAAACAGGAAAAATGACATTTAGCAATAGAAAAAAATGATTTTTCTTTTCAAGTGTATATACAATATCTTTCTTGCAATTAAACAGAAGCATTCAACCACTTGTGTTATTTCACTTTGTCACATGATCAATTCTCATTGTGCATGAATGAAAACAAACATATAAAAATATATAATTTATTACATATTATAATTTCATTTTCATATTTAAAAACTATTTTGGTTATGGGTAATATGACCCAAAACTACTGCATTTCAGTAAACTAGAAATCAAGTATACTCAGGATTTTCAATTCAATATAGTGATATTTGAGTTCCACAGTTACAACACTGTGGGTTCCTCTCATTCTTCTCTGGCAAAATGTCAAATTATAAACTTCCCCTTATGAAGAATTTCAGCAGCTAGGACTAAAGTGCATTTTGAAACAACTTCTCTTCATACTTTACTCCTGCCTCAATGATTCCTAAATGTCATTTCTATCAGCAAAGCCCCAAGTGCATGTGTGTGTGAGTGAATGCGTTGTGATACACATCACTCAGTGGGACACTGGTAGGTCTTAATCCAGGCTAAATCCTCCAGTGTTCCCCAGTGCAAGTAGATAATCGAGCAAATAACCATGACATGCATTATCTGGTGGCTGTTGCCCCAGTTGTCAAACAGGCCTGGGCTGAAGCGCTCTGGGATCTGGATGATGTTGACCAGTCCCCCGAGCACAGCCAGAGAGTCCATGATGACAAAGAGGCGCAGGGAGTTGGGGCTGCCCACCCCGCTGCCGTACACTCGGAACAGGAAGAGGCTGAAGCGGAACAGAGCCTGCCAGACGAAAGCTCGCAGGCGCAGGACGTTGGTGCGGGCTGTGGTAGCACAGTAGATCCCGTAGGCTGACAGGAGGATGTAGGCCAGCAAGGCAGCGTGCTGCATGGCAGGGTAGCAAAGAAGGGTGATGTGAATGATGGGAAGTGCTCCTTAAGAGAGAAGGGAAGAATCAATATGTCAGTGAAACTAAGTCAGATATTGTCCTCAGTCCAGGTGTAGGACTGGACCAAGGACTTGAAACTTGGCTTGGACTTGACCTAAATCTCTACAGACGTGATTTAAGACTCGAAGGCAAAAACATTCAAGTCAACAGGCCTCAAGTTTTGACCTTGTGTAATCCCAGTAAAGGATGCTGTATACTCCTGTATACTCAGAACTCCATCAGACCAAAGTTCAGAAACCACCTCCATTTCTATAACTAAATCTCATTTGTTACAGTTCTGCTGCTTTTAGTGTGAACAACTGAGAGCAAGACCATGGATGTCTTCCTGGAGGGGCTGTCTGAAAATGTGCACCCCCTCCATATTTAAACACAGCCATGTATTCCCCACCTCTGTGGTGGCATGTCTTTGTGGAACAGGTACAAACACATTTGACACATTTAACAACTTTACAGTGGGAGTTTCTTTTGTTGTGTTTTGAGGTAGAAAGACATACAGCACAGGTAAAGAGCAATTCAACTCTTGACTTAGAAACAATCTTTTCTTTTTACTCAGTATTTTTTATTTCAGTATTTGACAGACCACAAAAACGTTTCATTTTCTGATTAAAACTTGTGACTTGGCTTCCTTGACTAGTCTTAGACTTGTCCCAGAAGACTTAGAAACACAAGCATGAAAGTCATGACTTCTTCTAGACCAAATAATCTTAACTCAAGGTCTACTTACTAGCCGTTCTCTGGAGCTTCAGTGAATGGAGTTTTTTTTCATACCATGACAACTAAGCCAATTAATTTGTCATACTTAAATAACTAAGCTGTTGCTCTCACTTAGAGGTCTAAGAATTCGACAACCTACCCAGGGTGTTGACCAGACAGACCCCAAACATGTCCAGGGAGAGCAGGGTGTCGTACACATGCTCTCCTCCCACATGGTTCATGAACACATGGTAGACCACTGAGCCTATAGTGGGGCAGAGGCAGGCCAGATAGTGGACCACGCAGATCCAGACGCTGTCCACCTCCATCCAGGGGATGCTGAAAGGCAGTAGCACCAAGAAAAGGAAGAAGGGGATGCCTGAGGTGACGGGAGGATGAGGAGATGAAAGGGGGAAGAGGACAGAGGAGGACAGAGGAGGAAGATGGAGGAAGAAATGAAAACATAAATGCGTATGAAGGTCTGTGGAGTAGATGCTGATGCTGACTTAAGCCTGACATTATAATTACAACAGTTAAAATGACATACAATATATCACATTTTGCAGATCAATGTGAGGAATTTAACTGTTTGAGAGTTGTTCCTTTTTTTTATTTATTTATTTACCAGGAACAATGTGACAGATACTACTGTTGGCATGCAGAGGAAACCTGTGCAGCACTCTGATACTAATACCCTTCACTTCCCCTCAGTAAGAGTGTTAGACTTAACGATCTTATGGGATAGCCAAGGAGAAAATGGAGCATAAAGATGATGCCTTTCAGAAGTTTAAGGCTGCGCAGGTTTAGCTCATGTGCACGTTTTCATCTTTGCTCATGTGTTCATAGCTGAAACCAGGTTTGAATTAATAAGTTCTCACATTAAAAGCACAAACTTAAAAAAATGGTAACATGCTGTAATTCTGCAACTTTTCCTAATCAATGCAAACTCAAGCGTGTTTCAGAGATGCTTTGTTCGAGATACTTCTGGGCATTTACAGCTGATAAGAGTCAAATGCACATCTTTTAAGACCTAGTTAACGGTAGGATATTTCCAGGGCAGGGATTCCCAGGGCAGATTACAGCTAATACCCCACATCCTCATTACACAGCCTTGTCAAGAGTGCTTGTAACTGGTTACAAGTGAGAGTAATGGACATTTGTGACCTGTTTTGTTTGCACATCCCCTGAATGGTTTAATCGGTGGGAAAACCTTGCTCTGTGTATTATATAAAAACTGATATATATTTTTAAGGGTAATTCAGAGCAGGCATTTTTAAAAAGTGGATCCTAAAGGAAGAGTAGCAGCTAAAAGCAAAGTCAATGCACAGTTAATCTGTGGACTTACCATGGGTGTAAATGTTCCCCAGTTCATTGTGCATGTAGAAAAGACTCCTGAGGCACTCTTGAGCCGTGGACACTGGCCGGTACCCCGTCAGGACATATTTGTTGAACTGAAGGTGCGGAGGGGTCTTTGCAAAGTCCAACAGGCGCGGTCCTTTGTAAAGCACCATCATTACTTCCTGCAGCCAATGCCCTTACATTTAGTTGACAGTGGAAGTTCCTCACCTGCCTACATCCTAAAAGAGGCCACAGACAGGACCACAACTAGCGGGAAACTCTGGTCCTCGAAACCCATCATCGGACAGGTGTAATTCCGAGCAACCTGTTGGGCTGGCCAAGTGGCATGCTTTCAGTTGGACCAATCAGCAAACGGCTCTTACTCCTAAGCCAGGCTAATCCTCACAAAAAGCCACGTGCACTGCCACAGCTGCTCCTTATCATAGCTCATAACTCAATCACACCTCAGCTTCATCCTCAACATAGATATTTCCCTCATTATTGTAGCCTGCACATATTCTCCTTTTACCCATGCTTGTTTACAACCCTGCTGCAGTCAGGATGATCTGGGGATTACAGCACTTTAAGAGTTTTTCTTAATGACACTCACTTACTGAGACGACATGGCACTATAGTAGACCCCAGAAACAATAATGTTGGTGAATCAGATTTTCTCACTATGATACCAATGAAATTAACTTTAGCAACAGATTTTAGCTTTTAAGAGAGGAGATGTTTACAGCAATGTCATGGAGACATTTTCTGTATATTTGGTTCATTTTTCATCATAATGCCCTCTTTCAGAAAGCTTTTAGATCAAACACAGAAAGAAGGGAAATAATGAAACACAGTATGTCACCGCAGGCTAACTGTATGTGATCAGAGATTGCGATATCTCAGAAACAAAACCACATAGCTGAATTTCTTCTGAAGCGATCTCTAATAACCGTGACCGGATAAGTTTAAAACTGCCTAACCGACCTTATCCACTCAATGCTCTACCTTCAGTGTTTGTGCCACCACATTTGCATTTACTTCAATCCAACCTGTCATTTCATTACATAAAGCCGTTATCTCAAACTGGATATTGGCTGATTCATGGACAAGACATTTACACATTTGGTGATTTGACAAAACAACCCACACAAATGAATTTAACCAATATAAACATCAATTCTGGCACCGGACACATGGTTATCACATTATTTCCGGCCATTGTACAGGGCCTTCATCTGCACTCCCAGATGTTTCACCTGTGTATGCTGTCTGCACCCTGGCCAAGATCATCATCAAGACTTGAAGAAGTAGTTGTCCCAACATAGTGGACCTTGAGGGGAAAAGCCTAAAATGTTTTAGACCCAGCAGGAGAACTGAGGAGGGTGAAGCAGACGCATTGCAAGGCAACCCAGACGAGGGTCTAATATACACTCTGGCATGAGGCGCCCTCCTCTCACCACCTCTTTGTAGATGCTCCTGCTGGTCTCCAGATCCCACTCAAATTCTTCACCTTACCCCACACACACACCACCACCACCACCAATTTTGTTGAGAGAGACACCAAGGTGCACACACACATTCAACTGAATAATTGGGCACTTAAAGTAACATTAACACTTGAGAGAGAGATAGAGAAGCAAAGAGGGAGTTCACCGATTGGACAGTGACTGATGAACTGTGAAGGTGCCCCTTACGCTGGATGAAGGAAGACTCTTGTTGTTTTGCACCGATTTGTCATTTTAAAAGTTATTTGTGCAGACTATAAAACCATTAACCTCAATAATCACTGACTGTATAAAATAACATCCTTTTGTAGCACAAGTTTACCTATGCAATATTTCTGATCAAGGTGTTGGTTTGGATGATGTTGGCTTCCCTAATATCATGGTGCTGCAAAGCATAATTAATGTAGCCCCTGAAGGAGAGTCGTTTTAAAATATTTAAATGAGTTGTAGGCAAGTCAAATAAAGCATGTGGAATATGACAGACGTCACATAAAAAGATCACACACACTGTAAAAGCTTAAGAGGATAACTACAGCCAACCGTGGAAAAGAAATATACCTCAGACTGGTTTAAATAAATAGAAGTTGTTAAATACCAGGATAATAAATCATCCAAATGACTGTACCACAGTGACAGAACACAACAAACTAAACTTACATGCAATGATCTGAATAGGTATTCTGTCCATTTAGTTTTAAGAACAGTTTTACAGGCACTTTGCAAATATTTCTGTAGGCTAAAACCACACAAAAACTCATTATTGTATGTGTAGTAAAGACTGAATATGTATTGTACAGTGACTTAAACTGCCTGAAATATCAATGGGGTTTTATTTAGAATGGATTTTATGACAATAATGACATCACTGCTGAACAAAATGGTGATATGATGGAAACTGTGAGTGAGCTTTTATCCTTTTCACCTCTTTGAGTCCATAATCGCCCATGGTCCCAACCTATACACATACATGCACAATAATATGTCGCGGGCTCCGAGAGAGACTTTGTATATTTAAAGAAAACAGGTAAAAAGAGAAAAGATATCTCACCTTTCACATAGATTCCTCACCCAAAGTCCAAATCCTTCTTATGGGGTCAAGGAGAGGTTAACGTCAGCTCCCAGACCTCTCGTGATAGTTGGCTTCTCAACTGACTCACCTCAATCTCTACCGCCACATCAACAAATTCGTTCAACCTCTGGCTCAATTGTCTAACTTTTTCAACGCAGGTAACAACTGTGTCTTTCTGATTCATCTTCTTGATCCTTGCAGCTTGTCATCTTTATTTAAGAACTCTGAAGGGACAAAAATATCATTTTTGAGTAAAGGGATATTCATGCAGGATGTCATGCAAACTGTCTCTTATAGAGTGCTACCTGGCAGGCAAAGGAATGAGTAGAATAATCCAACATGACAATTGCAGATGCTTGTGTTAACTTTACTAATTTTTTACATGCATGTATTGGACAACAGCCATTTACAGTCTTACCATCTGTAACTGGTTTTAAATTACAATGCACAACTTTTTAGCAGTTCTAGCACTGTACATGAGAATAATACATATTCAACAACTACTGGACAGATTGCCAGGAAATGAAAAATTTAGTTCAGACATTTGTTGTTACAAGAGTTTGGTGACTTCTCCTGATTTTCCCTTTAGCGCCATCATGAGGTTCACATTTTGTCTTGAAAGACTATTGACAGATCGCTATGAAAAAGACAATCAGATTAGATTAACTCTTCAGTTGGACCATCATCAATGGCCAAATTTAATTCTGCTCCATTACTTTGATTTATGACTAAAACCTGACATTCTACAAACATAACTGCTACACCAGCATGTTAGCATTGTCACTGTGAGCGTTAGCATGCAGATGCTAGCATTTAGCTCAAGCACTGTGCCAGCACAGCCTGGCAGAGCCACTACTCAGCATGGCCCTTATTTTGTTGCAAAGATCCCTAGCTGTCTGAGAGAGGCTTACGTAGTTATGATGTTCCTGTAGTGGACAACTGTTCAGAGTGGAAAATGTGTGTCTGTTCTAAACTGCTGAGGGGTGGAAAGGTCATTAAGCCTAAAAGCCCCACACAGCTCTTACATTTACCTACAAAACTTTACAGAACAGACAAAAGCAAATAGTTATCTTATGTAGACCTCCCACACATTGGTGTACACACATTGTCGGGATGGTTTTCAAGAAGACTGAAGACAAATAATCAGTCAGTGTCTGACAGTTTCTTGTACCTCCTGACGGACATCTGTTGCCCTAAGCACCTGTACTATCACAGTAAAAGCTGCATACTAAAACAATCTATTTTAAAGACACAGATGATATGAACTGATACAACACCAAATTGTGTCAGATAATGTAATAAGACAGCTGTTCATGTTGGTGCTGGCTTGACTGAAATCTTTTGGTTGGGTTTGGTTCGAGGTGGTGGTCAGGATGTTAGTGTGTCGCTCTGTGTAACGTTAAAATAGACACACACACATACAGGCTAAAGACCACAATGCAACCACTGTTCGACAAGGATTCTCTGACTCCCCACAGCCATGTCTGCAATTGTATCCCTGCCCAGATGTGTGCAGCTGTTCTAAGCAGGCTGGCCAACAAGGCTCTGACTCAGTGTTTGGTTAACAGCCAATGGGATCTGCCAAATGTTGAGTGTCCAAAGCCGGTTGGCATTGGAAATACAACTCTACTCGACAGTGTTGCTTTAAACCTGCTGCAGACAAATCCAGGCTGACAGCTGCGAGCGCAGTGAGAGGTCTGAGCAGGAGTTTGAAAAACAATCACAGCAGTATATTTAATGGTGAAGAGATGACATGTTAAATGTCACAGCACTACCATCCACTGTAAGAAGCCTGAAAGTAAAATTAGAATCAGTTTGTGCTCTTAAAAACAAAAATATAAGATTTCTACTCCTAAATGTTGCCTCTAGAGATATCTTTAAGTTTGGGGCTAACGCTGTGCTTTTGCTATATTGTAACATCAACAGGGATATTATATTAGAATAGCCTTTTCTGTTACTGTATTCTTTAGAGCTCAGGGTCCTGGGACAGATATGGACAAAGCAGAGGGTTTGATAAACACAGACATGCAAGAGGGGGGTGTAATTTACAGATATCAAACACACCATATTCTGTAGTGCACTTAAATGTTCACATTTAGATTGAATCCTCTGTATGAGTGTTGTAAAACTCCGATCTATAACTTGTTAATGCCAGCAAAATGATGTGAGACACAAAAATTGGTTCCGCTGACAAGATGTCACCCATTTTAAAAGCACAAAATATATTACAGGATTACCTGTCCTCTCCTAAGGCCTGCTGCAGACACTCCTCGTTATGTGTGGTTAACATTAAACGTCTCACAGCCTGAAACCTAACCTTCTAATCAGGAGGGGAAAAAAAAAAAAAAAAAAAAAAGAGGTTAGTTTCAGACCAAATATTTGATGAACAAACTCTAACATGAAGAGAACACACACTTCTTAATAAACAGGGTAAAAACTTGTGTAATTCATTTAACCCACCTGTGCTTAGTTACATCACATTGTCTCCAGGACTTCATGTGTTCGTGGCTTCACTTGTTTGTCTTAGTACCAGTAATCTACGGGGAGGTTTATTTCAAACATTTATACACATGCAGAGACTCTGTTTATCCACTGTGTTACTACATTCCAGCCCACTCCAAGGCAATAAGAAAATATTAAGCGTCTGCCAACAGTGACATTTTATATAGCCTTTATACAGTCTGGTCACCGACGAACCAAAACACATTAAAGAGGAAAAACATTACATTAGGAGAGAGAAATTAGGGCCGCATATAGGGGCACATTAAATCAATTTGCTGGCAGAGCAATGAAGTGCTTCACATCACTGTTACGGTGTAATTTCCCTCTTTACTACAGATTTCTCCTCTTCTAGTTCCTCTTAAGAATACAGTCATGTCCGTTTTTAATTTGCCATGTTCTACCCTGCACAGCTCTAGATAAATGAATATTTGCATTCTGCTACTTTGTTATGGACTTCTTCCTCTCCCTAAACTTTTAAGAGTCACATCATGTCCTGCTGCTGCCGCCAAGTTTCTCCCCTTAGGAATGTCACACACTGGTGTTTCTGCACAGAACAGGCCAATTAGTTTGGTTAAGACTCAAGTCCCTTTAGCAAAAACCCACGATGTCTGGAGCACAGATTTGATGTGAACCAGAATCAAGTCAATTCAAAGGACAACAACCAGACTCATTAATGGCTTGCATGATTGCTGCCTGTCTAACTTTGAATCAAGTTATTATAAGACCCGCTGCACTACCTAAACCAGATTGTTAAGTAGAGTCCGGTGTAAAGGACTTTGACTGCGCATGAAAAAGCAGCACATGATGTAGTGAAGTCCTCCAAGGCTTGTGCTAAAATACATTTTCTGCAAACCAGATCAAACTTTAAATTTTTAAAGATTTTTTTTATTTATGTTGCAAGTGCTCTACAAGGGTGCAATTTAAGTGATTTACTGTTTCCAAATTAATACAATAAATAAAAATCTCTTTACAACTGAAACATCTAAGATGGAAAATTACATCATATACATCATATTTAGTATTGCTACACGTTTACACAATGCATGCTTTTTTCCTTTCTTTTTTTTTTTTAACAAAAAACCCAAAATTGCATGGCTTATGTTGAAGGCCCATGCCATTACAACTTCCTGAAATGGTTACTATTATAATAATGAAAATATAGGTTCAGCTGTACAATCATAAATTACTACACAATCCTCAACCTGGTCACCATTATCTTATCCAACACATTTATCTGAAATTTCTGTCCTAAATGTAACAGGCTTTAGATGGTACTGTTGGAAACTTGTGCCAATATTGTTTTGTATCACAGGATGTTAAAACTTAAGAAAAAAAGTTTGGTATTCAAACCAGCAAAGGATTTAGTATTTAACCAATAACTGAACGAGTAGTATTGTTTTATTCTATCTGAGATCAGTAATAGAGAAAGAAGATTACTGTTTTTTTGGTGGTGTAGTTACTGATCCAACAATCTGGGTAAACTACATTGCACAGTATTTCTTCCAGCTTTTAGTTTTTGTTCAGTGTAATTTAAGTAAAACATTTCTAAGTAATATATATGTCTGATCCAGCACATTTAATCTATCTCAGATTCCTTGTCCTAAATATAACTGGCTTTTAGATCATAGTTTTGGAAATAAACAAACGTAGAGGTTTGATAGAAGCCAGATGAGTAAATCAGCTCCATCCGTTAGTTAATGAAGCGTTAACAGTTACCTTACCTAGCAGTCTCATGAAATGATCAACATTTGAATTAATTTTTTTTTTTTTAAAAGAAAAGGAAAAAAAACAAAACTTTGTAATTCCAGAGTAACTTGCACTGACGTAACCTACTGGAGACCAAAGGGAGGAACGTAAAAAGATCAGATAAAGGAAATAAAAAAGGGAAACAGTTTGAGAGTGCAAAAACGTGAAGGGATGAGGGACGGGGAGAAAGGAATAAGAATCAAAGCATTTTGAACACAGTTCAGAGTACATTACAGAGCTTCTGTTATAATGAACACTGAGGAGTTTTGTAAAGGGCTGTGCTTCTGCTCCTTTCACTCTAGTGCTCATTACAACCTGGTCATTAGCTGAACATCTCATTAGCTTCTGTCCACCTTAAGATGGAAGAGCCAGGAATCCGGTCGCAGACCTAAATAAAGATATGTGAGTCAGGGTCCACCAAATTTTATTTGTGTACAAATACGAGTCTTCCAACTGAATCAACACCCTTTTAAAAACTATTTAAAAACTTACTCCATGTTGCTTTTCAGCTGATGCACAGTCCGCTTGTCCAGGTAACGGCAGAAGAGAGTGAGCAGGTTTGAGGGCAGAAGGAGCGGCTCCACCAGTGAACACTGGGATAGCTGCGCCGCCACCTGGAATATTGTGTCAGTCCTAAAGGACAATGGGAACATAAATGTCAAAAAAAACCCTTAAGAATGTTAAATTATCTCCCTTCATTGGATATTAGACTAACAAGCCTCACCAGGTCTCAAAGTCACCGATGCTGGGCTCGAGAGGAACACCTGAAGACAACAGCTTCTCTCCTTGGGACAGGAGTGCGTAAAGTAGGGACAATCCGAACTGAAAGGAAAAGAATCAACCTCAGCAACGTCTGGTAAAATGACATTAATTAAAAGCCAAGCAGTAACAGAAAGCACAGACCTTGTTCTGACATGCCAGCGTAAGGCACTCGTACGTTGATAGAGACTCTGATGATGTCAAATCCTTGAGGACCCCAATGAGTTGACTGAACGTCAGTCCTCCGATCACATTTCGAAGGGGTGGATAGAGCACTGGAAGGGCCTAAAAAGTAGATGTGAGGATGATACGATTCATTCCAATTATTATACAAAGTCAAAACAAGAGGAGACGAGCAATATAAGTTCATTCTTGACCTTTTAACAGTTTATGAAATATATATGAACATAATTATGTAAGCTCAAAGGGTCAACATGCTTTCATGTTCTTTGTTTAGCAGATGGAGCTGAGCTAAGCAGGGCTGTAGCAACTTCAGCTGACTGACAGAAAATTAATTAGCAACTATTGATTGATTTATTTCAATCATTTTTCAAGCAAAAAAAAAGCAAAACTGTCAGCCACTCAGAATTTGCTGCTGTTCTTTGTTGTATGATGTTTTGGTTTTGGGGTCACTGGCCAGATAAAAAATTTGAAATTGTCTCCTTTGGCTCTGGAAAATCATAACTTACACTTTTCACTATTTTCTGACATTTTAAAGACCAAACAACTGATCAATAAAACAACAGATTAGTTTAAGCTTACGGTTTTTGTTACAAAGGAAATTTGCAGTACAGCACAGACAGAAAAATGACATCTAAACCTTAACAATAAAAAACTCCCCTACCTCTTCTGCATCTCTGCTCATCAGTGTAGGTAAGTTAGAGGTCACAATACGCAAGATTTTCAGTGCAGAGTCATGTCTCAGGAACGGGAGCAGACGGGTGAGCAGCTTTTTGCCTTTTGAGACCAACAGGAAAGGAAGAAACTCCCCTCCTGAATCTCTACATCAATAAGGTTGAGAAAGTTAATTGCTCAAAATCAGCATCAATAAAAATCTTAACTATTTTAGAATAGCTTCATTAGGAAAGTAAAAACAAGAATAAGCCAAAATTAATATATCTACAACTAATATTTACACAATATGTGCCACTTCTTTCGAAGGGCAGGGTGTATATGACTCACAGAGGGTCATGGTGTTGCAGCTGGGAGTAAATGTGCTCCACCTTCCTCTGGGTCTTCTCCATCAGCTTTCTTTCCTCTTCTTCACCCAAGACTGTGGTTTTCATCCTCTCCGTCTCCTCCACCTCCAATAGAGCCATGAACAACTGCGAGCCACGACAGGTGTGACCGAGTGTTAGAAAACAAGTGTAAAACAAAAACAGAAAAGGAGAAGAAAAAAGGCATCTCACTGCATCAAAACAAGTAACCAGCAGGTACCTTTTCTATTTTGCTGAGGACCTCTAACCGCTGTTGTCTGGTGTCTTTCTGTTCCTGTTATGTAGAAATAACAGTGTCAGAGATGGCAGATTAATACACTTATGTGATACCAGGATTTGTCTCAAACACAGTCACCTCAAGTGGACCCTGAGCTTGGACTGCATGAACTGCACTGATGGCACGCCGAGGAGAGTAACATGTGGACACAGCGACTTGACCCAAAGAGCCTTCAATGTGCACCACTGGAAGAGGAGAAGAATGATAATTGTAGACAAACATGTAGAGCCACTGACAGTTATTTGCAAGTTTAAAGGAGATCCCCTCATCCCCGGTGAAAATTACACCCATATGACTGAAACCATTCTAGGAAACACCAAATGACGAGAGTGACGAGTGACGAGAGGAGAACCTGGTGTGTAGGAGTCCGTCTTTGTGATGTAAGGTGTGGTGAGTTTGGGTGGTTCCCTCTTGCTCCTGATGCCGAGCTCCTCCTCAGCCATCTTGGCTTCTATTCGTCGATAGAACTCCTAGGACAAAGTTCAAAAACACTAGCCATGAAAACTGACTCGCTCAATTAATTAGCTCAAAAGTGATAATGAATAATGATGACACTGGAGCAAAGATTTCCTACCTGGTAATAGTAATCCTCATGGTAAGGATTCTCACTTTGCAGCTGAATCATCTGCAGCCTGGTGATCCACTCCTTCTCTTTGGCCGTCATGAGATTACAGTAAGGATCCCAGCCCTCTGATTTTCTACAAACAGATCATGTTTTCTGTAAATAAGTCTATTCCTTTTTCTCAACGTAGTGAATATGAGTTCAAAGTCTTAACTTGATATAGAACCAACCTGTGGAATATACGCTGTTTTTGACTGAGTAATCGTTTGTGTTGGGGGTGGAGCTGAGTGACTGGACCGGGGTACCTGTGGATTTTAAAAGGCACCATAGAAAGCCTCATTAGTTTCCATGAAAATTTGTTGATGTGCTCTGTGACATGTGGTCAGAAGGTAAAGATGCCTAATGAACAACAGTTTCTTATCTCAATTCATACGGTAGTCACACCAGCCCAAACTGATCCAATAATCTGCACCTAGGCCCTTTCGTGCTGAAGTAGGATATGTTGAGGCATCTAGTAAAATCACTACCCAGTTTTCTCCTTTACATGAAACAGTGGCATGTTAATATTTCCTTTCATTCTCCAGATCAGTTAAATCCAGCTGTGCACCAATTTCAGTGAACAGCTGAATCTTTTGTCTCCAGAGAGATTTATCCATTTCTCCAACTTAATCTTGTAAACACGTGTTAATGCCAAGGATTTTATGAAATGTATGAATGTCAAGTTGATGAGATTTTTATGTACTCATAAGCAAAGAGCAAGACTCCCAAGTCATAAATATACTTGATACTCAAACTTTGCTGACAAATATTTCAGGCCACAAATCAAACATTCCTGTGGGATACGCAAGACACACCTGAAATGCTGCACAGGATTGGACGAGGGGCTGTAAAAGGGCGACGGTCTTGGTGAGTTGGCACCAAAGCGAAGCTGCATCATCTTAGGAGTCAGCGACTGAGGAGTGGAGGGGCAAGGGCGGTTTGAGGGAAACATGAAACCCCCCGTCTGATTCAGCAAAAATAACATCAGGACAAACAAACAAAAATGTGTGTTAATACATTTGATATTTGTTTTAATGTATCAGAGTGGGTCTGATTTACTGTGGAATAAACCTGATTGTAATGCTGCCGCGGGGTCAACGGTTGACGTGAGAAGATGGGTGATCCTGGAATTATTGGTGCGTGCATCTGCAAGATACAAGTAATCTAAGAACTGAGATTAAGTGAGGAAGCTGACAGGAAGGTTCAGGTAGGTGGATTTACCTTTGGACAGTCTCAGGCTAACTGTTTGCCCCTGCTTCCAGTCTTTATGTTACACTAAGCTAACCTGTTGCTGGCTGTAGCTTCATATTGACTGGGGCAAATATGCAAGTAAACTCCTCTAATCCAACTCTAAGCAAGAAATGACTATTCCTTTAAAAAACATGATTATCTGGTGAAATTAATTCTCCACCTGAGAGGGGCCTCTTTGGCCAAACGGTCTCCTAGAGTAGGATCCTCTGGGTTCCCCTCTCCTGCCCCTGAAGGAAGAGACAGGATATGGCAAGTCCAGGAAGTTGGAGGTCAGGTGCTGACCTCTGCCTCTGTGACCATCAATCACACACACTATAGCACTGTCCTAAGAAACAGAATAAAATACGACAACTATTTGTTTAAGTAAAACACTGTTGTATGGATGAGCACATGTGTTCTTTAGTAATCTTAACCTGAAGTAGTGATCCTGAGATTCGTCTGGTTTTTCTGTACGAGGGTGCCATCCACTTAGGAAAAAAAGAAAAATTACACAGTAAAGAGAAAGAAAACATTACGAGCACAAACACAAAGTAAAATGTTTTAAGGAGCTGGTGCTTACATCATCCTCAAAGGTTTTCAGGTACATGGCGTTCCCACAATCCACTATGGCACTGTCAAGACTCTTAAAAGTAATACAGGCCAAGATGAAGACAAGCTGCTGTGAGGTGAGCTGCCTAATTACAAATTTTCAGAAAATAAAGTCGTCTGCATCACCTTGAGGCTTGGACGCCCCTCCACGATCCTCATCACAGCTGGGTCTTCAAACATCTGCCCCCTGCCCAGCCCTCCTCTCTGACCCCTACCTCTGCCACGCTGCCCGGGGGGAGCCTGTAACTCCCCCTTCCCCAATGTTTATTTTTCAAAAATCAGTTTTCTTTCTTAAGCTGTTACTCTGCTGACTCTGATGTCTTTGTTCTATGTTTTTTTAATTGTTCACATGCTTTTAGTATTATTCACTTGTTTAAAAGGTTTACCTGTACTTATCTGTACAATGTTCACCAATCAAACAGCAAAAAAAAAAAAAAAAAAAAAGAAAAGAAAGAAAAAGTTGTGTTCTCCTTCATTTTATTCTTTTGGATTGTTTGGCAAATTGCAACAACAGTAGAGAATAATGACTTTAAACATATGACAGCTTAGTTTTGTTACACAAAAACATATATAGCAGTCAGCATACAATATATAAAAAGCAATTTGGTAACACACATATATGTTTACAATATAAAGCAAATATATTGAAGTTTACTTGCACAACAACGCACAAGTCCTTCAGTGAAACAATACATTTGTTCTCATTATATTGTTCCTTTTCTACCTTTGGCAAAAGAATTACATTTTCGGTATTCAATTTGAATCAATACAATATGCAAAAGACTTACACTTACATGGCAAAATCATTTTGGCATCGCATGTCTGTCTAACCAATACTAGAGTTATATTCATACTGCCAGTCTAAATGCAGTCCCACTTTTTGTCATATAAACAGGAAATGAGTTGGGCTGGATGATTCTACTCTACTTTTAATCCATCCCTCTATTAACTCAAATATTCACCAAACCAAGAAAGAGACCAGCTCCACCCTCATTCCCACAGTAAAAAAACACACAAACTGAGAACTCAGGTCATACAGCTTCTATGACAAAAAGAGGGATGGGGGAGGTGAGGGGCAAGAGTCCTTACCTTCCTCAACCAAAAGAGTTTGATGAAGCAGAAAAGGGGTGGCAGTGGGAGCTTGTTCTCCTGCTCCCTTGAGCAGCCTTTGCTCAGGGGCTTCAGGCAGTGGCACGGTGGTGGGGGGTGGGTGGCCCCATGGGCGGTGGCCTTGGCCAGGATAGGCTGCTGGCAGGCCCTAGCACAGCTGCCCTTGAGGACTGAGTAGTGTGGGCCTCGCTACGGTGAGCACGCCCCTCCGTGTTCGAAGAAGCTGCCGTTGACAAGGAACATGGCACTCCTGAAGACGGGGCAAGAGAGAAGCAGTGAGATTCTGACTCATGGAGTGTAATTGAAAGTTGTCATGACCAACAACTTTCTCATGACATAATTCAACTTATTTTAGGTTTTGGCTTTTTAAAAACCCTTTTTCAGGAGCGCCCTGCTCACACACACACAGTTATACACACAGCACACATCGCGCCAGCCACAGCCTGATCCGCTGGTCACTGAGCCGCTCCACTGTGACGCAGTTGTGTGGGTCAAGGAGAGCATATTAAACAATTAGCAATTTGTTGCACCGCCTTGACTCATTTCTAGTGAGATCCACACTGAAACAACGGACCTCCTTACACCACCCAGGGTCCCTGCCAACCAAATTCTATTTATTTTCTGAGTGTTTTAAAACTGATTTAGTGATTTGTAGTGAGAGGAGAGATCACACTAAACCTCTGGAATTTATTTATTGTTTTCCCAGAATCAGCCTTCCCAAAACACTGGAATGTAACTCCACCTCATGTCATTATAACCTCAAATTTCCAGAAATATTACCCTAGTCAATTCTCCCATAGCATCTACAACCCTCCCCATCTACATATCCACATGACCCCATGCAGGGTAATGACCCATGGAATAATATAAAATATAAAAGTTGTCCAACCTCTCCTATAAAAACTGCAACCACTTAACACTGGGAATCAAACTTACAATCATTTTACCAGCGAGGCAACAATGATGCCTTTTCCGGCAAATGTTCTGGCGAGCGCAACACAACATTATTTATGGACACGTCCTTCAAGCCCCCACAGAGGAACACTCACTCACTGCCCTACATCTGAGCTTTTCTGCGGGTGCCAGAGAGGTTGAGAGCTGAGATGTAGTTTTTCCAGGAATGGGCTGGCTGCAGCCTTGACAGCGGGAAGCGAACAGAGTCAAGAAGCACTGCTGGCAGTACTGCTGGCCTTCCACGGTCATGAAACCTGCAGAGGACACGGAGGAGACAAGTTTATGCGCTGTTCCAGGTTCATTTGATAAATGTCATTAATGGATAATGCCAAACACTGTCCGGGCCTTTTCTACCATGTAAGTCTGGTTTTGTGGAACGTTAAACTTCAGTCTGGTTGTTGTTATGGTTTAGGGGTTTCCCTGATCTGAACTTTTAATGGCTGACAGTATTTCTTTTGTTTTTGTCTCAAAGACTGTAATGTATTAAATGCAGTCATTTTCATGCCAAGAAAATACTACAAAGATTGGTATTCTCCTCAGGTGTTGGCAGGAAGAAAGCCTTAACAGCAAATTTAGGTCGCGAGCTAAACTCCTTTGGGTCATATGGCAGAAAAAAATGTTGAACTCCATACAAACAGATTGCTGGGTTTGACATACTCTTAAACAAATTATAACCCTGAAATATGATGTAATGTTAAATCAACTAATTAAATGAATATTTGTGTATGTTTTTCTGAGGGGTTCTATCTAAGTGTGATCTTGCTGCACTTGACTGTTAACAGCCATATGTTGAACCCAGACAGGATACACCGATACGCGATGCCGCCCATTACCTTCCTCCAAGCATGGCTGCACTTAACTGGCCAGAAACACTCCGGTGCCAGTTCTAACTGTCCAGAGGCGGTGACCATTTTCTAAACAACAAGAGGAATAAAACATTAAATGGCGTCATTTGGGTGGAGGTATTGATTTGAGCTGTTCGTGGCAAAATAAGCTTAAAATGAGACAGAGACGTGTGTATGCAAGTGTCTCACATTTAGTATGGGCTTGTTGCAGTGTGCACAGTGAGGGGAGAAGAGGGTGAAGTAGTCCGACTCGCAGTACGGTCGTCCGTCCTTCTCAAAGAAGTTGCGACTGCCCAACTCCGTCTCACACTCAGTGCACACAAAGTGCTCCGGGTGCCACACCTTCCCCAGAGCTGTCACCACCTGCTCGAGGAAACAGTTAAAAGCCAATTTGAGTTTTTTTTTAACATCTACTTGTCTGTATCAACAGGTAGACTTCAACTGACAACTCACCTGTCCTACTACTGGCTTCTGACAGGCTGAACAGTTTCCCTTGGAGGACGTTTGAACTCCTTGTCGGCTCAGGTCCGACTGAAGCAGCCCCAGCATGCTGTCCAACGAGCCGCCGGATGAGGGTTGCGGTGGGGCGGCGGCGGGCTGCTGCGGTGCCGTCACCACTGGAGTGACAGGTGCAGCTGGCTAGGGGAGGAGAAAGAAAACATGATGTGCAGCACATCTGTCTTTGGAATCTTAATTCTCTGAGAGTTAATCATCGCTCTGCAGTGGGTCTTAAATTAACTGTGGTGAATGACTGTGACTGTTTTTTTTTCACATCCAGATATGAGGATGAGTTGTTCTGTGGGTGTGGGGTTAAGCAACCAAATATGGAGTGTGTGGGGGGGAAAAGAGAAAGAAGGAAAATGAGAGTGAAGTGCATAACGGAAAGCACAAAATGACATCTGAGTGCAGGTATTAGCTTAACGACACAGTGCTCCCTGTCAGCTTCAAAAGTGCGTGAAGTTCAGAGGCAGGAAAAGAGAGTGCCCAGGTAACATAGAGGTTAAGATGCAGCCCATGTAATTATAGTACAACATCCCAGGTACCCTGTCATCCCATTCTGTCTCCCCATTTTTCCTGTATACCTCTACTATCTTCTGTCAATAATGGCTAGAATCACTATAACACTTAAACATTGATTCATAATAGGGAGATACATTGTTTATTTCTGGGCTTCTGTTGTGTGTTTTAATTCCTATGGATGTCTGGTTAAAAATAAGAAATAGGACAGAGTCTGATGGGAGAAAATTCTTAATTTTCCTGAAAAAAATCAACCCCTGACTGTCAAACAGCAAGGAATCTAGAAGGTAAAAATCTACTGTCTATACAGGAACACAGCTAATCATCACCTGCTGACCTTATCATAAACAAACCCAAACATTCAAGGAACTAGAAGGCTGGCCCGCTCTGAGCCCATGCTGCTGTTTTCTGCTGGGACATGTACGTGAGGAGGTCACTTGCTTAAATAAAACCAGGCAAGAGTTTTCATGAAAGCGGGTAAATATCAACACATCAGTAAGAGCTGAACATCACAAGTTAGTGATAACAGTATATACAATGCCCTGCGTTCACATAACCCTGAGCTCAGGCTTGTTTATAACCCACAGCTGGAATCGAGCAACCTTATAATGACAGAACCACTTCCTTCGCTCGCATGCTAGTCGCTGACTCGCTGAAAAGGAGAACAACCCTATACCACACCAAATGCAGATCTATAACTTCCAACTATCTGAAGCTATTTTTGAAGCTGGAAAAATATCTCCACCAAGACTAATTTCCATCCTCAGGCCATATCTGGTGACTGATTTATACAGGGAGGCATGCGCTGCGGCCAGGCCACACAGTAACAGTGTAGTCATCGCGAAGTCAAGTGAATGTCTTCATGAGTCCGCCATGAGTCAGCGAGAGAGCAGCTGGGAATGAATGGTAGGAGGAGAAAAATGGATTTACAGTGAAGAAATGGACAGGTTAAACCTCTCTGTGCTTCTGTGTGGACTCTTACTGTGCTCTGGACTCTGAAGTCGGACAGCGAAGCCATCAGTTTGTCCAGTTCCAGTGTGGCTGATGTCGCTGAAGGCTTTGCGGAGCTACAACACAAAGGACGATTCTTGTTTAAAAAAACCACAAAATACACACACATACACACAACTCTACTGGAGAGCAGAACATTCACTAAAACTGCAGTGAACGCTGTAGGTTCTTTTAAACTGATTAGATTTGGTACCTGGAGGAGGAGGTCGTGGCCTTATCCTTAATCTTGTCCCTCTCATCTTTCTTAGAAGAAGGGAACTGGGCCAGGATCTCATCTGATAACAAAAACATGGTCATGAGAGAGGATTCTTCAGCAGGATATTAAAAAAAATAAAAAACCACACATGCACGCACACTTGCTAACCTGTGATGTTGAACTGGGTGGCGTTGAGCTCCTGCAGCAGATGGTCCAGTTCGCTCAGGCCTCCTCCCAGCAGCGAGGACGAGGAGAAGGCCGGAGGAGGATCAGCCGCGCGGGGAGAGCGCGGTTTACACACCGTGCTGCGAGAAACAGGAAGAGGCCAAAGTTTAAAACTGATTATAAAACACGCTGTCACTAATGTGGTCGGATTCATCGTGGCCACTTTGTCATGAATCACAGGTCACTCTTGAACTTTGTCCATTCATTAAGATCCAAACATAGTCATTAGCAAAAGTGGACAAGATGACAAATGCAGAAAAAAACTAGTCATTTTTGCTTTGGGCAGATATTTTTTCATTTTGTCTAGGATGTAAAACCTGCCTGGTAATCAGACTGAATTCTCAGTCTATAACAAAACATTGATAAATTCTGGGCAGCAATTCAGATGTCTGGCACCAGGCTAAGAAATGTATTCCACACAGATCGTGTTTTATTCTGCTTATTTAGTGAGAGAACTAAACGTATGTAGCTAAAACAAGTTAAAGTTACCTGTATAATTTGTCTGGGTTGGAGTTCTGGGAGGACTTCATTGCTGCAGAAACAGTCTGAGAGAGAAAACAGACGCACAATCTATCTCTACAATGAAAATATTACAAAACCAACATGAACACACGGAAAATATTTGTAGGCAATGACTGAAAACTGGCCCCAGTCGATCGTCTACCTGCTGCGGGGTGTAGGCGGGTGGGGGTGGCCGGGCCTGGGTGGGGTCCTGGACGGTCGGGTCTTTGTCTTGGGGAGGGTCGGAGGTGAGTAAGACGGGACACCGAGCTAGAGGGGAGCCGGTGTTCTCCAGATCAGCGAGAAGGGCATCTGGAGGGGTAGAGAGGGAAAATAAAAGCTGAATAAAGAGAGAGAGGAATGATTTAGAACATAACAGAGTGAACGTGATGGAAGTGTGATTAGATTTACAAAACAGTTTAGCTTCAGGGTTGATTTGTAATAGGAATTAAACACAGTTTACAAGCCCATATTGTATCTTAAAGGGTTATCAGTTGGTTTATGAGGTGTTCAAGGTGAAGTGAAAGTTGGGGAATGGGGTTTTTAAACATGCACTGGATGGCAGACAGAACACACAAAGTTAAAACAAGCGTAGACAAGTAAATGACGTTCTGGCAGACAGAATGAAACACATACAAACACATGCACAGACAGTTACGTACCAAACACAACAATACGAGGACTGAGAGGGTAGTTAGGTGGCTCAGGCACTCCTAAGGAGAGACAGACAGCCTGTGTGACCAGTACACAACATGGAGGACAACGAGCGTCCTGATACACTAATCAGTCAGAGGACAGGACAGTCAGAACTGGCAAAAACCCTACTGAGATAATCCATCCACATAGTGACAGTTATTAGAGCGCACAAACATTTCTGCATTCGTATCCAAAGACATGCCAGTGTGGAAAGGAAGCAAGAGGAGGAAGAGTGTTTGGCAACTGATATCTAAATCCACCCCCCCCAAAAAATACATCTCACTCCACACTGAGGTGGAAGCAGAGACTAAACTCGCTCAGGCGTGATGGCTGTGCAGCTGTATGACATCATCCAGCGCTGACAAGTCCATGTACGTGCGACTAAAGGCCAAAGCAGAGAATGTGAAAAGTGGAGCGAACATGAGTAATTACAAACTCTGCGTTGTAGTGGAGAGGCTGCAGTTTTGGCCGACTTTCACTGTTTCTGCCAGAGAAATACTCACTCTATCTTTCACAGTGCCGATACTTCACTAACCATTTGTTTTCAGGCCGTTAGATAACACTGTTGGAGGCATAATCAACCTCTCTCCTTTAAGTTCTAGACCAGATCCCCTGTCAGGTCACCTTAAATACCCCTTTACTGACACTTTAAGATGTTATGACTGACTGAGGTTGGTGGGAAGCATGTCCTGAATAATGAGCCTATTGTAGCTGGTAGTTTATCAGTTATTGTGACATTAAACTGCTGAAGCACCCCCTCACATAGAACCAGTTATGGATGAGGGGATTCACCACACATCAGCAAAATCAGAGGTCAAACCGGTGCCTCCACAGACGGGACAATAGAGTCTGGAGCACACAGTTCTAGTTTTGTTTAATTAAGTGCTGTTTGACTGCTGTTTCCAAGCTCAAGAATAAACACTGACCTTCTCTGCTTCTCAGACTCTGGGTAACCTTTATAAACTGATTTCATGTTGGGTAAACGTTTGAACCAGTTTTTCATTCTGGTAAAGTTTTGTTTCAGACATCTCTGGTAATCACAGATGCGGTAGACATATTCAACATAAACACAACCAATTTAACCGAGCCTTAGCTCATCCCTGCGGTCACTTCTGTCCCAGATGATTCACACTTCTGGTACGGCCATGTGGTGAGAAACTTGTGCACATACTACTTGCCCTCCTCCTCCCTGCTGAGTGTGTCTGTCTATTACACACACACACAGACACACACACATACTTGTACAGACTGAACTGCTCATATAAGGAGCTGAACTTCTCTCAATGGGAATTATGACCATATTTAGAGCTGCCTGTCGACTTGTTTGTCTTGGCTAAAGGCCTCTCTAACAAGTGGTCTCTCTCACCGAAAGCCTCCCCAGATGCAACGCATAAACTTACAACACAGTCGGAACAACAGCATAAACTGAGAGTCCCTGAAACATGGCCACTGCCTCACCAGCGCTCACCCAGTCACCCAGTAACTCTGCCCTCGTTGTGTGCAATCCAATCCAGATGTGCCCAGATGTGCTTGTAGCCATTCTTTCTAGTATTGCTTGAAAAGCACAAATCCCTGTCCCCGAGGAGGACTTCCACGAAAAAAAAAAAGCTCCTGAGCGAGCAAATGGGCAGCCGAGGAAAAATGGCCTTTCTATTTTCATTGAACTCTTGTGGCTTTTTGAAATAGCAATGTGGCCCTGGGCTATTTCAGGGGCCTTTCCGACACTGCTATTCCCAAACACAAAGCATCTCATAATGTTGTTCTGAGAAAGAGACAGAGAGAGTGGGAGAAAAAAAAATCTTCCTTCAACAGCTTTATCAGTAAGAAAGACAGCCAGTCATACTCCCTGACACTCTTTGATGTCTTCTACCCTTCAAAATGGAAGACACTCTGTTTAACATTATGTGGCTTTTCTCTCCGTCCCAGACTTGTTAATATTAATGGATGGAGGCGACCCACTGTGGATCCCTTGAAAATCTAATTTACGGAGAATCTATTGAATTTGCAGGCCATGCATGAAACGCTCAGTGGCGGTCAGTCGGGCAGATACAAAGCAGTGTATTACCAGTTCAGCTTGTGTTACCTGTATGAGTATGTGTGCATGTGTGTGCTTGGAAAGATAAAACACATTTCTGCAAGTGATATATTCAATATTTTAAAGAAGATGAGAGCAGACTGTGGAGAGAATATGCATTACATCAAGGAGAGTTAGTCTTACCAGGATAATAGATATCATATGAGAAAAAAAGCCTTTAATGTTTCTGACAGAGAAGTTGTAAACCAGTTATATATAAGGGTTTAACACTGCTTTCTCTGCCTTAAATGTTATTACCGAATGGCAGCCAGTAAAACTCCCTTTATATTACAGCCTCATACATGTCCTTGGGAAAAAGGGAAAGCTTGTACTCTACTATGACTGCCAGAGTCAACAGAGACCGTATTTCCTCTGTTTGGGCACACCGCCCCTTCCCAAAGATCCCCTCAAGATATCTCAACATGCAGTTAACAACGTTTAAAACCGAGCCACGAAAACTAATACTTACCCAAATCCTCCATGGTGTGATTTCAGCCGAGCGTTTTCCTCTTCGTGCGATACAAACACGGGCGCGGGAAGCATTAAGTAGCGGTGATGGACGAGTATCAAAGCTGGTTAGACAAGCCTCGGTACTATTGTCTGCGTCGGTCCTGAACAACTTCTTGGGACACCGTTATCCGCCGAGAGAAGAGGAGGGGGAAGAGGAGGAGGAAAAGGAGGAGGAGGAGGAGGAAGGCGTCCCGTTTCTTTTTTCCTACACGACTGTCTTCCTGTGTAATGCCTAACCAGGAACCTCAGGACCGGAGAAGGCGTAGTTAAATAAATGTGGTTACAAACCCCGCATACCCCGGACACAAGACGTCATCCTGGACATTCCTAGGCCATATTTGGGAGACAAATTTAAGGATTTCGTGGCGCTGCGAGCTGCTCTTACTGCGAAGAGGAAGATGTATGTTTGTGAACTGGTGTCAGAATAAAATATTGGAAAAAGCATTTTAGTGGCTTTCACAGGAAACAACAGCGGCTGGCCAACACCCTTTTTAAAAAAATATATGAAACTTCAGAAAAATGTAATACCCACTTATCATTATTACTATTTTTAAATATATATTTATATTTAATATAGATATACGTCTATCCCATACTTGCAGTTTTTCTAGAAAAAATTATTCTAAATCTAAAAGAAACGATCTCATGATTTTCAAGGGGCCTGATTTTTTAAAATTAATGTTTAATTGATTCAACTGTTTTATCATACATTTCTGTTATTTTATTAAAATGGCAGATTGACTGATTTCATTACTATTGTCCCCCACCCCCAAGTGTCTCTTAATACAATTCCCATATACAGTATATATATATATACAGTTGTAGTCTGTTGGGGAGGGAGGGTACTCTACTGAGGTTGTTTTGTGTGTTGCATGTTGGGACATGTCTTTTGTATACACCTGGGAAAATTCAATAAAGAGAGTTAATCTAAAATAAAAAAAGACATTTTGTTTAGGTAAGCTAGTTTCATGGTCCAGTTACTGTGCATGCTGGTTCACTGGAACACTTGATGGAACTGAGCCATCATTAGCAAAATTGCTTTCACCTGTGCAGGACTAGGCTGATATTACACTGCTTATGTTTGATACATATGGTGCAAATTCCACACACTGAACCTGGGGCTTTTGAGACCTCAGTGAAGTTGCCTAAACTGTTGTTTTGCTGAATATTTCATTCATTTTTCTCTCTTTATTGGCCTGAAAGTAGTTTAAAATAACAGTGGTAAATCTAAAAAATAACGCATTTCCTTATCAGAAAACCCACTAATATAAACTGCAGTTTAGTACCCCAAATTCCCAGCAAACAACACCACCAGTGAACCCTACCCCTGTGTCCTCAGTAGACCTATTTCACTGAAGACATTGTGGCATGTCACAGGAGAAAAAGCACAGGTGTACGTAATAAGATTAATGATGGCTCGATTTAATTTAGCCGCTTCATTTCCAGGGTCCCTGCAGTGTGCATGCTAGCTCACTGTCACCACTTACTGGGGCACTTGAACAGAGCAACTGTTACTGGTTTATCTCCTACTATGACAAGTTAAATGTCTGCTGTGAAAAAGCCCAACTTCTGTAACACAAACCTGTGTTTAGAATAAAAAGCATCCAGCAGCGTAAAAAACAAAACAGGAAAAACTTTTAATTAAGCAAGCTTACAGTTACAGGCTATGTTTATGTGATTAGGGGAAGGTGCCACATTGATGTTGGTGACATGTGATGTGTGTATTTTCAAAATTAAAGTTTAACACAAGAAAGTGCTCCTCCTGTGTTAACTGTATGTCACAAACAGAACGTCCTCTGACCAAATAATCCCTCTGCTGTCTAAGAGGTACCTGCCTTTGGTCTCAGTGCATGAAACATACAACGAAGAACTGACAAGTAAAACATACTTAAGTAACAAAAGGACAATATCGACAACAAAAAAAGTAACATTTATCTTAAAGATGTTCTTTCCTGTTAAGAAATCAAATCTGAAATGTACAACAAAACTGGGAGAGCCAGACCAAGGAAACTTATCAGCTGAAGGTTCATCTGTTTCAGTGAAAATAAAGCCATTGTTTTGAATTTGTTCATGCAGTTTGCCGATTCAGACACCGGACTCCTTACCCATGCATGTTACTTCTAGAGCACTGTGACACACAACTACGCCTTCACCTTCGCCAAAAATATTAATGATAATAATTACAATAACTCACACACACATACACACAATCATACTTTCCAAATCAACTGCTTCACTCAAGAAGTTTGAGCCAGTTGATGCTAAAGAGCAAAGTCAAGGAGCAGAACTGCATGTGATGTGGAATTATAAAGAGTTAAGATAAAATCAACTGTGAAGCAAACTTGGGGGGATGTTGGGATGATAGCATGAAGGTAACATGGATAGGCTTGGTTACCTACAATGTTCCCATCCATCAACTGAAATTATATTACACATCCTCCACCCCTCTACTTCTCCACTGCAGTTAATCCACACACACCCATTTCCATCCTTCCCTCCTCCGTTGCTAGTTTTTCGCACCCGGCTATCACTGCACCGCCTGTTCGTTGGCAGTGCTACCGGAGTCCTGAGGCTTCATCACATCAGGGAGTTCTGGGGGGCTGGAGAAGGCCTCGATGTGCAGCTGCTCGAACATCTCATCTGGAGGGCAGAGGAGACGAGGAAAGCGTTAGCTCCTGCGGCTAATCTACTGTGGCGAGTGTTTGTGTGACAAAGCTATGGTTTTAGAAGCAGCAATGCCAATTAGACTATGATACAGAACAATTCTAATTTCCATTATGTGGAAAAACTCTTTCCGCTGCACGTATTACTATTATCTCATTTTTTTTCCACTAAAGCACTTGACAGTTGTACAGCCAGTCATGTTCCCTGGAAACGGTTAAAAAACATTTTGCAAAATGTTGAGAAATGACTGACAGAAGCAGACAAGGTAGACTTAAGTAAAGTCAGTATTACACAGTAAAATTACAGTACACAATTTCTCCTAGATGGCACTGAACATCACAGATTGATATTGAATAGTGGAAGAGAGTGGACTGCAGCACCCACGTACAGATGTTTAAGGCCTAAATGAGACTGATTCCATCCACCATGCAAATAATTAGTAACATTCAAAAAATATTTCCTGATTCTTAGAAGCACACAAATGAGATAAACTGGATGTACCATTTATGCGGAAGGCCAGGCCAACTGTAGCTGGGGCTTGAGGTCTGGCAGTCTGGTTGGTGAATCCACAGTCACCCAGAGTTTTGCTGTCCTCTAGCAACTGGTCATCCTGTGCAGCAAGAGATGAAAATATAACAGAATCCCCTAGAGGCCTAAAATCTATGAATGTGCTTAACTGAAGATAGAGACTGTGTCACAGTTACAGAAAATATTTAAGCCACACATCTGCAACACAAGTAATGCACCACCATTATCATTGAGAACACAAGACTTTACTTTATGTATCTTAACAAAAAGGTATAATTCATCTTTCTGAGGTTGTAATGCTGTCAGTTATTTCACAGGACAAAGTTTGGTGTCATTGATATACTTGGCCCTGAACTCACTTTGTAGAGTCGCTGATCCTCAGGTGGTCTTTTAAGAATTCCTTCAACAATACGCTTCAGCTCATAGACGGTGGTGGACTCCTTGGCGTCTGTGAAGATTGTAGTCTTGTGACGCCGGATCATTAAGAACACGTCCTGAAAGCAGTGGGCATAAAATTATGTTGAAAAAACAACTAAATCAAAGGCAATTCAATTTGTTATTTAATCTTGAAGATGAGACCTTGCCAGTGGTTTCACAAAAATGGTCCTCTCAATTTAAGATGGGATCAAACAGTATAGATAACCCTGTAGCTCCAATAATTCATAACCAGGTTGACTGACATTAACCCGACTTTATCTGACAAAACATCTCAGTAGGCCATGAAAGTCTTTAATAGCTGTCCATCTGGCGACTGATTATTACACCTCAATAACCTGTATGTACAGTGAGCATGTCTGGTTGGCGAAGACATTTTAAGGAAATTAAAATAAAGTCTTAGGCTAGTTGTTTTGCCGGTGTGTCCGGATACAGAGGAATTAACGCTACACACAATTCACTGATTCATAAGCTAGCGACAGACAGTGAGCAGAGCCAGGCAGACGTAGCTTTGAGCTAACGTTAAATTAGCCAACACGAACCAGCCTGGAGAGTTTAGAGAGACAAATTTAGGCCTGACAGTTGACTCTAAAGTAATAAACGTTGTGGGTTTGACAATGAAAGTGTATGTCCAGTGATTCTGGCTAACCTAACTGGGTTAGTCGGCTGACGTTACATCACTTCCAATGTTAGCCAAGCTAAGATAAGTTACCCCGCTACAACCTCTCCTTGTAAATGGCAAGGCAAAGCTAACACAGCAAACTTAGCGTTAGCTGCCTAGCAAACACAAACTGAAATAAACAGTCCTGTAACCGACGGTATCGTTTGTTATCGCAGCGTAAATCTTTGAAACAAAGACCTGAGCGTTAATTCCGTATTTGTATCTGAGCACCAATCTCACAAAAGCGTCGATAATAATAATAAAGTTACCATTTCAAGTGGTCAGCTAGCTAGCCAGTTGCGCCAGCCCTGTGTTGAACCCCAAACTGCACCGCTTGCGGATATTGCGCAATTCAGATAAGCAGTCAGTATTCACGGAAGGCAGGTACGCAGCACTGCGTATCATTTTCAGAATTTGGCGCCAGGTAGTTTCACGCTTGAAGGGTGTAGGCGCAGTTTGATTTGGACACGGCAACTATCCAAGTTATGGAGACTGTCTGTGGTTAATATCGGATTACGGTCTTTGTGGTAAGGTTACTAAATACTGCTTTAATTAACGCCGAACTGTCAGTTACTGTACGTTATTTGAATATAAGTTAGACAGCTAGCTAACTGTATGTTATGTTGTTATGCTGCTGATGGCTGGGTCCGCCCTTAGTTAACGTCAGCTAACATTTGTTTTGTTTTGTGGAGGTGACAGTTGTCAGTGCTAAGAACGCAGACCTATTGAAATAATGTTAATTAGTCAAAGCTAATTCAGCAAAATAAGTGACAAACCTGTAAGGTGTTTATCTGGCTAACGTTACGTTACATTTAGCGGGTCTGTCCTACTTCTTAACGCCCATAGCTACAGCCTAGACCTGTTTTCTACATGAGCTGACCACCAAAACCTTAAGAAGACCGTTCTGATACTGCTATCAGACAACTGACTGACAACCTGTCAAGCAGGTTGTTCAGGATGTGATAAATTGGTGTGACCAGTCTGTACTGAAAAGGCCTCATTATACTTACTTTAGTATCACAGATTTATTTCTATTTCCAGATCGATTTTATAGCACATGTGGAAGTGTGAACATTTCAGTAGTAAGTCTTTGCTTTTGTTCTGTGGCAACTGAGTGTAACAGATTAATTCTTTATAGTTTTAGATTAGTAAAGTGCACCACTAGAAAGAAGTACACTGAGTGGCATGGGTACTGCAAAAACAGTAATGGTTCCTTCACATTAACTGTCAGCAGAGACTGCTAGTCTTTAAAGCTTTTCTTTTGACTTTTGTAGCACACTTTCTTCGAGGAAAGGAACTGAAAAAGCACCTACACAATGTCAGTGGCAGTGGAAACCACGGTGTCCAGGGTGTCTCTCCCTCTTCCGACCCACTTTTCCCATGCGGAGCAGTCCTTCTCCCTCAAAAAGCGGCATGTCCCTTTCTCCTTGTCGTCTGCGTCCACCTCATCTTACTCTTCCCCCGCCCGTCTCTCACATTCTCTCCCCCCACTGCCACCATCCAAGGGGTGTCCCCCTCTGAGCAGGATGTTCCCCCAGCATCAGTCCCCCTGGACACCCCTGTCCTGTTCCCTTAGTAAGTCCCCCCCTCCAAACTCTGTGTACGATCCCAGCAAACGGCAGTCCTATTTCAGTCAGTGCTTCACTAATTTGGGCCTACTGGGAAGAGGTTCCTTTGGAGAGGTCTACAAGGTGAGCAGAAGAAAAAATTTTACTGCATTTTTACTTTAAAGAAGGACTACAATTTTGTTAAAAAAAAATTGCCATTAAAAGTTCAACAAGTTTAAGCCTTTTTAAACAAAAACAGTTCAACAAGGATGGGAAATTAAGAGTCTTTAAGATAAAGTATAAGTTTAAAGCCAGACTTGAAAATTTAAGTAAGCTAAATGTCAAAGCTTGTTACATTTAACCTTTCCTTTTCTTATATTTTCTAATAAAAACATTCCTTACATTGCATTAGGTTGAAAGGGAGTTATGTTACACAGCAGTGTTTGGATAAAATCTTGACTGTTTGAACATCTGTGCTGTGGCTTTGTACTGGGGAAGCTCACAATACAAATTTAGATATCTGTTTGCCTTATTTTCTCTCTGTGACCAAGATTATCACTCAGAGATCCCCGAATGCATTTTCTGTATTTTTCTAGGTGCAAAGCAACGAGGATGGTTGCCAGTATGCGGTTAAGCGCTCCGCTCATCGCTTCAGGGGTAACGGAGAGAGGATCCGGAGTGTGAGGGAAGCCAGGAACCACGAGCGCCTGTGTCCTCACCCTCACATCCTGAATTTCGTGGCAGCCTGGGAGGAGTGTGGCCGACTGTACATCCAGACTGAGCTGTGTAGCACCAGCCTGCTGCTACACGCTGAGAGCCAGCCTCCCGGCCCAGGTCTGTCTCAAAAAGACAGTAATGCAGATGCCGGCATTTGCTTTTCATACACATAACGTGCTGTGCTTCTTACTCTTTCCACGCTACTGACATGGCTGTCTTTTAAAACTCTCCAATCCAGATGAGCCAGCAGCATGGGCCTACCTGTGCGACCTCCTCTCAGCGCTGCAACACTTGCACTCTCATGGTTTCGTCCATCTGGACCTCAAGCCCGCCAACGTCCTCATCACTGACTCTGGTCGTCTCAAGCTGGCGGACTTTGGGCTTCTGCTGGAGCTCAAACAGAAGAGTACAGAGTCTGTGGAGGGGAAAGTGAGAGAGGATGTTCAGGAGGGAGATCCCAGATACATGGCTCCTGAGCTTTTACGTGGGGAATATGGACCTGCTGCTGATGTTTTCAGGTACAAATACAGTAGTATTCTAAAATATGTAACTGATTTATCTGTTTTAAGTTAGTGCCTAAATGTTGTCATTTTCATTTATATAGTTTGGGTGTTTCTATTCTGGAGCTTGCCTGTAATATTGAAGTTCCAAATGGTGGAGAGGGCTGGCAACAGCTCAGACAAGGCTGCCTCCCCTCAGAGTTTACCAGTGGTAAGAGCCACTTTCTTTTGAATTCTCATAAATTGTCCCATTGTCTTTATTCAGATGACTTGTGTTTTTACCATTCCTGGTGTATTTGCAGGCCTGTCAACAGAGCTGCAGGCAGTACTGCAAATGATGCTGGCCCCAGAGCCCTCTGAGAGACCAACAGTCTCTGAGCTTCTTGCTCTCCCTGCTGTTAAGAAACACAGGTGGAAGAGGCGCATCTATCTTATTGTCGCTGAGACTGTGCTGACACTGGCCTCCCTCTGCCAGGTAAGGTGCCTTACAACTTTTTAAACATTTACTTTTGGAGCATATAATTAAATGTATTAAACATGTAGCCTGGCATAGAGTGTTATCAAGTGGCAGCCTTTACAAAGTCAAAGGTGCAAACCAAGTATGCAAAAAGGTGAGCTCACAAGATTTAAACAGGCTGATATGAAAATATATAACATTTAATGTGAACCTGAAACATGAACGTGTACTTCTTAATGTTCTTGTGCTATTTTGATATTTTTCTGGTCTTTTCCTCATAGTTGGTGGTGTGCTTTGGATGTAGACTCCTGTCCTCCCTTCACTTGTCCTTTCTTCCTCGCTGGACCAAGCCAGTGCCCTGCACTCCTCCTAAGGACAGTTGGGACAGGGATTTAACCCTGCCCCTCAGTGCCATGCATGCTGACTCAGGGAGCCCGGAGGAGGATGCAGTGTTTCTGTTGGATCCCACAGACCCAGAGCTTTCCCCCACCTTCTCACACAGGTAGAGAATCACTGTGTCGATGGGATGATGATCTTTGTGAGTTTGTAGTCCTTGTCCTTTAAACTGAAGCTACACAAGAGAATATCTCACTTTGGATAACTCGAGAGAGTCAGTATCAGGGTCAGCGTCGGCTAAAATAACACAGATCCTTTCATCTCTGTACTCTGCTGTGTTTTGTCCACATCAGCCTTCTAGTGTTGCAGCTCTTTTAAGACAGCTGGGTTCTACAGCGCTGCATCCCACTGCATGCTCGCTTTCACAGTTTAAAATGCCAAACGTCACCGGTGGTACATCATATCATCTGTCAGTAATTAATGTCGTTCTGTGAGTAACTTGATGACAGACTTAAATTAAACTTGGCTGTTCTCAGTTTGTGTGCTGAGATAGTTTGGAGAAGAATCTCCACTCTGTAACACAATTCTACAACCACAAGGACTTGGTATTACCAAATGCCTAATATTGGACCTGTTATTTTGGTAATATCTTAGAAATGTCTTTCTTGCACAAATATCCAGCAGCAGCAACGTAAAGAAGCAGCTGTTGGGCCACTTAATTTTTCACATTCCCTGCTTAATGTTTTACATTTACCCCATTTCACAGGGTCAGATCCAGACTGACTATGGAAAGCACATCCACTCCTCTGCCTGGTTCACCGACACACGATCACCGAAGTCCCGCCCACACACCCACTCTCTCAAATCTGGGTGACTGGTCCTCCTGTAACTTGGCTCACACCCCCTCCAGCATCCACTCAAACGGTACCTGCCACACACTGACCCCCAGCGTGAGCCCCATACACGCAGAGCTTCACTCAGACAGCGTGAACGAAAAGTCCACACAGAGCCGACTTTCCTCATCTGCCAGGTCCTCGCAGCGGCGCGGTCGCAGCAACTGGGTCACATCGGAGGAGGCATTACCCCGACCCAGCTTTGAACCAAAGAATCTACTCAGCCTGTTTGACGAAACAACCTTAGAGGGACAGCCATGAGTGGAAGACTGCCAGTTTACCTTCAGGGACACGGTTTTTCACTTCAGGTGAAAAACAACCAAATGTATGAATGTACCAAGTTCACTACTTAGCTTGTATGAACTGCTTTTTTTCCCTGCCATTTTGTAACAGTCCTACAACAGCTTCTTTTAAAATGTGTGTGAAAAATTTGGATGTAGGGATAAGGATTGAAAATGTAGTCAGACCGTAAAGCACTTTTTATGTTTGTGTAAATGCAATCTGTTGCTGAAATGACAAGTCATGAGTTACTGTTAAATAAGTTATCATTAGCTTGGTGCACTCTGAGTCATGTACCTCAAGAGATACAAAAGAAATTAAAATGAGGAGGAAAGCAGACTCAATTTGTGGAATGTGTGTTTTGTTTTTTTTTAACTTAGTAAGTATAAAAACATGTGGTTGTTGAGGTTTATGTGAATGAGAAAAGCAGTTTTTGCTATTAGTGACTGGGAGATAACAGGCTCATGGACGGAGGAGGGATCATTTGAAAGCATTATTTTGACTGAATGAGACTTAAAGATAACCAGCGAATCTGAGAGTAAATATAAAGTCAGTCCTTCTCTGGATTTTGTAAGGTGCTGTTTGCTTATCAACCACTAGATAGCAGCAACGCACCTCACAATGGATGCGAGCCGCTTTAAAGACCCAGGAAGGAGACAATATTCTTGGTAACGTGTCGTGCACACAACAATAATTCACATCCATCACATTTCCCAAACCGTTTTTTGACTCCAGTGTCGTTCATCGAGTATAATACCTATACCCATCGATCCTTAATGGAGACCCGGTCTGCTATGTCCTGAGTTAGGATTCTGCAACCTGAATGCCACTATCTGCATAGATGTGAATATTATAAACAATGAACGTTTTCATCGGAGTCATCATCAGATAATTCCTGAATTCGTCGAAGACTGCACAGTAGCCTGTTTAATGGGAATATCATTAGGTTTAAGGTACGTCCCTTTATTCCTGTATTACTGGTGTTCATCTATTTAATATAGTGAGATAATGATGATCAGATTCTGATTCTTAGTTATGGTATTGCCATATTACTGCACATGAATATGTTTTAGCTGTGACTTTAGTAGGTTAAACCAGAAAAAAAAATAGAATAGTGAAGCTTTGGAAAGGCAATTTAAAGTCATAATGTTCTTAGAAAGCATGTTGCTCTTGCAGACACATTAAATCTGCACACACTGATCAGCACCATGGCTCCATTTCTTTCTCTTCAGTTCACAAAGATGTCCAAAATCGAGCGTCTGAATGCCCGAGTGGAGAAGCTGCTGTGTAAAGCGGTGCAGGAGGTTCTGGAGGTGGTGAGGGAGACGGTGTCTGAGTACCAGGAGAAAACAGCCAGAACACAGAGGGAGAACCAGAGTCTGAAGAGGAGGCTGCAGGAGCTTCAGGATAAGATCAACTCTGAGATAAATGGTAAGACCTCATGACTAAGTACATGCACCCAGAGATGTTGAAACCGATTGATAATGATATTTGTCTCTTTCGTGGTTTATCACCTCTGTTGTCTCGCAGGAACTGTGCCACAGATTTCCAGTGCAGCCCAGCAGACCAGGGTGGAGCAGAGTGAGAAAGAAGAGCTGGAAGAGGACACTGAACTCCTCACAGCTGATAAGGACATTGCAGGTTCATTTGAAGACCTTGACTGTGGAGCGTCCATCACATCATTAACCGACTCCTGTCTCTCCTCTAAAGCTACGATAGGACTACATTTAGCTGGTGAAAACTTGAACAATCCAAGAACTCTTAAAACTGAGACTGATAATGGACTGTCAGCACCAATTACAAATCCGACAGACCCAATTATTACTATTAAAATCAATGAAAATGGTTCTGATTTACCCTTTACATCAAATAAAATGAAAATAGAGCCCACATCGGATGAAGACACCATGCACAAACACACAAATTATTTTTATGGTGGTACTGCAACAAGCTCTACAGCCTTAAACAGACTAAACCTAGAACCCCAAAGCAATTCAGGACTCTATGATTCATCAGGGGTCATCTTCAGTCTGGGGCGAAATGGCACAGAAGAGCCACTATCTCAAAGATACACTAATACAAACAGCACGGGTGCAGAAAAACAACACACCACCCAAACAAGCACTAAAGCAGGCAGTTCAGACTCTGGAGCTTTCCAGAGAAACGTCAGAAAAGTCTACTGCTGCTCGCTGTGCGGTCGCACCTTCAGGCACGCAGGCGACTACAAGAAACACAGCAGGGTGCACACGGGGGAGAAGCCGTACTGTTGCTCGGTGTGCGGGAAGCGCTTCAGCCAGTCAGGCTACCTGACGGTGCACCTGCGCTACCACACGGGGGAGAAGCCGTTCGGCTGCAGCCACTGTGGCAAGAGCTTCAGCCACTCGAGCAACATGAAGAAACACCAGCAAACTCACCTGTGAGGCTGCTGTGTGTTCACAAAACTGCTGCACCACATTTTTTTCAGCTGTTATATCATGACACTGAAAAGGCTGCCTGTCTATAAGCTGTCATAGGAGGATAATAAAAGATGCTAAGTACTGGATTTTCCATGAGCATCTTTTTGGAAGTCAGCTGAGCGAATTGCAATCCTGTTAAGAAAATGCTGTACCTTCCTGGAGAAGTTATTTATTACATGAAAAAAATGTGCCTTCTTCTATCAAATTAACCTATTGTAGAGCATGTGACAAAGTCAGAAGTGGAAGCACAATCTAATCTACTGTTCTTGCCTTACTGTTGTTTGTCAGATGTTTAGAGGTTTGTTTACTGTGTTACTCACTGTATCCTGGAGCCTTGCGTGAACTTCCACATTCATTTCCAAATCAAATAAATGTATTTGGTACTTCTGTGTGGTTCATTGTTCTGTATTGGCAACAAGAAGACCAGTTTACACTCATCCTGTACAATCTGAACACAGAGTGTTTGGGGAGGGGGCACATTGATCATCTTGACCTGGCCTCCAAAGTCACCATGCCTCACCAGCATCTGTGGATCGGATTGTGTAGGTGCCCTTGTGTTGCCAAAATAGCTCTGACCTGTCGGGGCATGGACACAGGACCTCTAGGGGTCCTGTGGGTTGCGGGGTGGAGTCTCAGTGGATCTGGCTTGTTCCAGTGCATCCCATAGATGGTGGATCAGATTTGGATCTGGGAAGTTTGAAGGCCAGGTCAACACCTTGGGCCCTTTGCTGTGTTCCTCAAGTCATTTCTGAGCAGTTTTTGTGATGTGGTGGGAGCACTGTCCTTCTGGGGGAGGCCCCTGCCACTGGGGAGTGTTGTTGCCATGTGGGGTTGTGTTTGGTCTACATAAATGTTAAGGTGGGTTTTCCATGTCAAAGCAACATCCAGATGATGTCAGGACCTGAGGTTTCCCAGCAGAACATTGTACTGTAACGAGATAATCAGTGTTATTCACTTCACCTGTCCGTGGTGTTAATGTCGTGGCTGATCAGTGTATATCCCTTTCAGATAATGTAGTTCCATAATACGTTTAAGGGTATTTATCTACCCTATCTTTTGTAGGGCAGTTGTCTGTTAAGTTGGACTGCATTAGATTGCACAAATGTATTAGTTACATTAATTAGTTAAAACATTTAACATGTTGTGATTTAGTTGAAATCATCAGTGCACCATGTCTGAACAGTTAACTGCACACAGCCTCATCAGAGCAGATAAATAACATTGCAGCACCTCATTACATCACTTCACAGAAAGGATGACAAAACGTCTCTCTCAACACCTTTCAAGTATTTCCCAATTTCAAACATTCCAATCCTTCACAACCGGATACGACTTGTTTAAGTTTGATGCAGGCTCTAAAGGACTGCCCACTCAAGCAGATGTGTCAGTTCCTACTTAAATTTCACTTAGGAGAGTGATAGGACACACTGCCACAAGACTGATACAGAGAGGTAAGTGAGATTTTTCCATTTATTCCATCATCATCAGTGATCTGATATAAAATTCCCTTGTACTTGTTATTAGTTCAGGTTGGATTTCAGTCTGAGCCTGAATAAAACATCAACATTACAATAAGAGTTTGTAACATTTCGCAGAATGGAGACACAGATGCTTCAAGTCTGTTCAAAAATAAAATCCATTTCATCTAAAAACTATGTGACGTGCTTAATCATGAAGTGTTGTGTTTGTGTTTCAGAATTTCTGTAGAGAAAGTTGTCACAATGCAGGATGTCAAGTGTGTGGTTGTTGGAGACAGTGCAGTAGGAAAGACCTACCTGCTCTGTGCTTATGCTAGAGAAGTCTTCCCAAAGGAGTACATACCAACTTTCCACTCCACACAGAATTGTCAGGTCACTGTAGACAATGAGACTGTCAACTTTGAGCTGTGGGACACCGGTGGCGACAAGCAATGTGACCGTTTACGACCTTTAAGCTATTACCAAGCCAATGTCATCATCATCTGCTTCTCCATTGCTGACCCAACATCTTATGAGAATGTCAAGTGTAAGTGGCTTCGAGAGGTTAAACACCACTGCCCTAATGTGCCTATTCTCCTCTTGGGAACAAAGAGTGACTTGCGTGATGATCAGCAGGTCCTGGAGAAACTGAAAGAACAGAATCAGACCACAGTCACCCAAGAACAGGGGACAACAATGGCAAAGCAAATAAAGGCTCTTAAATATCTGGAGTGTGCTTCTATCAACCTGGATGGAGTGGATGAGGTGTTTGATGAGGCCATTCGTGCCTTTTGCAGTCATACAGCCTCCACCAAGAAACCATGTGTAATCTTGTAAATTAAGCATATAAATATTCTAATCTGATGTCATTGAACCTACATTTTTGAATGTGCTTTTCTGTTTGTGTCTATGAATATGTAACAGTGCTTGTGCTTGTAGAAGCTGTGAGTGTGGGAATATAATGTATGGACTTCAGGCAGCTGTAGCCTTTTACACCACAGAAGTATCCAACTTGATATAACACATTTAACAGATAACGCCATGTTACAGTTAAATTGTTGTGATTTACTTGCTACACCTGGTTTTACTTACTACACCTTAATAATGTAATGTATTTACTTAATTATTTTATTTTAATTATTTTGATCATGCTCTTGTTCATTGTTGTTGTGAATTGACATCATTAATCTATGGTATGGTAGGAAATTAATTTAACTGCTCGAGATCAGATGTCGGACTTTTAGTTTGAAAACTACCACACAGCGGATGTAAATCAGGTTCCGCTTCCGGAGGTTGCGGATTGTTATGATGCGTCCTGAGTCGTGCTTTATTATAGTGTTTACAGTGTTTTAAACTTGTTTTTATCAGTTAAGCGGGCTCAAAGTCATTTTAAAGTGAAAGTCTTGGTAATACTGTAACCGCATGGCGGGTTTGACAGGCCTTTGGGATGTTTAAAGGGAAAGCGATAACGTGTACTGTGTTAGCTTATGTAGCTAACATTAGCTATCCACGTTACAGTTACGTTATTAGCCGCTAACTTCAGGACTAGCTTGCAGGTACTGCAACTCTAAACATGTCTAGTTAGGGAACTGACACTAACTACAGTCATCTGTTTGTTTTGTTTGAAGTTAATATCAAATAAACCGTATACAACTGTAAAGACGTCACGTCAGTGTTGAACATGACATTACCTTACAGGGTCTGTAACGTAGGAAACGTTACTGTATTTATTGTACAGCTCCATTGCAAATAAACAAAAAAAAAAAAAAGTGAAAGGTCAGACCAAGATGGGATCATTGTACAAAAGCAGTCTCAAAAATCACTGTTTAGTGGAACATTTGGAAACTGCACTGAAATGACAGCACAGTTTCTCTAGTTTTCTAAGTTCTGGATATTGTAATGCTTTTAAAATGCTAATTCAGCTTGTCACATCTTGTATTGAACACTGATACCCTGTATAATAACAGTACAATTAATGACCAGTTGATGAAAGAACAACTTTTAGGTTTTCAAAGTTGCCCAGATACTTAAGGTGAATGGGCACGCATCTAATTAACCGACTGCTGAGGTTTTTTCCGCCTCCAGTTGCTGTCACATTTAATTATAATTATTCCTATTCTTATGTAATGACAGATGTGTACTTACTTCTTATCCTGAGTGCTGTTTCATCTCAGGATGTCTAAACTTGAACGTCTGAATGCTCGTGTGGCCAAGCTGTTGACTGAAGCAGTGCAGGAAGTTCTGGAGGTGGTGAAGGAGACGGTGTCAGAGTACCAGGAGAAAACTGCCAGGACACAGAGAGAGAACGAGAGTCTGAAGAAACGACTGCAGGAACTCCAGGACAAGATAACAAAAGAGAGCACAGGTGGGTACAAGTGTAATCATTTTGGGATTAACAGATTATGCTACAATTCCATTCTGTCTTAAGTGTTGTCACAAGTTCCTCACTCCTTGATTTGGTCCTCATTTTACAGCTGTTCTACCCACAAGTGGACCATTGCCTGAAGAAAAACAAGACACAGAGAATCACAAGCAGCATTTGAGCATCGCTCAGAGGTACAACTCAGGCATCACTCTCACAGAGCAAAAGCTAATAAGCAGCTGCAAACCTGACGACAATGTGAAGCAGGAATGCAAAGAACGGGAAAGCTGCAATAATACTGAATCACGCGCTGAGTGCAACTTAGCAGGGACATCAACAGAGCATTGCAAAGCACAACCTGAGGAGGGGACATACATTATTGAGGAGGCACTGACTGTCCAGACTTCACACAGTGTAAACAGGGACACTGGTTCTGTCTTACCTAACAATTTGCACAATTCTCACTCCAGTAGTCCGCATGGGGTAAACCTGGCTGCCATCAAAAGAGAACCAGAGCCAACAGACTTCACGACATCAGAGCCACCGCCTCTTCAAGAACAATATACTGGATGTGTGGACTTAAGCTGCAACTCCTCTCGTCACAACTCCGCCGAGACCCTGAGGCCACAAGGTAGCACTGAACCTTACGGACTTGTCTTTGTCCACTCGAATCACAGCATCGCCAGGAGGCACGGATTTGCTAAAAGCAGCAGGGCTGCCTATGATGTGAGAAAAATCAGGAGGGAGCACTTAGGGGGAGATGACTCCCACTTGTGCATCGTGTGCGGAAAGACGTTCAGCAGGGTTGGGAACTTGAGAATCCACCAGCGTTGTCACACGGGAGAGAAGCCGTACGGCTGCATACAGTGTGGGAGGCGTTTCAGTCAGGCAGGAGACCTGAAAAAACATAAGAGGGTCCACACAGGGGAGAAACCATACTACTGCAACCAGTGTGGAAAGAGCTTTAGTCGAGGGGAGAATCTCAAAAGACACCAGAAGATCCACATTGGAGAGACACTGCAGTTACAGCAGGCGTGGAGGGAGCAACAGTTGTAATTATAATACAAGAGCAAATCATTAAATCAGCACACTTAGTTTATGGAGAATCTTTGAAAGAAATTGTTTGGTCTGTGCCCTTAGATTGAATTATATATTTAAATAATAATCTACAGAATACATGAAAAGGCTACTCTCCTACAATTTTAGTTTTTAGTCCATTGTGTGCTAAGTACACAAGTCTGTGCTTCTAATGGACCCTTTTCACATCAGGCATTTTGGCACGTCCTAAATAGGAATATTAGAAATGTCTGCATTCAACATAGGTAAGCTAGTTTCGTGGTCCTGGTGCATACTGGCTCGCTGTCATGGCTTACTGGGACACTTGATGGATCTGAGCCATCGTTAACAAAATATGTGCTTTCCCTGCTGCATTAAGTCAGAATGTCTGCTGTTTGTATCATGATGAAACAAGACTGTAGGAGGTAATCACTCAACCAAAGAGGCTGATGCTTTACAGATGGAAATGCAGTGATATGAAGGCATACCATCAGTATCTGTACTGATTTCTAACCTATTTTAATTTTGGATGACAAGATTTGGTAAGTTGAGTAAATTATTTAATATAAATGTTAAACTAGAGAAAGAGTTAAAGTGCATACAGACCGGAGAATTCAGTTATTTTGGCTGACCAGATGTTTCTTTACATCATCCTCACTCTCATGTTAGATTTGTTGCACCTGTCAGTGCATCAGACATTCCAATCTAATCAGCCAGAGTAAGTGAAAAACACCTGCAGGGGTGGGCAGGGATTTTAAGATAGGCATGAGTAAATTGCAGAACATCTTGAGCACTTCCATTTGTTAAAAGGATTAATATAAAAATTATTACATTTATTAAATTATTAGTAATGCATCAGACAATACAGGAGGGAAACATCAGACACATGAGACACTGACATCTGCTTTATAAAAAAAGCCATGATGGTGCATCTCTTCCTTGCAGTAGTTTGATTTTGGACTAAACATGTATACCCACCCATGAAAGAGACAATGATTGAAATGATCAGCATGATTGTCATTAAAATTGCCTGATTTTCCTCAATGGCTGAAACTTGCTATTTGTTGGACTTATTTATTTCAGATCTGTTTAGTTATTTAGGATTTAAAAATAGAGTTTGCACAGCAAAAGCAATAAATGAATTGATAAACATCACAAACAGCTCAGTGACTGACGTTTCAAGAGCAAGTATTCTCTTGCCTTAATTAACTAAAAAGGAATAAAATGACAAACATCAACTTACCCCCCCAATTGGTTGTGTGTTGTTTGTGTTGAGTAATGTTATAAAGCTCAAATGTGTAAGAAATTATCACATGCGTCCACTTGACTTTACACAACAGATGTTAGGGATTTTCACAGAGGAACCGACACACACACACACAGACACACAGCCAGAAACTGCATGTCATCAGCAGTGGGTCACATGTTTACATTTGAGAAACCACACATCCATGCACAAGTTACATTTGAAACACAAGATTAAGAGAGAATATATAGTATATACCTATATAAATATATACAGTATATTTATAGGTTGTTTACTGTTATTTACCCCCAACCAGCTGTAGTCAATTACATACTATAGATGATGCTTTGGGGAAGAACCTGCACCCCGACACTGATCACCCCCTGGCCCCTGTCTACTGTCCAGCATGCACTGTGTAGTACTCTGTAGTGCAGTGGATACAACAGAGTTTACACTGCAGCTTTATTACAGTATATGACCAGTGAAGCAAAGCCTTACCAGTCCTGTTTACACTGACTCTGTCACAGCACATCAAACGTCAACATACAAATTGTACATTATTCCCAGGATAAATAAAATAAAGAAATTAAAAAGCTGGTATAATGTTATATGCTCCCAGTTAGTTTGTGGTAATTTAATTAAACACAACTTTATTTACAACATGTGAACATAATATAACAAAAATAATAAAGGTCTTGTAAATTTCCTACCTATTCTTAATTGTTCGAATCAACAGAATCAGCTGATATATGGGAATTACATGGGGGCTTTAGGGACCACAGAGGTGAGGTGGGTCTTCTTTGCCTGACTGGTAATAAAACCTTGCACATTAAGGAACTGAAGATGGCCTCTATGGGCAAAGTAATGACTGTAAACCCAGTGCCATTTGAGAGCCATTTGAGAGCTGTAGCATAAGAAACACATCATTACTTATGAATACTTCTAATATTAAAACAGTCAAACTGGTGCCATTGAAAACAGTGAATAGGTGCAATTATTGCTTAACTATCTTGGCGGCAGAAGTTGTTTTGCAGCCTACATACACAACAGTTAGTGGTGTTGACGTGGAGCAGCCCTCACCTTTAGCAACCAGGAAGTGATTGACACACGCACCCTCCGAGGAAACCGTAACACAACACACTCCAGAAAGGTGAGTAAACGAGAACCATGAGGATGTGAGAAACCGTATGGTCTCGCAGTTTCTCAATTTAAAGTAGACACGTTACAAATAGAAACCGAAATTCACCAGTCTCTTATTATTGTGGTAAAGAGGCACAGATAGATGTGAAGACGTTACCGCCTTAAAAACAAGCGGCGTGTTATTAATGGCGGTCAGTCTGGCACGTCTCCAACCAAAATAATCAACTATACCAAACTACATTGAACTTCTTGTTGTAGGAAAGCAACTCGACTGTTTTAAAAGTGTTTGAAATTGAGGAGGTGGTGGAGCATTTCCTCGTCCCAACACGGAAAAGAGTTGAGTTTGTTTTATCCACAGACACGAACTGAAGTGCGGCTGGGTTAAACATTAAAAACCAGTTAATATCAGTTCTCCATAAACACACCAACATGGCAATGTATGAGGAAATAAAAGCTAAATGATTTTCGTTTTGTTTGTCTGGCGTGTGTGCCCCGAGCAGCCTGTGATGTTGAAATGAAGATTGATGAAAAAATTGTCACCTATTTTGAATCCTGTAACTCACCTGTGGACAAGGAGGGGTTCCTCTACAAGAAGGTAAGACACTTTGGATCATACTTTAAGGAAACAATACTCACTTTTAAGGGGAAGTAGACCGTTTCTATATGTAGTCAACATTATATTCATGTTTTTAAATGTTATATTCCCTCTCATTGATCTTCTTTGTCATTGTTTTTTAAGCTGTTTTATGTTATTTTATTTTGTTATCTTATTTAATTAGTTTTATTATTTTCATCAGTTTTTACTTAACCTTGTGTAATGGTAAGTTATGAATAGTCATATCATCAGTTTGCCAATAATGCCAATTGCATTGCACTGCCCTGCACAAAAGGTGCCATATAAATAAAGTTTGAATGATTGTTTTTACCCTTTTCTTACTAAAACATTCAAATATAAATGTATGAATAAACATATAAATTTTTTTAAACTCCCCCAGCAACAACGACTTTGCCTATATTTGAAACATTTTCTTAGTAATTAAGAATATATATATATTTACACACCACTTTTTAAAACAAAGCTCCATAGAGTTTTACATATGATACTAAAATTAAGATATTCCAGCACCACAATTAAATAAAATCAGGAAAATAAAAGTGCATTGTATAATGTAATATTTTGAAAGTTCTACTTCACTGTTTGGTGTTTGCATCAGTGGTTTCATGACACTCCTCCCACTGAGCTGTTTATTTCACCAAAGCAGAAATTGAGTAAATGAGCCATTTGTAAGTGAGTCAATAACACACGATTGTCACACAGGGTGAGATAAAGACTTCCTATCAGAAGCGCTGGTTTGTGCTGAAGGGGAACCTCCTCTTCTACAAGGACCGGCCGACCGACCGCGACCCCATAGGAGTGATTGTCCTGGAGGGCTGCACCGTCCAGCTGTGCGAGTCCGAGGAGCAGTTCGCCTTCTCGCTGGTGTGGAGTGAGCCTGGGCTGCGGACGTACAAGTTTGCCGCTGAGGACCAGGCCAGTCAGGAGAGCTGGATCAAAGCCCTGCTGTCGGCCAACCACAACTACCTGGCCCTGCTGGTGATGGACCTGGAGAACAAGTACAAAGGTGAGAGATGGCGAGAGGAGCTGGGTGTCTTTATCTCGGTGGGTCAAAGAGAGCAGCCTTTGTTCTGGAGAGCAGCTGTGAGAGGCGTTGCATCACTGTTTACTGCTGCACATTAGATACCACGTACATGTTGGTACACAACATCTGTCACACTGTACAGTAACTCAAGTTTGTAATGACCTAACACTTTATTGGTGAGGGGTTAATTCAAATCTGTAGTAGTTTTTGAAGGTATAGCTGGTGTTTTTCTTGTATTTTTGCAACACTTTGTACAATATGAATGGTGTTTTGTCGTCTTCTGTATGTATGTGGGACAGGGAGTAAAATCCAGTGCAACAACACAAACTACAGCCTAAAAAAAAAGAGATGAATCAAGTCCTCTCTGCTGACGAGGGCAAAGATTGACCATGATAAGCTTAAGAGAGACTGGTTTTACTGCAGGGTCTTTGTTTATATCCATCTACTGTTATACTGTTTACTCTAGGATATACTAATTAATATTTAATGATGTTAGTCATTAGCCTTAACTGGTTTTATATATATATATATATATATGTATATGTGTGTATATATATATATATATGTATATATATAATGTGTAAATAATTTTTTTTTCAGGGTAGAGTTGAGACAAGTAGCAGCAGAGTGTTTATTTTGACATAAGGACTTTGCAAGTAGCACAATTTGCACCTTTGCTAGAAAATAAAATGATTTAACAGTGAAATTCACATAATAAAGGTTATGAAGCGGTCTCATTGATCCAGACCTGGCCCAAAGGTGGATAGTTTTTGACTTTCTATTACTGTAACTGTAGCTCTTTGCTTATGTATTTCTCTGTTTGTCTTTGCTCTTTCCTCAGACGCCTTAGTTGCGTTCCCCAATGAAACAGCCAAATCTTTCACCATGCCAAATTTCAGCACAACAGAGGCGGGATATTCCGCAGCCTATCAGAGTACGATGCCTCCGTACTCAGCACCAGGTGCGGCAGCAGGACCCACTCTGGGCTCCAATGTGATGCTTCAGACTCTGGCCATTTCCTCCAAAACAGCCAGTAAGAGATCACCCAAACTGTGGCCCAAGAGGAATGCAAATGTGGTGCCTGTTAACACCCCAGCTCTGCCCATGGGGGAGTGGTCAGCAGTCTGCTTCAACAAGGATGACTTTAGTAAACTGCATGAAGATTTTGGAAAAGAAGTCAAGGAACTGATTGCCAGATGGTCGAAAAAAGGACAAGGAGGAGAAGCTGCTCAGGGAGAGAACTTAATAGATTTTGGTTGATAAATGTGAAATGTACACGGGGTCTAAACCTTAATTTCAGTAACCAATGTTTCCATTACAAAGCTATAATGTAAATAGGAATTACAATTACAGAAACTATTGTTGAGGCATATTTAAGATATACTTGTACATATTTGTAGTTGAAGAGTTGTTTGTTTTTTACTCATCATAGAGTCATTAAATGATCTATGATCTCCTGCTCTATTGACCATTGAGTGAAGTGATTTCTTCATATGAAGTTTTGAAATCAGGTCACCCACAATAACATTTTGCAAAGACACTAACACCAGCTGCAAACGTGGCCTTTGTCTGATCAAACTTTATCTGCTCTGCCTGCTCCATCTAGTCTGTCTAGTCCACCACTAAGTTGCACTTTCCATGACTGTGCAAGAGAAATAGAAAAGAAAAAGACATGCAGGAAACCAGAGACAGAATGATGATCTGATCAAAGAATTAGTAAAAACAATATGACATTTGATACCAGTCCTCTTGATTAGACAAGTGCTTGTATTTAATAAAAGCATTGAGGTTAGCCCTATCTATCAGTAATCAGATGTTATTGATCTCTTTTTTTGTCCAATTTGTCTGTATACCACTTTTACTTTAAAGCAGACCAGTGACTGTGTGGGTAAAAAAAGGACACCAGTTGTATGGGGGCAAGGCAGGCCAAGAAGGGTGAAGTCTGTCGAATTTTAGAAGCGAGTCAAAATGGCTGAGAAAGAGAATGGCAGGGGAGGGAGGGAGGGAGGGAGGGAGGCAGAGCTATTTCAGTCTGTACAGCTGTCTTGTTTTTATGGTCTTTGACAGAGCTCGGTCTCTTTCTCCCTCTGTCTCTCTCTCTCTTTTCACCTTCAGGCCCATACTTGAAGTGGCTGCACTTCTGCTCGCGGCCCTCTTCACATAGAATTTAAATTCTGATCGCCTCTTTGCAAATAAGTCTTTTATTTAAAATAATCAGTAGCTGAATGATTTATCAGATCAAATCACTCAAACAGAATTTTATAAAACGGTCAAAGAAACATTTGTCCCTTTGGAAAAAATTAGGTCATACTTTTTCACTTGAAATACTAGGCCCTACAAATGTCTGAAGACGCAGTATCAGTTCACGCTGGTGCTCGATCCCAGTACGTTCCTTAGCTGTACATTGGCGTGATTGATGGCAGCCTATGTAGCTCATATATGGAGTTAGGTGGGTGGGCCACTGTCCTCCTAAAGAAACTATACTGGGAACCTGCAGGAGCATCCCAAATTAGTGCAGCCATGGTGGGAAAGCTGCTCATTTAGTCCAATCATCATTTGTTATTTCCTGTGATGGATGTGACTAATTATCACAGAAACACATTCAGAAGTCCTGCTATCAAGGACAGAAGCGAAGCATTTACAAATTCTGTCATGTACTATGAAACTTAATTCTTATTGACTGCCAATATGTTAACTTTTTGGGTTTTTTTGTAGCTGTATATGGCATTTTGCACTTCTATATGTGCATAAAACAAACAAGCCTGTAGAGGTTTGAATGTACTGCATGTGAACAGTTTTAAAGGTCTGTTTTTGTTTCAGTGTAAAACACAGTCCATGTTTAGTTCTCCTTTTTCAAAACACAATTCAAAAGTTAAAAAAATACAGCGTTTCCTCAAAGTATTTCCTGCCGCTTGTGTCGGTATTAAAGAGCTGTTTACATTTCTCATTGATGCAAGGTCACTGTTTCTAGAGGCCTGGTAGTCGAGTGTCATTACTGGAGCTGGACCAGTGTCCATCAGCCAAATGATTTCAAGTTTCACGACTGTTTATAAACCCTGCTGGCCACTACCGATGTGATAGTGGGCACAAACCTCAGGCCGATCCTATCATTTAGACAGGTGATGACTTCAGGATATGTTAACTGCAAATACATGTTGGCATCTTGGCTAGCACAAGGCCATTAATTAATGGAAAGCTTTGGTCAGGTTGAGTGCAGGATAGCTGTCCCATCTGTGTGGGTATCAAGAGTAAAGCAGCAATGGCTGGTCATCAGGCAGGACACTGGGTTTTGTTCTCTCCCGCTGGATATAAAAGAAACAAAAATAGCCACAACAAAGGTACTCTCAGTATGTCGGGAAGAAGAAGAAGGGGAACGGGGGTTAGTTCAGTTGCTCTCAGCATGTCCTGTCCGTCAGTCAGTTTGGCCATATTAGTCCACAGATGACACCAAAGTCAGGCCTGTGTGTTGGCATTGAATTCACCTCATTCCAAGACTCCTGGGACCTATTTTGGAGCATCGGTAAGCCGATCCGTCCCGCCACCTCCTCGCTCCTCCCTCTTTCTCTTACTTTCCCTCAGCTCTGTTTTCCTGCCAAACCTGATGGTGTGGCTAAAGTTAGCCCCCTGTGGGCTAGTATATAAGGCCCCAAGGGGCCATTGCTTACATGTCAGTCACATCGGCTTGGCGTAGGCTTCTCTTCTTGACCAACAACAACCCCACAAACTTGAGAGATGGTGAGTGTGGCCATGTTCCTTGGAAGAACAGTCTCTAGGGATCTAGGATCTTCTCTACACTAAAGTGATGCAATGAAAGCATCACTGATACGTTTGCTATCTGGATTAATTACCAACATCCCAATGAAGTGAAATTGCAGGAGTCTCTTAAGCTGAGCCTCCCAGACTGTGAATGTGGACCCAGTCTTACTTTTATCTGCTGGCTCGAGCCAAAGTCTGGCTAACATCTCCATCCTTAACCAGGATGAAATACTGAAATACAATCTGTTTGGGGATCAATGCCTTATGGTTTTGGTCCCCAGAGCAATTACTTAGTACTTTACCATAAACTGGGTGATAGATTTAATATGGACAGATTTCTTTTGTAAAAACAAAAAACAAATCACATCTTCACAAGAATGTGTGACTCTGTTAGAAATCTGTCAAAATCCACAACAGAGTGATTTAATGACACTTATTTTGGAGCATTTTTAATTTTAGTAATTTGGCATTTGGCTGTAGAAGTAACTAAGAACTCCTTTGTGTCCTTTTGTTTGTCAAGACATAGGGCTTCTTTGATGGTCTTTATATGTTTTTCTCAGAGTTAGCCAGGATCTGTGTGTTTGCTTGATGTTTTTGGGATGACTGAAGTGTATCTTACCTTTCCTTGCCCAGGCACCCAAGAAGGCCAAGAGGAGACAGCAGCAGGGTGAGGGTGGATCCTCCAATGTGTTCTCCATGTTTGAGCAGAGCCAGATCCAGGAGTACAAGGAGGTAACATTTTCTTTGTTTGCACCTCACACGCTTCATAAGTTTTCTAAGATTTGAGGTCCCACTAGGCCACGCGAGGAAAGGAACATTTTGTGGTGCTCATATAACTGATGACGCCCAAGCACTATATGACCCCAGAGGTAATGCGAGGAAGCTCTCTCCGAAAGGTATAGATCTGATTGCTTTGGCTGCATGACAGCGAAAAATGTCCTCATCAGCATGACAGGACGGTAAATCTGAGCTTTTCTGACGACAGGGGCTACCTCTCCCCCTGCAGTAGCTCGGTAATCCTCCTCCGGAGACTCGAAACACTCACTCTGTGACCCCACTGGAATGCCGCCCAACAGCTGGTGGACAGTAATATTAATCAAAGCAGGAAAGAGGGCTCAAGGTAGAAAGGACAAGAAAACATTCAAGGCCTATAGATCTAATGTTGCGTCTACACAAAGGGGAACAAAATGTTGTTTTGCTACCTCAAGAAAGTTTTTCGTTGTATCTGAGTGTGCAGCAATGTCATTGTTAGATTAAAAAAATCAGTCGAACCGGGGCTTTCCTTCAGTATCCAGGCAGAAATGAAAGAATACAATGGCTACAGTAGCTCAGCTCACCCTTTAGAGGCATCAGGAGGTGAGAGAACATTTGGGACAGGGTCAGAAGATTCAGTCACAAGGCAAATAGAGGGGAGGTGGAGGGGTGGGGGTGGGGGTGGGGGTGACAGCTGTAATCAATACCTTCTCCTTAAATGTCGCAAGGGGCTTGTCTCGCATTCTGAGACCATTTTAACACCTTAGAAAGACAAGTGGCCGACCAGCTGCCAAGTCCCAAAAGGTTTCCAATGCCATCTTTGGTTTCACTGGATGCTAGGCTCAGCTATGTGGAAAGAGAAGGGGAGAACAGCTCCGCATTTACACGTTTATGTTGGCAGGCTGTCCCGCGCAAATAATTATCATAAGCGAGTCTCATGATAAGGACTTGTGAGAAATGTGAGGATCTCGGTTTTCATTTTTAATTATCTGTATTTTGGTGGATAGTGTGAGGGCTTATGGATGTGGTCTGAGGAGGAGGTGACCCTGACCTTTGCTGTATGGCTATGTAATGTATTTAATACATTACCTAACTGTTCCCCTGGCAGGCTTTCACAATCATCGACCAGAACAGAGATGGCATCATCAGCAAGGATGACCTCAGGGACGTGCTGGCCACCATGGGCCAACTGAATGTGAAGAATGAGGAGCTGGAGGCCATGGTGAAGGAGGCCAGCGGCCCCATCAACTTCACCGTTTTCCTGACCATGTTCGGCGAGAAGCTGAAGGGTGCGTTGACACAGAAACTTTAGTTCAGCCTCTCTTGTTGCCTTTTGTTATTTCAGTAGCACATTTATCTTTGTACGCTTTTATGTTTGAGACTAATTGGCCTTCTTTTACTTTTAGGCGCTGATCCCGAGGACGTTATCGTGAGTGCTTTCAAGGTCCTGGACCCCGAGGGCACCGGCTCCATCAAGAAGGAATTGTAAGTTCTTTTACTTTTCACTCACAGCTCTCTGTGCTATAATCTGGAATCAGGATCTAATATTTATTTTTCTCCTTTTCTCCTCCAGCCTTGAGGAGCTCCTGACCACCCAGTGCGACAGGTTCACCGCTGAGGAGGTGAGCTGATCCACCTCCCTCCTGTTGTTCACATTCTGTCAGTTTACCCTTCAGTTGTTCAGGGTTGTAAAGTCATTTCTTTAATCCTTCCCCCTGCAGATGACCAACCTGTGGGCTGCTTTCCCCCCTGATGTGGCTGGCAATGTGGACTACAAGAACATCTGCTACGTCATCACACACGGAGAGGAAAAGGAAGAGTAAATCTTCCCCACCCCTCTCAAGATCTCTACCTCCGTTCAAACCCCACCATACTCACCCCAACCACCATCTACACGCTCCCTCTTCTCCGTCAAAACGTGGCTTCCTCGCACACGCTCGCGCCCGCGGCCCACTCTTTCCGCTTGCCAGCTCACTACGAAGAAAAAAAAAAGACTTGTCTCCTTCATCGAGATACACAGTGAGAGGACTGAACGCTGTGGGGGGTGTTTGTGTGTGAGTACCAGCAGGGGAACATGGGATTATTTTCAATAAAAATAATCTTGTGACACTGAAACACTCTCTCTATCTCTGTCCCTGCCTCTTGTCCCTCCTCCTTTTCCTCCCATCACTCACTCTGTCCTTCTGTGTTGAGCCCAACAGTGCATGCATCATACCTACGTGCGGCGTGTATGCATATGCAGTCCAGTGTATACAGTGGTCAGTCGAAAAAAAAAAGAAAAGAAAACGTCTCTTGGGTGCTGTGGTGCATGCACAGTCACTTGCTTGAAACAAGTAAGCAGCCTGACCTCTGCGGTCTGTTAGTCTTAACCCTGACACAGAGTGTTTAATGGGTCTGTCCTTTTGTTTGCATAAGAGAGGAGTGTACAATAAAGGAGTGGGAGTACTGTACTATAATAGCTTCCCTACCCCTCTCTTTTTAAACCTGTCTCTCCCTCTCTTATACACAGGTATGAAAGGGAAAGTTGCAGTGAAAAGAGGAAAGCATGGTTTTTTAAAAACTTGTAAATAGAGAAAGAGATGGTGAAGGATGGTGAGCGGGAGGCAAGAAAAGAAATAAACAGAAGTAAAACATCTTTGTTTTGGACTCTTCTTCCTCCCTCTCACTGCTGTTTCTCTCCTGCTGTTGTGACTGTGTCTGTGTCTCTCCACTGTAACGAATAAAGAAGCACAAATAAAATCCGTTATCTTTCGTACGACACTGTGTCTGTTGGTTTAAGTGGGGGCGTGGGTGAAAGCACTGCTGGTTGACTGTGGACGGCCCTGTAGAGCACTGACTGCACACTGACTGTAATATGCATATGAAGCATTGATAGGTTTAGATCGGGTACTTCTACATGGGTTCATAATTGTGGATAAGTACTAAAATCTACTAAACTTTAAGGTGTATCAAAAAAACTTACATACTGTACATCATACACCATTCATCATCAGTTCATGACCCTAAATGCACAAGACAGAGGGACAAAATTATAGAAACACCTAATAATACAAGAGTAATACATACCTTGTATAAGAAGAGGGACTACACTCTGTCTTTAGATCAGCCTCAGTACATGGTTTAATGCCATAGAAATCCTGATAGTTTGTATTCTACAGAAACTATTATAAAAGTTGCATAATGTTTGATATGATGATTGGAGGTTTAAATTACACCTGGGATTCTGAAGAGCTTTGCGGAATGTAAATGAAACGCCCGCCAGAGGCATAAGGCAAATTTGAGCAAGGCACCTAATTTAATTTTGTGGTGGAGAATAAACACCAACCAGGGGTGAAAGTCTGAAAGCAAGCATGCTTCATATAGAGCACCAAGTATGCCAATGAATACGAACATATATATTCTATATATTATTTTTAAAGTTATTTTACAAAAAAATAAATAATCATTTGAATAACGTTTTTTTATTAATTACATTTTTTTATAGCTGAACTAACAGAACGACTCTAGAGATGGCACTGCTGCTCTGACAGTTGGTCCACTATTTTAGTCCAGAATGAAATATCTCTGTAAATATTGGATGGATTGATATTAAAATTCACATAGACATTCATGCTTTTCAGTGAATGAAACTTACTCTCTGGTGCCATAATGAGGTTGACGTGTTTGGCTTTTGATTGTCTAAACAACTAATGGGTAAGTTGTCAGACACGCCACAGAAATGAATGTCCTCCCCTGGATGAATTTTGTGATCCCCTGACTTTTAATCTAGTGCCCTCATCAGGTCAAAAGCTCAACTCAATGCTTTGGTTTATGACTGAGCTCTTGCAAAAACAACAACATCCCCATTAGCCTCAAATGATAGCATGATAGCAACATGCCAAACTAAAAAAAATTTTTCCCCATAACATCACATTTAATGACTGTTTTGTCACAAATCTTTGCCTGTTACACCTCAGGCTATTACAACCACTTAGCATAGAAAATAGAGGCATAATATATCATGGAATTTGTTTAGTATTTTCCTTTTCTGATTTTACAGTAAAACGTATTCAAATCTGTTGACAATGACAGATGATGATGGCGTGCCTTGTCAAATATATGCATTATATACCTACATTATTCGAATATAAAGAGCTTACTCACAGCAGGTCATTTTGTCATTCTGCTTATAGCAAGAGGTGTGTTCAGTTCATTTGTTATTGGTGGATGCTTTTAATTGATTTAGAGAGAAAAGACTGTGCTTTCTTTTTTTTCTTTTTGCAAAAATACTACAACAAATCTAAATGTCTCAATTAATTAACATCACTGACAACTGTAACACAACAGTTGATGTCTCTCTGCACTGTATAAACCAGCAGAGTATTATCATTTGGACATGTGTCGTTGTAGTCTCCTTTGTTTTTGGGTTTCCTGGATCTGTTGCTGTAGTTTTCTATATTTTTCAGAAACGAAGAAGAAGCACCTCTTTCACCCCCAGTGATGTCTTTGTATTAAATCTCATAGTCATGGGTGGGATTTCTTTTGTATTTTTTATTCCACAATTGTTTTTATCCAACAATGACATTATGTTTAACAGAGCTACAGCCTTCTCATTTTCATTCATTTTGTGTGGAAGGCCCCTTCTTCTAACCTGTGCCTGTGTGGACTGTTACCTGGCTGTGGTTCACCTGGTTTTCTATCGGACAAGAAGGAATCTGACTCCCAGGGTCCTGGCAGCTGTTGGTGTCTGGGCTGTGACATTTGCTTTTGGATTTTATTTTGCTTATGTTAAAGTTTTGGCTGACATCATCTCAATCTCGTTTTCTGCTTTTACTCTGCCTGTTATTGGATTTTGTGACGTCTGCATCCTCTGGATTCTGAAAAGATCTAACCCCAGAGGAAAAGATGTTCAGCCTCAGAAGAGGAAGGCTCTGAATGTCGTCATCAACAATCTTTCTGTTACCTTTATTTCCTATTTTCCCCCAACAATTGCAGTCTTGGTGTCCAGGTCTCTGGGCTGGAATGAAAATGTCATTAGCTGATTCCAGTGACATCCATGGTTCTTATCGGAAATACAGTTTCACCTATCCTGCATTTGAACCATCTGGGTAAACTGGGCTGGCTAAAATGTTGGAAGCAGAAGTGAACTTCATCCACCCCATGTTTTGTCCTTTTAGTTTTTACTAACAGTTATTTCCCCAGTTGTGTAGAGCTATTTTCATTACATTCGTTGTGATAGTTGGTTTTTTTTGCATTTGTCATTTTATCATATAAAGGAATAATGTTCATTTCTAGTGTATTGTATTCTGTGTGATGTATAAGTACAAGAAGTAATGTATCTGTTTTTACTATTTCCATCCTGATGAAGAGCCTGTGAGTTTTTAAACCAATCGGTCCAACCAAATAGATAAAACATTTCTCCTTGATCTACTTAGATGCCTAAAGAAAATCTTTCTGAAATATCAGTTAATTGTAACTTTACTATGTGTATTGCAACTAAATGGCTTAAAATTGATAAATGAATGAAAAGGTAAAAATATGTAAAATAAAGGAAAATAAATGTGTTTCCAGAAATAACACCAGTTGTGTGGGAGGTAACTTATTTCAATACTTCTGAGGACACACTATAATAGCCGTAAAATGTGCCCAAAATTAGAACATACTGAAAAAATAAATGCTGTGTTTTGGTCACCAGGTGTTGTGAGGGAACAATCGGTTTTCTTTAGGCCATATAGGAAAAACTATATGTCACTGTGTGTTTGTATGGCATAAGTGGTCACCACTTCATTTACCTAAAGACTACTTTATTTACCATTTGGAAAACACTGATGCTGACAAGCTGTGGAAAGTGATAAATGACTGTGATGCCACACAGAGAAAAGATGTGCATGTTCAAAACAAGAGACATTTTCCATAACAGGTAAGACACCTGTTAATGTTACACTTTACACACAGGTCCAACAGCAGTGATGAGGCCATTAAAAGCCATTTCCTGAATAAGTATTCACATTTGACTGGCAACTGGCAACTGCATGTGTATCATGCAGGGTTTTCATGGGGTATTTAATCCTCCTCTACATTATTATTATTATTAAAAGTATGTTAGGCTAATAAACATCGTGAAATCTATGTATTTACACGCAATGTACAAAAAAAAAATCAATAAATCACGTGGTCTAATGACGTTACCACCCGAAACAGGATGTAAAACCGTCTACAACAGAACGTCCTGCCTTCAAAATAAAAGCATAATATATGGTGCCTTAAAAATACTAATACTGACTCTACCAAATACGTTCGCTAACAAAACAAGAAATATTTCTTGAGGATTAGTGTAGAGGACAGACTTAATACAGAAGGATACTATAGCTTTAACTCGACGTCTTGTCAGTCAAGCCAGAGGCTTCCCCAACGCATTTTATTTTGGAAATAGAAACCGGAAACAATGTGTGAGTGTGAAACTTGGCCCTGATCAGAGGGCAGGGGAGCAGTGGACATACAGTACTGTAACTCTAATGCATTTCAGGCCCGGTTTGTCACCACAAACAAGGTATGGCCCTGTGGTAATGTGCGCCGTCGGCTGTGGAAGCCATCGTTGCCGCTGTCGTCCCGCCGTGCCTTTGTGAGTCCTGACGGGCCGAGACCCACCACCATGGCCTCAGTGTTACCCCGCTGCACATCTGTCAGACTCCCCGCTCTGGCCACCGTCGTCCTGCTCCTGGCGTCGCTGACCACTGTACAGTCCTCTCAAGGCGACAAGGAGCCAGTTTACCGAGACTGTGTGAAGCAATGTGTCCGGACCAACTGTACCGGAGCCCGGCTACGGGGCTTCCAGTCTGCCCAGCCGCAGTACATGGCGCTGACAGGTGAGTAGTTGTTGCTGTTGCCAGGTAAGTTAGGCTAACTTAGCTGGCTAGTACATTTCTCTGATAATGTGTGCATAACATTAGCTAAATTTATCCCTTGGCTGTCTTTGCTAACAGTTTACAGTCATTTTGTGTTTACTCCTCCGTGTAGCTGCTCTCTGCTGGTGCTGCTTTGTGTGTTTTTAATCCGGTATATTTTCTCATCTTTGACGTTTCATGAATCAATGTGCTGCTGTTTTCATCAACTGAAACAGCCTTGAAAGGTTGAAAGCCAGTTTTTCAGGCAGGGCAAGGTGTCACAAAAGGCCTATTGTAACTCCACCCTCGGTCTCAGTAACAATAGTACGGTGCTACCGTGTCAGATTTAACAAACATAGCAAACTGGCACACCAGTTAAGCAAAAAATGTAAATATTTTTGTTAAGAGGAACCAACGGTTTAAGCTCAAACCAGCCAGAGAGGACAGACTGCTGCTGCTGCAAATATAAGCAAAGCACATTTTGTGTGTTTGTTTATTTTAATGTTAATAATTTGTACTTAATTGTCAGTAAAGCAAACTAAACTAGAGTTAAGCATTCGATAAATTGATCAGTTAATAGAGAAAATGAGCATCTTTTGTGAAGATATATAAATAGTTTTATTCAGTTTTCAAGCAAAAACACTCTTGTTCTGTCTTATCATTGTAGACTACAATTTGCAGACTAATTGCTAATGAAAATAATTATTCGTTTTTGTTCTAAGGGGAACCTGTGCCCATGACCTGTTTGTAATGCCAGGCTTTCCTCCTCAGTTTCTCTCTCTTTGTTGCTGTTTCGCAGGTTGGACATGTCGTGACGACTGTCGCTATCAGTGCATGTGGACCACCGTGGGCCTTTACCAGGCAGAGGGTTACAGAGTCCCGCAGTTCCACGGCAAGGTTTGTGTTCATTACAGAGGCCAGTATGTGTATCACCCTCAGCTTTGTCACAAAATCTTAACCCAGAGTTATTCTGCATTGGATAGGATGCTGGATTCTGTCCTCTAGAATAACCTCATACTGTATCCTGTTCAGTTAAATCAGTGGAGAACAGGACCCTCCAAGCGCTCCAATACTGGCCTCGCTTTAACCATTATTATTAACCAATAATGAAATTATGGGTGATATGTTTTATTTCTTACAGTGGCCATTTGCGCGTTTCCTGTGTTTTGAGGAGCCAGCGTCTGCCCTGGCCTCTCTGCTCAATGGCCTGGCTTGCCTTCTCATGCTGCTGCGCTACCGGAGCACGGTGCCACGCCAGAGCCCCATGTACCACACCATCAACGCCTTCTCACTGGTGAGTCGAAGTCACCAGAAATACACCAATACTACCCTGTCTTTACATAAGTAGGTATGTAACAAGAGGCTGTGTGTGTGTTCTTTAGGTATCTCTTAACGCCTGGTTTTGGTCCACTGTGTTTCACACCCGGGACACCTATCTCACTGAGGTAATGGTTGTTAAGCACCTGGTATTTGTTATGACTTTGAGAGCAAAGTCATAGTAAAAAAAAAGTTACGTTTTTATCTCCAGCCTGTTAGCAAAGAGTTTCAAAGTTACGTCTCCAGTAGAAACACCAGATCCCGCTGGAGATTGATTGTAAATTTGATAATCTCTCACCTTTTATAGCCCCAGTTTGGTCCACTTGCTCCTGAGGTAAAATATCTGTTCAGTCAACTCGTGAGCTTGGCAGCAGCTGCTCGCTGTTTATACGGAGGGTTGGTGCGAGCTGTGGAGTCTCAGTGCGCAGAGCAGCAAAGCAAAACAATGAGCTGAGAGCAGCTAAACGCAGCCCCTTTTCTACATTACAGGGACTCAGTTGATTCATTGTTAATTAAAAGGAAACACCACTTGATGCAGTTTTATTGCACACCAAGCGTCAGACTTCAAAAATATCTTTCCAACTGCCAGACCATATGCTGAGACGAGTGTTTTGCTGTTTTATTGGCTAATGAGCTTAGCTCATCAGCAACATCCTAATGCCACTGCTGACAAACCCTCCAGCTGTTTGTACTGTATTTTCTGTAACATATGATAAAACAGGCACAACTTTTTCTCTCGATCTTTGATGTTGATTTCTGATGATGGTTTATGTTTTTTACTTTCAGAAAATGGACTATTTCTGCGCGACAGCAGTCATTCTCTACTCAATCTACCTATGCTGTGTCAGGTTAGTTTATGATAAAACCTTGTGAGTGTTTACATTAAGAGAAGCACTATCGATGTCATGAACACTTTCTCTAATGACAGTATCTCCGCTCACGCTGTCTGACTCCTCTCTACGCCAGAACGCTGGGTCTGAGGCGGCCTGGGGTGTCCAGCATGGTGGGAGTCCTCCTCATCTTGGCCTTTACCTCGCATGTGTCCCTCACCAATGACGCCAGCTTGTTCAGGCTGTGAGCACTGGTACCACCGCCAGTGCAGCAGAGCTCATATTTCAATCAGTCCCATGGCAACTGGGTTTATATGTCTTTACCTAGATGCAGTGAAACCTAGCAAATCTCACTCGCACCGCATGCTCTCTCTCTTGATCTCTCCGGGCATGGTGAGACCTCCTGTGGTAGCTGTGTTGGTGCTAGCGGAGACAGTGGACCCTGCCATACTGAGTGGAGTGCAGGACTGGTGGGTGATCTCTTTAGCTCATTCAGAGGCACAGGCTGCTGGACTTCCCCACTGCTCTGGGTCTTGGGTCTCACGGCTGCTTGGCAGCACCTCAGCACCATCCCAGGTGCGCCCTTTTCTACAGGTTAGTCTCTCACTTGTCCCCGCATTCCTTGTTTAGTGCGCTACAGGGGCCGACATTTAAGACAGTGTCTAAAGGAGATTAATATGTAGAAGGAAAAAAGCGATACAGTGGATAGTCCTACTTCTCCCTCCAGATTTCACAGAGTAGAGCGGCAGGCTATCTACTTTTCGCTGGGAGAGGGTCGGCGTCAAGGGTTGGGTAGGAGGAGCTCAACCGCCTCTGCCCACCTGTGCCCTTGCACCCCCCTCCAATCAAGACAGCTGGACACTGAACACAGAGTCAGCTCAACCCCCCTGGATGGCCCATCATGACACCTGCTGGCTTCCATCGGCCCGGCCTTTTGTTTGTTTTAAATTCCTTACTTGACCTTTCTTTTTTTTTTTTTTAAAATACAAAATTACTCCACCATTGATACTTATTCAACATAACTTTTTACCTTATACTGTTCGCCACCGCTATAACAGCAAAACAGGACGGGAGACAGCGTTTCATTCTGCCACAGCAGAGCCAGTTTTAGCCTTTGACCATTTAGACTCTAAGGCTGTTTCAAGCAGTCCCCCCCTGAATTCCTTCTTCAGCAGCCCTCATTTCTACTGGCCCCTGGGAACTCCAGCACATATTTGCTTAGCTCTACAGGCAGCGGTTGCAGTGGCCCAATGGGTAGCACCGTCCATGACCATCATTTAAATCTATGTGAGACACATGCCTTGGTCCATCTATGCAAAGTGGACTGGCAGATGAGGGTTTGCCCCTTGTGGGGTGGGGGTCTGCCCAGCAATTCAGTCTAGAGAGAGAGGAGGGTTTTATGTTTGGAGGCTATTCCCAGCTGACTGTGTTTTCTCTTTCTCACACATGCACTCCTATTTTTATGCCTCTATGTATTTCCCTAGTCACTTTTTTCTTTCTTGCAACTACCCCAGGCCTCATTTTTGGGTTATAAAACATATTGACTAGTTCCTCTGCTTATGGCTCCTTTTATTCTATTGACAGTTTATGGATTACTTTCTTCATAATTTTGGCTGGGGATGTTCCTGATGATCACTTAAATGTATGCTGTTCACCTGGGTTTGCGCTTTTTCTGATGGGGAAAGTAGTTGGAGTCGGGAATTACAAGCAATTGCAGCAGGAAACAGTTTGGCTACACACCATGAGAGTTTTCTAATAAATTCTGGGGTTGGGAGGTGTGGCAGGGCCAGGTGGGTGTTTGGCCCACCATTCTCACAGTTTGGTAGCTGCAGCAGTATTTCCCAGAACTAGCACATGGCTGCACATGCAGAATCTCTCCTTACCCCGGTCCTTTTTCCAATGCCATTTCTTTCCATATCACGCCCACTATCATCAGAACCTTTTTATATCAAATCAATTCTTTTCCTCTCTAAAGAAACTCTTAGATTCCTTCTAATTTATCTCTTACCCCTCAGAGCTTTCCCTCCATATGCTTGCACTTTACGGGTATAATGTCCTTCCCACATTTTAAAATTTTTTAACATTTTTAAATTCTGCTTGTACACCTTTTGTATATTCTGTGTACGAATCGGTGCTTAATGGCCAGTATGTGTATACACCTGCCTTGACTCACATTGTATTTGTTTTTGCGATCATAAGCTGTAGACCACTGTGTACCATGTAACATGAGAGAGCACTAGATTGTGCTTGATCCTTTTATAAAAGTACAGGCGTGGTAGGTGTGTGTGCATGCCTCGTTGGAGGTTTGCTGGAGTGAATCATTATCAAAGACTGTTCGTGAAATTCAACTTGCACCGCTTGGCCTGTTAAAATTGGGGAAAGAAGAGGGGCCAGAAGACCACGGAGAGAGTTGGCATTAGTCCCGTTGTGGAAGATTCACAGAATTGCTTGCTTTGGTGGCACTGGCCTCATGGATAAAACAGTACCAAATTACATTTGATATCAGCCAAAATACTTACCGGTGTATAACATCCTCTTCTGGAGTTTTGCCAAATATTTGCCTATGAATGTTTTGACACTGGCATTCACAAATGGTATAAAACCAGTTCAATGACCGACATCTAAAGCCGAGAATAAAAGAAGTTGCATGATTTGGCAAAAAATCCACATTTCAGTATATCACAAAATCATAAGCAGTCAAAACTACCAATGCGCGCCATAGCGCACTGAAAATAATTTGGGTAAATAGATTTCATTGCTCCACTCCCTGAGGGTGCATTAAACAAACTTTGTTTGCTCTATAAAATCATTATTCATTTCCTTCTTCACTTATTCTTCATCCCCCTCATCTACTGCCTTTACCACCTGCTTGCCTGTACTGTCCTCTCCACGGGCCCACTTTCTCCCTCCATCAAATGTTGTTAAAAAATAATAATAAAAAAAGGTCTCTTGAAATGGAACAAATAAAATTAACTAACATTTAATTCAGACAGAGGCTCTGCTATATTTTCTTCTGGACTTGGTTTTATCACTTATAAATGCGGTTTCTCTTCCTCAGTAGACTGTTGTAGTCCTCTCGGAATATGCGAAACAGTAGAAAAGAGGAATAAATGCTGTACACACAGTGACTAAGAACTGGGAATAATTTAGAAAGAGACTGAGAGCTCACTTTCCAACTCTACTCCTCCCAGGATGCAGGCATGTGGCCTCAGCAGGCTCCTTTCAAGTAGTCATCCCAGGTAAACCACGTCCCAGGCCCCATCACTTTTTAAATTTGCTCACTTCCATGGTAATCTTTTTCTCCATCAGCTGCTCTCAATTCCATTTCATTTACTTACAGTTGCATTTCAGCCTACTGGTTTTGGTATAGGGTGGCTAATCGTGGATAGGAAAAATGCCCAACAAAGTTTCTGCAAATTTACATTCATTTCTCAGGCTGACAATGATAAACAATTCTGGTTTAACTGAATTTAATATACAACTAACATATTTTTGAAGCTATCTATAAATATTTTGCATTTTAATCTAAATTTATAAAGTAATTAGTAACAACAGTGGATTAAAATATATTAAAGCCAAAGTGATGTAATGACCTTAGATATAATGTGAAATAAAATTTACTTTCATATACCTCATAATTGCTCCATAACTTCTGAATAAATAGACTTGTTTCCACACCCACTGTTCAAATGCATGAGAATATATCCCTCAAGTTTTATAACATCATAGCCAAAATGCAGAAGGTGGTAGCAGCCTCCATGCCTCAAAAGTGGTCAAACTAAGTAGAAATGTAATGACATTATCTGGTTGTCCTCCCTCTTCCCACTGGAGTCAGAGGTCCTGTCGACCTTGTACCATTTGTACTGTGTCGTACAGATTCTTTGCTTAGGCTATCATTATGCTCCTCCTAAATATCAGGACTGTTCCTCAGAGACTATGCTTGTGCCTGTTGAAATTCGTAAGCAAATAAAACTGTGAGATGATACAGAAACAAGCTTTTCCCTAGACTTGAAGGGACTACAGTATATTATTTTGATCTATTAGTGGTAAATCAGCAACCGACTCCTCACTTCACAAAGTATCTCTCACCCTTGCCCAGCCTCCTCGCACTATGCTTCTGGCCCCAGTGATGAATGTAATGTTTTACTGGAGTCCCAATGAACCTTCTGTCAAGTTTGCAACCGCCTGCATACTTTGTCCTTATTATAAAGCTGACTATTTTGCATTACATAGCACATACTTTTTATATCCCTAATAACAGAATCTGCCGTTTCTAGAACCAACAAACTTGATCCAAGACTTGCTGATACTTAGGAACTCCTCCATAAAACTCATCTTATCCATTTGCAGAGGTTACTGCTGAGAAAAGCCACACCAACCAGGACCTTAGGATTAGCTCCCAGTCCTCGAGGCTGGAAATGGGCTTATTTTGTAAGACAAACAACAGGACCAGGACCACTAACCCGTAATCCTGGGACTTGTGTTCTGTCTGGCTCAGTCGAGAAGCTTTTTTTGTTGTTCTAGTAGCTCTATATAGGCAGTCGTTGGACTCTAGCCCTTGCTGCTGTGGGTGGGGAGGTAAGATGGGTTGGATGAATAGAGTTTATTCTTCCTCCTTCAACTCCTGATTTATGACCGTAGAGTAAGAGGCATGAGAAAAGTAGAAAGAAATGTAAGATGCTCCAAGCAGGTAGCACAAAATAATTTCCCTGTATAAAATCAATGATACACAGAAATCCATAGGCATGACTTTGAGTGATAAAATCATAAATAACCATGTATGTAGGTTGCTGCTTGGGACTTGATCTTTGGACCAGAAGCCTGCTATTTACAACCTGGGGGCTTTCGGAGTAGATGTAGAGTGCTCGATGGGCGGGGTGGTGGGTCTGCCTGAAAACCCTTATGGCTGCATTATGGGAATTACTTGAGATCAGTGTTTTTGGGACAAAAGTCAAGTGCTTCCACCTCTGCAGCTTCAGTTTTGACCTTTATCTTTTAAATCTATGTCTCACCGGATTTAACCCTTGAAAGTACTCTGCTAAATCACGTTATCACTTTACAAGAACCTGGGCTCGCAATCTTGCCAGCATTTCTTGGTTTTTAAATATATGAATTTGCCTGTACTTAAAATAAAGGTGATCATCTTGCATTGCAATTGTTTGGGTCATCATATCCCAGTGCCAGTCATGGCTTATGAGGTCATTCGGTTGGTTGGACTTTACTGGTCTTAGGACTTTGCCAAGCAACCTATTTTAGATCCCTCCTGACTTATGTTTTAGAGGACGCTTTAAAATACCTCTTGGGCTGATTTCTTCTCCTTTGTAACTTTATTCTCACAAAAGTCATTTCCCTAGTAGATTTTTCTTCTGATTCATTCTCATGTACATAGGTTTCAGGTTTCATCTTGCATATATAGAGATTCCGCAAAGTCACGGGATGTTCTGGGTCTCAAGAGTGTCAAATCTGCACACTTACAGTACCATGCAGGTTCCTGACGCTAGTTTTTGGGTTCCATCCACTTGGTACGTCAGAGGCATCAGCCACAGTCCAAGCATTCATTTCCTGCATGTGGTCTGGGCACAGGCCCAGGAGTGTAAGAGGGCTATGCTGGTGGCCGGAGAAGACAAAGTCCTGAATGGATGGTCTCAGCATCATGGGGTGGTCCCAGGATCACACAGGGAGGCGGGGCGCAGGACCAAACTAAGTGCAGGAGACAACTCAACACTCAGTACCGTGTGATTGTCAATGATATCAGATATAGTTAGTTTCCATTGCATAGTGCTCAACAGAAAACTGGACTGTCAATCCACTATAGTTAAGTGGCCTTTACTTATTGGGTTTTTAGATTCTCAGATGAGTCTAAATTATTTTTGGATATTCTACCTCAGATTCGGTTGCTCGTTTCCCCGGCTACAAAGAATAGTTTGGCTCACAGTTAAACAAAAGCTACTTGGCTTCCACTCCAGAACAAAAATCAACCCAGACTTGAAGCGTAATTCTCAGGTAACATCAGTATTCTCAGCATTTTGGGCTGCCTGCAAAGGCTGCTACTACTTCTGCCCCTGGTAGCCCTGGTGTCAAATCCTATTCTTGGCCTGGCACGGCATACTCACTTTGGCGTGTTTGCAGTGGCTAAACTGGGGCTTGGCACTGCCAGTACCTTTCCCTCTATAGTTCCCAGATCAAGCATCAAAAGTAAATAACAACAAAGCAAAATACATTTTGAGTGGAGAGGACTTAAAAGATGCCCATCTCTCTCACCCAGGAGTATCATGGGATGTAGTATTTCTTTTGAGGGGTTGCCTGCAGACAAAGTGTGTCAGTTTAGGGCTGGAAGTAGCTCAGCTTTCACTCCCCGGCCGTCCTTTCCACAGGGCTGCCTGAGCCTCCACTTTGCCACTGTCACTTCTACCTTGGGCTTTGGGTGATTCCAGAGTCACTAAGTTGGGAGCAGATAGCAGCTCTAATGGTGCAAAGGCTCACTTCTCCTGGGGGACCAGAAGGGTGAAAAGTCAGAACTGGCAGGACTTCCCACTCCATAGAACTGTTAAAAACCCACACAGGTTTGGAATGCTGGACCTAAAACTGACAGGGTCCTCAGATCGATGAGGTTTGGTGTTTGTCAGGCCGTGCTCAGGTGGCAGGCGCATTAGAGGCCAGAAGGTGGTAACACCTGGGGCTCACTCGCCATCTTTTTGGCTCACTGTTCCAGCAAAATGGGCTACTTGCAAGATGCTGGGAGTGTGGGTACTGAGTTTATATTTTGGTGAATGTTTGAAGGTTTGGCACTGGCCAGAAAGGTTGAAGTAACAGCAGGGACACATTTGCTCCATGGGTCACTACCCTCATCCTCCTCAGTCCCTGTTTAAGCTCAGCCGGATTTACCAGCCTTGAATTTAGGAAAAAATCCACCTATCGCATTGCCAAGCGTCGGTAAGTTTTGAAACTTCTTTGTAACTACAGAAGGCACTTTTATTTCATCAACACAGCCATAAATACAGTAAATCAAGTTATTCACACCAAGTACAGAGTAGAAATAAAGACCTGGCACACGCTCAGGATAGACAGGGGCACCCCAGCTTGCATGCAGGCAGTCAGTCATTCGCTCTTAGCTGGTTTGCTCTGCATAAGCAAAACAAACCAACAATAACAGGCGGTGCATTATCTTAAGGATCACATGAGTATAATTTAACTCACTTGGCTCCTAAAGAAGAGGACATTTATGTCCAGTAAGTTGTGTCACTTGGAGCTTGAAACGTACCAATCAAGATGAGAGCTAAGTGAAATTGCAAGCAGTGCAATATTTGCCAAAATTTAGTCAACAAATCATAATTCCAAAAACATTTTTTAAAATTTAATGATGATAAAAAGACTGCTGCATACTATCCTTTAAACAACGTTTCTCCTTTCTTGATTCATATTAGCTGAAACTATTTGTTGATTTGAAATTCGCCCTTTAAGTGTTACATTTTCGGAAATGTTTTCTAAGCAAAATGTAGAAGCATTTGATAGTTCCAGCCCTCTCAAATAGTCAAATGTAAAGTTGCTGCCGCCTACCCATATTTTACTATAAAACAGATTAATGCCAGTACATTTACTAATCTTTTGCATTTTACAAGCCAATCAGTATTCGATAATTAAAATCATTAAAATATTTCTCATTACATTTTCACTGATATTATTAGATTTTGCACTGTACTATTTTAAGTCCCATAATCAGAGTATCAATAAGTCAATGATCAGCTGCTTTTCGAAAAGCCTTTTTTATGGCACGAAACAAATGAGAAAAATTAGTAATAATAACTGAAATTCAATACAAAGGCAGTCTTTATTGAAGCATACATTTGAGGCCCCTATTTGAGATGCATTTGTTTAAAAATGTAGGAGAAGTAGACCAGTGCATGAAGCACCAAGAGAATAAGAGCGTGAGAATACTTGACATGTGTTTTGAGATAATTCATTTTCAAGCTCTATTTACTATTAAAATGGCTAGTAGAGAAAAAATACTGCAGTGAATCTAAATCTATCTATTGTATTTTTGCCCCCCCACCCTTTCTACACTGTGAGACTGGCTTAAAGCCAATAATCACAGGTGAGTAGTTAGATACAGCATTGCATTGTTGAGCAGAACAGGTTGGTACCCCTTTTTCCACTCCACCCAGTGTGATCTCTGAAGCATCAATTCTCAGTTCAATTCTAATTCAATTCAATTGTATTTATATGGCGCCATATCATGATCATCTCAAGGCACTTTTCATAGGCAGATTCTAGACCATACTCTTCAAAATAGAGTATTTACAGAGGAGAGACCAACCATTCCACCATAGGCAAGCACTGAAGCGGCAGTAGCAGGAAAAACTTCATACCCAAGAGGCGAAACCTCAGGCAGAACCCGGACTCGGTGACCGTCTGCCTCCGGCAGTTAGGTTAAGAAGAAGGAGGGAGGAGCCAAGTTCAGTGCAGAGCGCTCGATTGGTCAGTAATCCTCGGGTTTAGGCAAGCATCAGGCACAGTGGATAAATCTCAAGTCACCACTTTCATTTGCTTCAAACATTGTGCCGCAATGTTTTGGCTGTAACCCAACAAATTATGTAGCTCAAGTCCAGCATTTGTGTGTTACTATTCCTCCTCTAGTGGTCAGGTATATTATCTCAACGCTTCTACCCATTATGAGAACATATGTGTATGTTTGGTGGCCTCAGTATCTACAGGTTCATATCCTTGTCACCTCCAAGTACCCATTGGGCGAACTCAAGCTGTAAGTCTGAATTGGCCTCAGTGGCAGGTTACCTCAGCCAGCGGGTCACCCCAGTCTAAGGCGTGTTAGTCCTGCTTCCCTGCACTCCCAGGCCTAGGAAGGGCCACAGTGTTCCTCATCCCGGGCGCAAGAAGAGCTTTTGAGTACCTTGCCATGATGCACCACAAAACTCTGCCAACACCTTTGCTTCATCTCAGTTTTCCACAAGTCCACAACATTTTTGTTTTTTTGGAAAGCGTTATTGTCCGATATTTGCATCCTGTATCATTGCCTTGGCTCTCTGGTAGTTAAGATTGGGCGATATTTCAGAACTAGAATGAGCTAGTCGACTTTCAGGGCACCCTGGCATCTGGCCAGGACCTTACATTTGGAAGTCCTTCATCCCTCTTTTCCCTCATTTTATCACAATGAAATAAAGCCAAAATGCCAAAAAAGAAACTTAAAAAAGAAAGATAAATTCAGTGAAATGTGTATTCCTTTCTTGAGATCATGAATTTATTTGGTGGCACTGTATTTTACGTTTCTTGGGTTATCGCTATTAGCAGGCCCCATAAAGGAATTTAAGTCAGCAGGAGTAATGTATAGATTATTGTTCATGAGACAATTTTCTATTGCATAAAGTCCATACAGATTGAGTCATTTTTGGTCTTAAAGGATCCTTTGGTTCTCTTATAAATGCAGTTTAGCGGCCCCACTTCACCATTAAATAAAAGCTATTTTAAATGTCTCTAGGATTTCCCCATCAGAGGTGAGTGGTAGGATGGTCAATGGGAGAAAGTCTCCCAAGGGAACTAAACTAGTTCCTTGTTAGAGAAGAAACAGCCAGAAGGATTTTCAGCCCTGGCCCATTTTGCAAACAGTGCCTCATTGCGGTACATTTGAATAAATTAGAAACTTTACACTTGCTTCGGCAAATTATAGAGTTCATAGTTTCCTTACTTGGAAATAATGCAATGGATTTCACGTAGACCAATTGCTACTAGTACCCGTCCAATAAATACTACAACAATCATACGGTTCTTCTAGCTTCTAAAGTTCTGGCCTTAATTACAAATTCGAAACCTTCGGACAACTTTCATTTATATCATTCTAAACCTAAATCAATATAGATTCATTTAGTATTAATTTACCTCAATATTGTCGTTTGTCTACTTTCAGTTTTCCCTTTTAGAATGACTCATACGTTTCGTACAGCTACAATTCATTCAGATTACAGTAAATGTCATATTCAAAATCTTAGTAAATGTTTTGTATGCAGTGCGATCCTAATACTTTGGCCCAAACTAGATAGAAGTGAGGCTCCTTGGCTCAGAATAGTACAGGTCCTGGCTGCCTCCCCAGAGCAATACCTGGCGCAACGCAAAACTTATGCAGTGAAGGAAGAAAAGTGCTGTTTCAGGAGGTTCAGGAGGAATTTGAAGTTTTATACCGAGACCGTTGGTTCATGAAATTAGAACTTGATTGTATCTTCGTCCAAGGCTAATAAAACAGAGAATGTCCTGGATCAGTTTATTGTATTTGCAGGCACAATTCATCGACTACAGAGGAGGCCAGGATCTTTGTTGGCTGTTCTGCTCCTTTTGAAGCACCCAGGTCCAGCTCCTGCCCAGCATCCCACCGCGTCTGTTTATGTCACTTACGTACCTGGTGGCCACGCCTCCTGTGCTGCTTTATGCCACCGTTATGGCTGGCTGGCTAGTTCAGTCAGTCCTCAAAGCCAGCACACTGGCTGGGGCCCCGTTCATGCCTCCAGTACAGGGGCATTGGATCAATTAGTCCTCTCAGTCACAGGTCTATAAGCGTAACTTATTTGAAAACATTTCGATCATTTATCAGGAGGGATTCCCAAACGTTTCCACTTAGTTCCCAACTACAATTGCAGTTTGGTTTATAAGCGAAAGTTACCTTTTAAATCCCCTAGGCTACCAATTCATGAAAGTTCCTCCTCTGCTATTTAATTTGTATATTTGCTAGTTTACTGCTGCTGCAGAAATCTTGTGTTTCATTTAAATTACTCATTTGGTGGCAGGACACTCCACACTTGATAAGCAGGTAGGAGTTCCCTACTCTTTGCCTGGAGTAATGTTTTAAGAACAATGTTGAACAATTCTGCTTTCCTGTTTGAATTCATTTCATCAATTAGCTGCACAGTGCATTCTAACTGCTTCTCCAAGAGGCCTGGATCGATGACAGGGAATGTTTGCAATTCGTCTTAAACTAACTAGTGCTGGGTGATTAGGTAATAAAATAAAATAGTGGTGCAGTGTCACAGGACAGAGGCATCATTTCAGTGGTGGGATATGAGCACTCACCAGACAATCATATAGGCGCAGTAGTGTTTGTGGGCTGGTTGCTTGTGCAGGTATGGCGCACTGGCACCATTCCCAGCAAGCGGTAGTAATTGGGGGCTTAATCTGACAATTTGCCGCTTTATGGACCATTTGTGAACACTTTGGCTGGATAGCTGGAATAATGGTCCCAGGTTTCATTTTAATGGCTCTCCTTACCTGTGAAAAGACCTATGATCAATTGTTCCACGCCGCTTCCAGACAAACAGTCATATTTGCCACATGGATAAAATTTGGACTGCAGCTCAAATGCCATGCAAAAATCACAGTTTGTAGAATCCCAAGATCAAGTTATAAGGCCCTCAGCAACTGTGCCCAGAACACAGCTGTAGTCACAATGGTGCATTATTCAGACAAATGAAATTACTTTTTCAGTTAGCAGAGTCTTTAAAAGCTTGCATATAGGCTAACATCTTACTAGGCACCTACAGGGACTCCTTGTCACTGATAAATGCAGACTGACAGAAGCGGAAAAAGTGAAAATACTCGTGCCTTTTGGCACAGAATCCCACCCTGACCAGTACGTTTCAGGCCAGATTGGCATTACCACCACGAAGCCAATTTCGCATTCAGCTGTGGCATAGTATTAGTAGCTATGTGTGTGGCAGCATGTATGGGCGTAATTATCAGTCATTGGCTATGTATTATTTAGGTGGCAGGGGTATCTGGCAATACCGGAAGATCCCCGTATATCTGGACTGGAGCCTGGAGCACCTTCGGTTTCCTGTCTCATTGCTCCTCTATCAATGATGAAAACTATATCATACAGATGTGCAAAGACACACATTCCTGTGAAATGACACTTTCCAGAGCCCAAAAAGAGTTGGTCAACAATTCATAGACTGAGAGAGACTGTCAGGAAAAAATGAATGGATGAATACAGGGGAAATTTTGAGATAGTTTGTCTCTCAAACCTGGTAATAAAAAGATGTAGTTAGTGAATTTAGAAGAGGAAGGCAGGGATAGAGTAGCATATTGATACGTGGAATGGAAACCAATAAAGTAATAAAAAGAAATGTTTTAGAAGCATTAGGGATGGAAAGGTAAGCATCCTCTGAAATCATACACACACATACACACACACAGCCGTTGCTGAGAGACTTTTGGAGAGCAAACAATGAGGGAATAAAAGGAGAGGAAGCCGAGAACTGGCTTTACACACACTTTCTAGAAATGGAAAATCTGCTCTGTTGTGCTTTCTGTTACGGCACATTTACCTAATCCTCAGAGCTAGAGAGCTGTCTGCGTTGTTTGTGTGTGCTTGGTAGGTTCTGTGATTTTCAGGAGATTTGTGTTTGTGTTTAGATATTCTGTCTTATAAAATAGCTTAAATGCTCGAGATAAAATCGACTTTATAAAACCATATAAAACCTTTTCCATCACTAGAAGAGGCAGTAGTTAGATCATTGATTTGATATTTGGCCTGGCTGCAGCGACTGGGTGTGTATTTTTGGCAGTCACACTATTAATCATAGACCCATTTGCTGCAGTAGCTCCCTCTCAGATTTTAATACGAACCTTATTTACACTTTATGACCCAATACCTCTTTGCTGAGTTGCAGTAGCTGTGATATGGGTCAAGTTCTGAGTGCTCGGCAGTTAACAGTAAACTTTACACGTGGCAGACACACATACTTGATAAGAACATGACTACACCACATATCTCCTGAACTTCGTTGAGCTTAAGAGTATCATCAAAATCACCCTCCTCCAGCCTGCCAGGACTTCCTGTTCCTCTGATGGTGTGTGTCCATACAGCCGTCTTTTCCTAAAGGAGAGACGGAGATAGCACCGGGAGGAGGGGGAGAGGGAAAGGGGGGGTTGCTTCAATCAGGAGAAGTGGGTTGACTATTGAAGGGCTGTTGGAAGGAAGCCAGAGGAAGTCATTTATAACCTCAGCAGAGGAGGGACTGTCCACTGTGTGACTGCCTGCTAAAGCATGGGAGCTATGTGTCTGTGAGGGCCCCCATGAATTGTAACGCTGTATGACCCTGAATCTAATGCTGCTGTGTGTGACCCACTGTGAGGAATCTGTGCTCTGTGCTGCCAGTGGAAAATATATCATATACACTAAGAGACAGACGGAGGTGGTGCGTGTGGTTTGTATTTCAAAGTACCTATTCAAGGCCACTTGTAAACTGTTACATAGTCAAAATATGTGGAGTCTAATCCTTGCAGTCATCAGCAGGAGTCTTCCAGTCCCCCTACGGCCCCAAAGATCTTTTATTTACAGGAAATAAAATAAAGAAAAATGTTTGTCACATTTGAGAAGTTGGACTGCTTGAGAATATCTTGCTTAATAAATAACCATCTCAGCATAACCATTGATTAATTGGTTCATTCTTTCAGTAATAAAAACAACAATCAACAGGGTGTGTTCAGTAAACAGCACACTGAATGTGACAGCATCTTTTTTTTATAAATGGCCTCCGGTGTTAAGTAATTTTGAATCTGTGTTTTATATGAACTTCTTATTCAGTGACTATCATACATTTGACTGTTTTCATTACAGTGCATGAAAGGAACATTTTATACTGCTAAAATAATTGGAATACTTTTCTTACTTTTTTTAGGTTAATTGTAGTCCTAGCAATCTATTTGGAGGAATAAAATAAATAATGAAGATATTGTTAAGTATATGGGTGTTAGGTATATGGAAGCATTTCCATTTAATTAGGAGATTTGTGCTCTTTCCAGTGATGGTATTTTATTTAAGACTGTAGGAATTGTTTGATTGGATTGATAGTGAAAATAAATAAAATGTCATGAATATTGACGGTTAAAAAGTTTTTAATAGTATTTTATTTGTCTGTACTTATCTATTTCATCTGTGTTGCAGTGTGTCTGGGTACAGATATGAAGCTGGCCCTGCCCTCCAGCTTAGAAAACCACTATGAGACCCTGAGGCTGCTCTACACTGGCTGCCAGGTTGTACACGGCCACTTGGAGATCACACACCTTCATGGAAACCTTGACCTCTCCTTCCTACAGGTATATTGTTAGTGTTATGGTGTTACAGTCAGTAAAGTTAGTCAGTCACTTCTTTCTGTTGCCACATCACTTCTTCCTTTTTGTTTCTACACCTCTTCTTCTCCAGGGGATTGTGGAGGTGCAGGGTTATGTGCTTGTTGCCCACGTGTCAGTGAGCCTGGTACCTTTAGACAACCTGCGGATCATCAGAGGCAGCCAGCTGTACAACTCTAGCTATGCCCTGGCTGTGATGGATAACACTCTGAATGGGCAGGGGCTCAGGACGCTCCGGCTTCGTAGCCTTACAGGTCAGATATTAGAGTGTAGAGTTGATGCTCATAACCAGTAAGACCTGAGTGGACTGTACATACGAGTTGTTTTGGCTCCGCTCAAGTTGCTGAGTTCCTCTTATGTTTTGTCTTCCCTGCAGAGATCCTTTTGGGTGGGGTGTATATTTGGGGGAACCCCCACCTATGTTTCCCAGACCCTCAGAACATCATTTGGAGGGACACCTTGGACGAGCAGAACATCCACGCCAGCCAGCACCGACTGCAACCTCGGGCCCCTAAATGTAAGCAGTGCTGAAAGAGAAATGACACAGCTGTGGCGGGGGTGGGGGGGTTGCCTAATGTTAGCATGCTAATGGGCTAAACTAAGATAGTGAACCTGGTAGATTTGAACTGCTAAGTAAGTATGTGTTAGAACTGTTATTATGACCACCATGTCCTACTAATGTTAGCATTTAGCTCAAAGCACTAATGTGTCTAAGTACATCCTCACAGAGTTGCTAAATGCTTGGTTCTGCTTATCTGTTATTGTTGGATTTCTTCTGTTACAGGTCCAAATTGTTCCTCGGCATGTGGGAAAAGCTGCTGGGGAGAAACTGCACAGGACTGCCAAACCTGTGAGTTAACATAATGTGCACCTCATGATTGTGACACTATTTGATTTTCACTGGAAAAAGTCAAGAGCAGGTGAAGTAGAGCTGAAATGTTTTCATATTTGTTCAGTGACCCGTATTAAATGTGCGTCTGGCTGTCAGCGGTGTAAAGGTCCGTTGCCCAATGATTGCTGTCATATGCAGTGTGCTGCTGGATGCACAGGACCCAAAGACTCAGACTGCCTGGTAGATGATACACACACGCACACATGCACGCACACACACACCTATTAGACACACTATTTGTTGTTTTTTCATTGTGTTGTCAGACAGTCAGCAAACGCGTTTCCTCCTCCCTCCTCACTACAGGCATGTCGTCACTTCAATGACAGTGGTGTGTGTAAGGAGAACTGTCCTCCGCCTACTATCTACGACCCTGTCACCTTTCAGACCAAACCCAACCCAAACAAGAAGTTCAACTTTGGAGCCACCTGCGTCAAGACATGTCCCTGTGAGAATTTATTTTAAACACCTCTATTCATCCAATTGAAGCCACTATGCTCAGCTAGTGGCCACTGTGCAACTGTGCTGATGATTACATGTCTTTCTGTAATAATTCAAACCTGCCAATGTTCAAATCACAGTTCTGCTTATGCAAACCTTTAGGCTACCAGTTTCCCATTTCATTATATGAAATTCATTTTCACTTTTCCTGAAAAGATGCCCCTTGAATACTTTGCCTCTCTGTCTGTAGATAATTACCTGGCTATGGAAGTGGCCTGCACTTTGGTTTGTCCCAAAGCTAACCAGGAGGTAATCATCACCCAACCTGATGGAGACGAGACACAGAAATGTGAAAAGTGTGAAGGAGACTGCCCCAAAGGTAGGGGTCATTGTGTCTTTGTGGGTGTTTTGTGTATCCTCATGTCCAACAAGAGAAAACCAATTTCATATTATGTGGCTCAGATAATGTTATGACAGTTTGGGTACTCTATGTGCATAACATGGTGCTACAGTACAGGTGATAATGATTTGTGCTGGACATACCGATGTTCTAACACTTTGCATGTTGACAATGGTGCAAAGTAAACCAACCTGTTTCTGCAGCACCTCGTTGTTGTTGTTACCTGGGTTTATCTCATGAATCAGCATCGCTACATTAAGATAAGAGGTGATATACGTATAGTATTTAGTCTCTGTTTAGCAGTTTTGACCTTTTGTACATTCACAACAAACACTAATACAGCTATTGTTTCTCTATTTATATACCAACATGTGACAGGGTTTATTTAAAAAGAGTCATTTGGGATAACACTTGTCATCCCTTTTACATCATAGATCAGTGCAAATGGCCATCCTAATATTTTTTACAGATAAGGCATATCTTCTACTTATCAAAAATGCTAGAGGCACCAGGTTGGCTGCCTCATTCCCCCATTTTTTTTCTTCTTCCTTGAACCACTACCTCCAACAGTTTGTTAATTGCCATATACCCTTGTTGTTTAATGCATTATTCCACACTATATTTTACTCTATGCTGATGATGTCTTGGTTTATATAGAGTGATGTTGATCACGCTTTTCCTGTCATATTGGACATCTTTAATAAGTGGAGGTTTGTGATAAAATGGCTAAAATCTGTTGTTTCTGTTGTATTGCAGGATGCTATGGTCTGGGTATAGACAACCTCGGTGTCACGGATAACCATGGCATCACCATGGTAACATCCTCTAATGTGGAGCAGTTCACTAGGTGCAAGAAGATTTTTGGTAGTCTGGCCTTCCACCCCCAGAGCTTTGAAAGGTAAGAAATACACAGACCAAATATAAAGCTTATGTACATCTTTAGCTCAAAAAGATACTTCAGAAATTACATAATAAAGTAATTTCCACCACAGGGCCACATCCCTCCTGTTCAGCACTTCAAATATTTGCATTTGCAGCAATGTATGTGGACAGTTCTTTGTGCAAAGTCACTACCCAAGCCAAACCCTGTAGATTACTGTACTGAAATGCACTTTAAAGCCAGACCTGGAGATGTTTAGTGTCTTTGTGTAAGTAGAGAAAATAAATGCTGTCATATTTGTTCTTATCATTAAGCTAATCTCAGTTCAGTGAGATCTAATTCAAATGCAGTAGCGAGATATTTACACATACTGCCTATACAGTTAGGAGTAAAACTGATACAGGTACATTATATACAGTACAGTATATACAGTATATATTAAACTAGTCAGCACATGTGCCCTGGACATTTAATACAAGGTTGGTGGATCGTCCTTTGTTTAAGCAGCAATGCCAAGTTCCTGTTAAATGATCTTTTACAATATGTGCCAAGTGTTCATAATGAAAGTGTCTGAGTATTCCTCTGGAAATCAAAACTAAAATCTGACACAACCTGCATCACTGGAGATTTTATCAGTGAATAGAGATTTGACATGATAATAGACCAGGGATATAGAGAATCATTCAAATGACAGCTGAGCCTGCATATTCATTTTGCTAAATTTAAACAAGTTTTGGTCTGGTAGGCCTTGTTCATACAGGCATATCAAAACAATGTAAGAAACCTAGGTGTATATACTGGGCATTCCATTCAAATGTTATGCTGTCATTGTCCAGGGACCCTGTGACCAACACATCAGGCCTGACTCTGGAGCAGCTGAACGCCTTCAAGAAAGTGGAGGAGATCACAGGTACTGAACAGTGAGGATGGTTTATTGAATTCTGTTTATTTTTAGCTAGCTAGGAAAGATTATTCCTTTTTAAATGTATCTAATTCAGAACAGTACTGTGGATGAGTGGTATATAGAGTGGGCTACATCTCTGTTTAGTGTGTTTAGTATTTTTGTCTGACTTTACTGTGCAGGTTACTTGTACATTGATGCCTGGCCTGAAGAGTGGACTGACCTGAGTGTGTTTGAGAACCTAAAGGTGATCAGAGGCAGGATGCTCTACAAGTAAGACTTTATAATTGTCTCCCTTACTCGTCTGTCAGTATACTCATCTGTCTTTCTCTCATCTGCATATTAACCTCCCTCTCCTATATCATTATTTCTTTGGCTGAAGTTTGTGAATGTTTGTGTCAAGCAAGATATTAAATGTTTTTTTTACATATTACAAAGTGTCATCTCATATATCAGGTTAGTGTAGAGCATCACCACTTGCCACGGTTGATATGCATCCACCCAGGCTGTGTCTTTGTTTGTGCTTTGCTTTTTTCAGCTATGTGTGTTTAGTTCAGTTGAGGTAGTTTGTTCACTTGTAGGGTTATAAAGGCTAATTATTAGCCAGCACAGCTGCTTTAACCTGCAGCACATGCCAGCCAGTATAACAGTAAGAGCTTATGGAAAACACTCGTAAAGTGCCCAACCTAGGTCGTAGCGACAAGTGTAAGATCTACTTGTCTGACCTGGTTTTACAGTGTCAGATATTATGGGCTCCTCTCTGGTAATTAGCTGCTGTCATTAAAGTCTACAACTGGCTGTTTCTTTCTTTTCGTTTTCAAGCGGTGTAAAGGTCCGTTTCGTTATCAAAATATGATAAGAGAGAATCTCAGACTAATGTGCATCTTATCTGGCAAAAGGTTATTATACCTGTCAAGGGTTTCAGTCATATTTGTTTTGATCTGGGTTGAAATTGAAAGAAAAATCATTATAAATGGATTGACTACACAATGACCCCGCACTTGATTTCTGCCCACTCACAGCTTCTCTTCCTCTATTTTAGGGGTGTGTTTTCCCTTGCCATCCAAAATCTACATGTCCAGTCTCTTGGGTTGCGTTCACTGCGCAGCGTCAGTGGAGGTTTGGTCCTGTTGCACAACAATTCCCAGCTATGCTACACCAGTTCACTTCGCTGGGAGAATCTCCTGCATCCCACCCAGGGACCCCACCGCATCGTCAGCCGCAACCAGGACCCCAAAGTCTGTGGTACGTGAAAAATAGAGCAGAGAAGAGCAGAGCAATGCCAAGGCCTATTAAAGTTATTATGGGTTGTACTTGTCACTGTTGTTTCCAAGTTAAGTACTTTGGCCAGACACAATCATCACTACCATTTATTGTTCCAAGGAAATTCAGCAGTAAGGACAGTGCAGAAAATACTGTTCTGTGGATTTTATTTTAAGTAATCAAAAATACCATATGCATCATGCTCTGCTGTCTCTGTTCCTGTATGTGTTTTTCAGAGGCAAAGGGGTATATATGTCACCCACTGTGTGATGGAGGCTGTTGGGGCCCGGGGCCCGGCCAGTGTGTGTCCTGCAAAGCTTTCCGACGTGGCACTGAGTGCGTAGAGCAGTGTGATATCTATCAGGGGTAAGAGAGTTTGTGTGTGTGTGTGTGTGTGTGTGTGTGTGTGTGTGTTTGTGTGGGTGTGGCAGCACTAAATCAATAAAAACCCAAGTGGTAATGACCTAAATAATACAGTACACTGTGTGTCATAAGCTTCAATCACGTTTTCCAGTAAATGAAGTACAACTAATCATGTATTTGCTGAAAGTTAAGATTTGAACAGGTGGATGTATGTGGGGTTGACTGGTTTAGCAGTCAGTGTCAAAGTAGTCACAATAAATCAATCTGGAAGTTTGAAGTTGTGCCCCTAAGCAACTGTACATCACTGACTAAGCAAATACATGTGAGAACACTGGGAGCTCAGCATGTTCCTCATGGCCCAGTAACTGGGCTGATTTTTTCAGGATCTTTGATGTATGTTAGTGACACATTTACAAGATGAGACAGAATTCAAATAATAATTCATATAACAAAAAATGATGAAGTCATGCCACACACAAAAGCAAGTGTTAGCTTTACTTTGGTCTAGGTCTGAGCATGGTTAAATTCTATATTCCACAATATTTAGCATTTGTATTTTGACAAAGACAATAACAAATTCTGTTTTTAATTACAGTTTGCTTGGAGAATTTAAAGGAATAGCTTGAAATTCAGAAATAGCATATTCACTTTCTTGCCAGGAATTAGATGAGAAACCCGATACCACTCTCATATCTGTACGTTAAATATGGAACTGCAGTATAATTAGCAGTGGGTTAGCTTAGCATAGCATGAAGGCTAGAAACAGGGGGAAACAGCTAGCACTGGCTCTGTTGTTATTGTTGCCCAGTCCTGTGTGGTTCAGTAAACAAAAAGACCTGTGCAGCTCATCTGATTTTCCTCATGACACTGTCAGATGCTTTAGATAAATGTATCCAACAAATGACAGACTATGTTATAGGCTGGTATGTTACATCCCCTCTGGGCTTGTGTTGCAGGGCTATCCGTGAATACACAGACAGATCTTTGTGTGTTGCCTGTCACACAGAGTGCCGTCCTCTCAACGGCTCTGCCTCCTGTCACGGCCCGGTAAGATACGTCACAGTGTTTCTGAATGCACAGCACTGAGTGGGATTATTTGGTGGATTCTCAACCAAGTCTCATCCAAATTTGTTCATTCAGTGCCACAAAATAATGTAACTTAACCTTTTTGAACTTTGCCTGTTATCTCAATTCAATTTATTATCTTATGCCAAAATAATTTAACTGCCCACAAATAAATAAATTCACCTATTTATACCTGTGTGGATGTGATAAATGTTCCTGGATATTTCTGTCCGTGTGTCTTCAGGGTGCAGAACATTGTACAGAGTGTCGACACTTCCAGGATGGTGAGTTCTGTGTGGACCATTGTCCTAGCGTTGTGAAGGAGGATCAGCAAACTGTGTGGAAGTACAGCAATGCAACAGGACACTGTCTGCCCTGCAACACCAACTGCGCTCTGTCGTGAGTGGACCCACATCACAAACGCTCGACTACAAGCACACACTGAGTGTGCAGTGAGAACAATCTCATACCTAGTGTTTCTCTGTTTCAGCTGCACTGTGATGGATGAGAGAGGTTGCCCCATTGACACCAGGACGGGGTGAGATAACTTAACTGTGAAAACACTGAAGACATGTCTGCTTGAGCAAGCTGTTTTGTCTTCTAGTGATTTTAATAAACTCTGTTGAACTCTTTGTTTCTGTTTAGACCGGGTACGACCATCGCTGCTGCAGTGGGCGGGGTGGTGCTCTTTTTCATCCTGCTGGCTCTGCTGGTGTTCTACCTGAGGAGGCAGAAGAAGCTGAAGAGGAAGGAGACCATGAGGAGGATCCTGCAGGAACATGAGGTGAGCACTAAGACTGACAGGAGCACTGGCCATGAGTTAGACGTGTAGCAGCTTTGGTTGTGTGATGTTGAAACAAGCAGGAATTTATTTTGGTGGACGCCTAGTACTTAACATGAATGAATTGTGTGCTTAATTGTGCATAAGTTGCCCTTGGGTCTTGTAGTATATAATGAAGGAATCTGCCATCTACTTTGTTCATGTGTACAGCTGGTAGAGCCTCTAACACCCAGTGGTGCGTCACCCAATCAAGCTCAGATGCGTATCCTGAAGGAGACTGAGTTGAAAAAACTCAGGGTGCTGGGTGCTGGGGCCTTTGGTACTGTTTACAAGGTATGTTAGTGAGTTTCTGTTGTAGAATCCTCAAAATTGACGCATACAAAGATGCAAAAATAAAGCACTTGTTGTCATTTAGTTCACATCTTTGGTAAGACTTTTAAAAGTTTTGATGACCGTTTCAGGGAGTGTGGGCTCCTGATGGGGAGAATGTGAAAATACCAGTGGCTATTAAGGTATTACGAGAGAACACCTCACCAAAGGCCAATAAAGAAATCCTTGATGTGAGTACGAGCCAGATACACACATACACACTTACAATACACATAAATACAGTTCGCAACCTCTCAACATCTTTCCTCTGTCTTCTCTCAGGAGGCTTATGTGATGGCAGGGGTTGCCAGCCCCTACGTGTGTCGTCTTCTGGGAATCTGTCTGACCTCCACGGTGCAGCTGGTCACTCAGCTGATGCCGTACGGCTGCCTTCTGGACTACGTCAGGGAGAACAAGGACCACATCGGCTCTCAATTCCTCCTCAACTGGTGTGTCCAGATCGCCAAGGTACGTAAGCAAGGAAGAAGATACCATCTTCTTTTTGGTTTCTATGCACAGACTTGTATTACTGCTTGTAGTGATGGAAGTAAATTTGTATATCTTCCTTGGTAAAACAGCAGTATCTGAATGTTGCTGTTGATTTTGATCATCTTATTTTTCCTTTCAAATTTGATGTGGTATCAGTTTGAATATTTGTGGACACATGGATTTGTGGGTGATGGATTTGTGTGTGTGTGTGTGTGTGTGTGTTGATGTAGGGTATGAGCTATCTAGAGGAAGTCCGGCTGGTCCACAGAGATCTGGCTGCCCGCAACGTTCTGGTGAAAAACCCAAACCATGTGAAGATCACAGACTTCGGCCTGGCCCGCCTGCTCGACATAGACGAGACCGAGTATCATGCTGATGGAGGGAAAGTAAGATAAGGCTGTGGCTGTAGGAGCATCCACCCTGGGAACAATTCATTATTTATTTTAACTGGTAAATCTGTGTTTCTAGGTGCCAATTAAATGGATGGCTCTGGAGTCTATTCTGCACAGGAAGTTCACTCATCAGAGTGATGTCTGGAGCTACGGTCAGTATCACTCAGAGGCATGGCGTTAAAAAAAACTGTAGAGGCATTTTTGTTGCTGTCAAGGTCTTAGTTTTTCTAATGTAGCATGATACAACAAGCTCTTCCTTTAATTTAGTACACTGTATTTATTTTTCATAATAACTCAACTTTTTCCATCAGTAATTTTAAATTTGAATACCTCATGTATAATGTTGGAACAATAGTATTTGGCAATGTCGAGTGCAGTGCTTCAAAAAAGAAAATAAATGTCATCAAATGTTTGCAGATAAAATAAATAATAATGTTTGGCTTAAATTGTGTTTGATTTTGGGTACTGATACACTGATTTTACTAACTTCATTTCATGCCAGTCATCTTAACATTCATTCTTATTTTGGACTGAAGATAGTGCCGTTGTAATTGTACATTTCATTTTCAGGGGTGACTGTCTGGGAGCTCATGACATTTGGTGCCAAACCCTACGACATGATCCCAGCCAGGGAGATCCCAGAAGTTTTAGAGGGAGGAGAACGGCTCCCCCAGCCCCTCATCTGCACCATCGATGTCTACATGATCATGGTCAAATGTCAGTGGTTGCTCTTCTTACTGTAGCATTGATGTTACGTTTTGTCTAAATCTTTAAGCAAGTCACTGATTTACTTAGCTGGTAAATATGCAAACACGAACAAGGCTTTTATTTACATTGTTGTCATTTTTCTGTTTGATTAAAGCAGAGGAGTTAATGTTAATGTTCCTTAACTGTTTAGAAAAGGGAGGTGGAAATAAATGTAAAAAACAATTTCAAGAATGTCATACTTTCTCAGACAACTTTAACGTATTTCACAGTCGCTTGGCCCTCATTAAACACGGTAGAACAGTAACAGTTTGCATCAAAGATGGATTATTGACATTGTGATTTTGTATTTGAATGGCAGGTTGGATGATTGATCCAGAGAGCAGACCAAAGTTCAAAAATCTGGTGAATGATTTTAGTCTCATGGCCAGAGATCCTCCTCGCTATGTAGTCATTCAGGTATGTGAGCATGTGCTTCATGTTGCAAATGTTTTACTTCTGTTTGTTGTTGTTTTGTGTGTGTGAAATGTGCATGTCCAGTGTATGTTGCTATTTGTCAGAATCTTCACTTTTTGATGCAGTGCTACTTTCATGGCAAGTTTTTATGCTGTGTTTTCAACAGTTGTTGTTTCTGTTTTGCAGAACGATGAGCAGATGAGCATGTCCAGCCCGGTGGACAGCCAGTTCTTCCGGACGCTCATGGAGGAGGAGGGGAACAATATGAGGGATCTGTTGGATGCTGAGGAGTATCTGGTGCCTCAGCCAAACATCTACCCCAGGACTCACGGAGATGGAGTTCAATCCAATGGGCCATCCAGGCACCAGTCACACAGGGTAAGTCAGGGGAAGACACCTAGATTATATTTAGACATCTGATCTGGGAACCTTTGAGTGGCTCGATTCACCTTCTTGTCTAGTTTTCATTCATCATGTGTCTCTCCTCTCTCTGACCAGCAGAGCAGAGATCAGGGCTTAGACGTTGAGCCCCCCATGATGGGTGGCCCTCAGAGCATGTACTCCTCCCTGACCACTCTGGGCCGCAGCCAGTACCCCACCCTACCTTTAGGCGCCAGCACCTCCAACGGCCTGTGGGGTCCTCAGTACCCGACGCTGGCTCGCAGCCCCTCGGCCGGAGGCCAGTCTGACTCGGTCTTCCTGGACGGGCCTCCAGACGACCCCTCGCTGCCCCCGGCCAGCCCCGGACGCTACTGCAAAGACCCCACCGGGAGCCAGGGTGACCTGGAGACGGACGGGCCGAATGGCTTTCATCATCCTCATCATCTTCACCACTCACTGCCCAGACAGAGTCGTGGGTATAATCACAATCATGTCTTGCCAGGTGAGCAGGTGATTTCTTCAACCATAGGCTCTCTAGAGGAATTAATAACATCAAATGAACTGTATGATGCTAAATCACATCTCAGAAACTTTTGTTCTGACGTTTCCTTCTTTGTCTACCTGCTCAGAGTACGTCAACCAGGAGATTCTGGATCTCAGACCAGGGATCCCTGATCGGCCCAGCACGCTGCCTCGCAAAGGCTCTAGAGTAGACCGACGCCTCCCTAATGGCCTGAGCTCCGGTCACAGCGTGGAAAACCCAGGATACTTGGTCCCTGTGAGCTCCGGGACCTCCACCTCTCCGGCCTTTGACAACCCATACTATCTGGACCTTGTGGCCAAAGCCAAAGCGGTAGCTGGGGCTGCAGCAGGGGATGGGGCACTTGAGAGAGACGGAGGAGTGCCCAGGCATGTGAACGGGTTTGTGACCCCCACGGCAGAGAATCCGGAGTATCTGGGACTAGCAGACACATGGACAGGACATACTTGAGGAGAGGGAATGGGAATAATGAGATGAACTCAAGAGGAGTCACAGCTTGTGTTCTACTGAGGTAAAAGAGGAATGAGAGAAAGGGAAGATTGGTATTTGTGTGACAGAAATTACCTGAGTGTGTGTTTGAATGAGCATGTGGAACTGAATCTTGTCTCAAGTGAAGCACGCAAATCAAAACCAGTAGAGGATGCCCGGCAAAAGTCACCAAATCACCCAGTTGTGGCACACCGAGACTCAACACTGTGTAGCATTAATCTGGTGTTTGTTGCATCATTTGTATTCCTGTCTTCCTCTAAGCAATCTGCAACTGTTAAGTGCCAAAAAAGAAGTTTACTCAGCCTCTGTAAATAACTCAGTACTTGACAAGCAAAGGAATCCACATTTGTGGAAACCCGTCTTGGTACGAGAAGGGTCTGATTATCACACAATCCAGCATCTGCCTGGATTCGTGAATGCTGTTTTTTTTTTTTTTTAAACATTCATTTTCTTTTAACTTGTTTAACGTCTGAGGTTGTTTCTACACATGAAGCATTTTTTTGTATTTCCTTCTGTTCCCTCATGTGTCCCAATATGCTACTCAGCCCAGCTAAACGGAGAAAAACATATAGAACACTTTGACAAAGTGAGCCATGGTATGCATTGAAGATTATGTTTAGTATTCTGGTCACTTTCTCCCAGACCTGATTGGGGTCTTCAGTACACTCAAAGCCATTTTGTTTTGGCCAGAGAAGGCCCTGCAGCCCATCTGGCCAGTAGACATGCTCCCAGAAAGAAAGGCATCCTGTATGGAGAAGACAGAGGCATTGTGCCGCACTGATGTATGTGGTTGTTAGTGTCTGTGGCTGCAGCGTCTTTGTGGTACGGCAGATGAAATATGAGGTACATGCTGGCTTTTACAGCTGCACAAATCTCGAAAATTCTGTTTTTGTTGTAAAAACAGTGAATAAATAATTAAGGTAGAGAAAACCTTTCAGGGATTGACAATTTTGTAAAGAATTAGGGAGAAATATTTACGTTTTAAAGATGCAAAATGCAGTACATGTTAGGATACTGTATAGGACCCCCAAGCTTGTGTTATCACAATGAGCCCTTTGGTTTCGGCGGCCGTTCACTGTGCAAGAAAGTATACAAGCTATTGGTAAATATATTCCAAAAGAAGTGAAGAATTTGTACGTATATATATATGTACATGTGTTTGTTAACATTTATGCAACAAAAAGCAGTTCTGCTGTTTGTGTTTTTGTGTAAAAGAGAGCAACGCACTGGACACTGGAGCTGAATGTGATTCTGAGGAGGCAAAAACATGGCTCTGCTCGGTTTGGATAATCAATGCATGGCTCAAATTCCACTTAGCGAGAACACACTGGCATCCCAGTTAATAATCAACAGCGTTTTTTTGAAGGCAGTTTTTTTCCTCATGTTAACTAGTGTTGGGCTGGGGGAGGTCAAACCGAGTCAATGGAGCCATTGTCTGACCCCCATGTCCTTTATGGAAAGTTAGCACTCTCCCAACTCACACGTCCCAGCGACTGATGTTGTCACAGCTTTGAAAAGACAGAGTAGAGTTTTTTTTCTGCCAAGGTTTGAGACTCGGCAGCAGAATGTTGTTCAGTGTTTGGGGTTCATAATCCTGAACAAGACCTGAAATAAGTGAGTGGGTGACATGATTTTCCCACATTACTAAACAAACTGCAGCTTATCATCCAGCTGCAGCCAGCTACTACTGAGCTTCAACATTTTTTTAAGGAAGAATGTCTCAGAGATGCATAATTTCTCAGAGATTATTCACACAATGAACGAAGTGTGACTGGTCATGAGTGGGAGGGCTGAGACCTTTGTTTAAATGTGTACAGCTCCCCATCATCCTCCACCATCACATCAGTTTTACTTTTAAAGTCTTTGGCAAATTTTCTTTTATCTTGATGTTCTCATACGGGTTTTGAAGAGTTTTGTTCCAGAATAAGATCTCTAAAAAATATACCTAATTTTAGATAACAATTTCTTATATAACAATAACTTTAAAAAAAAAAAAAGAAACATGTTAAGATTTGATTTCAATACCTTCAACTATCGTATACTAATGTATAGAATGGAATTATTTTTGAGTGATATGATTCAAATTACAGTTTTTCATGTTTATATTTTAATGGATATACAGTATAATAGTATGTTTTGGAATGAAACCCTTTGTATGTATTGTTGCTGTCATGTGAAGACCTCGTATCTCCATAATATATCTCCATATATATATATATATATATATATATATGTATGGAGATATATTATAAGCAATATCTCAGCTCATAGAGGAGTGTGTAACCCTTAAATTGGAATTTAAAGAAGCACCCCATTATGTTTTTATAACACTCAATAGCACCATTGAATTCTTAAAATTTCCAAAAGCTTTAAAGGTGCAATATGTACATTTTTGCTATGAAGCATGAAGTTATTTACATAGTAGTCTTGAAGAAACGTTACGAGTTCAACATTAAACTTCATTCCTTAGTTCTCCAAGAGCTGTATCCAACAGAGAAAAGCAACGCCAGTGAAGTTGGCATGCTAACCAGCTATAGCTAGCAGCTCTGGCCTGTTCACCACTTTGCGATAGTGAGTCACTGCAGTGTCTGCCCTCAGTCCAACATGAGAGGATGAAAAGGTAGCACTTCCCAGAGGGCATATTCTAACCTGTAAATGCAACAATGGCTGATGCTCTTGGTACGAAAACATTTATCAAAAACTTACATATGGCACCTTTAACAAAAGCAAAGGTGAGGAAATTTAGCCATATGGGGTGCCATATTGGATGTTTTAAAAGAAATCAGTGAGTAAATACAAACATGAACATCACCTCTGCTGGAGATACAAGGTTTTCACAGGATCATAACAATGTTGTAGCACAGCTCACAGATGTTCCCTCTTTGTGAAAGAATGTGATATTTTTCTTGGGTATAATGAGACCATGACATACACCTTTTAATGCAATCACAGCCAATGTGCTTGTGTTTACACTGTAGTATCATTTTTGTATGAATTGTTCATTTTAGATGTTGAATATAGCCTGCACATTACCAAGGAATCTCACAGACAAGGTTAAACAGCAGACAAGGGGCTGATCTGCCCGCCTTTCTCTTCAAAACCATCTGTGGTCTTTCTCTAGTTGGTCTTGTTCTTTGACATAGTTATTTCTATGTAAAACCATTCACTTGTACTAAAACTGGTACAGAGCCTGACGATTAGCACTAGTCCAGTCCAGTGGTTATGGTAACACTTTCACTCTCCTCCGAATCTCCTTAACTGATCAGCTTTCTGATTGAAATCAGCTAAAAGTAAAAGAAGAATTAAAAAAAAGTAAATGGTTTGATCCTGTTAAATTGTGTTACAGTGATACTTTGCAGAGGAAATGTAAAACATGTTTCATAAGTTGTTTAGTCATCTACACATAGGTCTCAAATGTGGCTGAAGTGAGAAACTCATTCATACAGGAATGAACCAGAGAGGAACAGTCAACTAACAGGAGTAGAATTAGATATCTGTCATTTGCATTTTGAAGAAAAATGAATCGTTTGAATTCTTTATGTGAATATTTTTTTATCTTCCACAGTTTGTCTGATTGTGACAGGACACGAATTATAACCATTTTACTGGGAGTTTTATAATGCATCCTTTCCTATCTGTTTGGTCAGTAAGTCCCACTGTGTAAATGTGTAGTATATAAATATATATAAATAAAAACAATCATTTTGGTAGCTAATTTGATTGAATACATTGTGTATTGAGACCAGTTGCTCTACTGTTAGGGGGATGGGCTGTGGGGTGGGGGTAGGGGCTTAAATACATAAGAAATATTTTATGAAGAAGTGGTCATTTTTATATGGAATTGTCTGCATACATAATGTTTGTCAGAAGCATATAAAACATATGTTCTGATCCTTCAGTGAAAAACTGGGTTTTTTGTGTGTAGTTCTCTTTCTTCTAATTTTCTAAATTCTGTGTAAACTGGATTAAACTGTGAGACTGACAATGATACATCTTTGAACCATGGTATGAAAAATGGGTCTGTTACTTGGTCCAATTATTATATTATTCTATTATTATAGTTACTAATTGTCCAATTATCCTGTCTCTACTTAGACAGACTTGGGTAAAATAATGGCTAAATGTATTAAGTTTTGTCTGTTCAGTGTTAATGCACATGATGAGCTACAGGAATGTGAAAACTCAGACATCTGCAAGTTACCGTGCACTTCAACCTGTGTCTGCCACCCAGTGGTGATGATTTGAACTACAAGTACAATGTTTATAAGAGACAGAGGATGAGAGACCCATATACAGCAGCCCACTGCTATCATTGTGCATCATTTAACCACCTCCACCTGTTGTTTTCTACTGATTCACTCTAAACACTGTGAATGTTGTTTATTTCGATGAAATAGGTAGTTTGACTTTTTACAACTCAACATCCAGTTTTCCTTTATTCCCCCTTAAGTAGCTTTAAAGTTGGATAAATCACCTGCCTCCACACTCACAGTATCATATTCTGTATCACCTTGTTCCAGCTCTTCAGTGTAGCTATGGTAATATTCAAACATAAGACTTTTATATGGCTGTATCATTTAATGAGATGTGAATGTTCTAGATGTCTTGTTCATTTTATGCACCTAATCCAGGCTACAACATCAACTAGTAAACCAGTTACACATGAACTAGTCAAATTTGCAATACTGGAGATCAGCTCGATTCTTTGTTTATAAAAACATCAGCGCAAAATGATCCTCAGTGTCACTTGCATATTCAAATCGGCATTTTCATAAATGAAACAAATTGACCACAACATTACAAAGTCTCCTCCAGAAATCAGGTCACATCATCAAGGTATGTTGAATTTTAAACAGCTCGTGGTTAGTGGGGAATAATATGAAAGAGAGACTTAAGAGATAATTTGCAAACCACTTCAGATTTTTATTTTCCTTCAAGGGTATCTTGTGTATTTCTGTTTTATTTCAAGTACAGGCGATCACTGATTACCCTCAGACTCATCAAGGTGTCACTGCTTTTAAGAAATGTTTCTACATGTGAATCCTCGCTCTCAGAATCTAACCTTCAACCTCAGTGAGCCCTTGGAGGACATGTTTGGACACTGTGGTGACCTGATAGCAGGTATTATAGTCTGGGCTTCTCTCAGCGCTCTCTGCTCTCTGGTTGGATGTCCCGCATGCATTGCTGTTCTCTGGGAGCTGTTCCAGAAACACAAAGCAGGAGCCCCCGTCACCCCCAACGACGTCTTCATGCTCAGCCTCACCATCATGGACTTAGTCTTCTTGTTTTTTGTCCCATTTGGGCTGTGTAACTTCCTTCTCTGGGAGATCAGGTCCGTTCAAATGCTGAGCAGCTTTCTGTATTCTTTTAACCTGGCTGGACGACCTCTTCTGACAGCATGCATCTGTCTGGACTGCTACCTGGCCGTGGTCCATCCCGTCACCTACCGCACAAACAAGAGTCTGCTTCCCCGGGTCCTCATGGTTGCTGCGGTGTGCGCCATCACAATGGTTCAAGGGACCGTGTTCATAGTCAGTGATGATCTGGACCACAGCCCCTGGGCCATGTTTGTGTACGTGATAGCGCTGCCCGTCATTGTCATCTCTGATGCCTCCATCCTCTGGACTCTGAAGAAGTCCTACCGTGGAGGGGGAGACCTCCACCCCAGGAAGAAGAAGGCTCTCCAGATCATCACCAACAGCATGGTCATGACCGTCATCTCATACGTCCCTCCAGTGCTGGTATACACCCTTGGGCAATTGATTATTAGTGATGACAAAGAGTATGAATGCTTTTTAGCAATACCTATCCTGATAACCCCGACTGCAGGGAGCGCAATCATGCCTCTGCTGTATTTGGGCAATTTGGGGAGTTTGAAGTGCCCCTGCTGTATGGTGTAACAGTTCAGAAAATGTTAGTTCAGTAGAGTTTAGTAGAAATGTGTGTCACTTACCAACCACCTGAAGCTGAAACTATAGTGATTAAGTTTAAAAACACTCTGATACTTAACATCTGTAGCAAAAAGTCTTTTACTCTATGTTGTTTTTATTGGCAATCATAGAATTTACAGGATGTCTAAAATATGTTTTTTACAGTTATATATTCAATTCCTATCGAGGTTATCTCATCTTACCTTTCAAATATGAATTAAAAAATAGAAGGGGAAACAAAACAAAGAAAGGAGAAGGGACAAAAGAAGAAAAGATTGTATGATACAGCACAAGAATCAAAGTTCCCACCTAGCTGGTCGTATTTTTAAGCATCCATTGCTACCAAAAAAGACTGTCTTTATCTATTCGTCATACAAGGAAGCCTCAGGCTTTATCCAAATACTAGTTATGGCTTTTTTGCATGCAGCCATTAGAATTTCCATAAGCCTTCTATTTGCTATGTACTGTAATTAAATAATGACAGAAGCTACTTAACTGAAGATGTAGATAATTTGATGTGACCATAGCACAGAAAAGAGTCAAGTCAAGTCAAGTCAAATTTTATTTATATAGCGCCAATTCACAACAGAAGTTATCTCGAGGCACTGTACATATAGAGCAGGTCTAGACTGTGCTCTTTATCTTATAAAATTTACAGAGAGAAACCCAACAGATCCCACCATGAGCAAGCACTAGGTGACTGGCAAGGAAAAACTTCCTTTTAAGAGGCAGAAACCTCGAGCAGAACCGGACTCAGGGTGGGCGGCCATCTGCCTCGACCGGTTGGGTTTAGACAGAGAGAGGGGGGTGGGGGAATGGGGTAAGGGAAAGACAACACTGCAGATACACAGACTAAGTCACAATGTAAATAGTAGTAGTAGTAGTAGTAATAATAATAATAATAATTATAGCTAAAGGAATAATAATGACTAAACATTGAAACATTATTAGCACTAACATTATCACTAACACTAATAAATGTTTAATTATTGTCCCAAAGAGCTTAACTGCACAATGGTAAGAATCTGAGTTGTTGTGTCTCAGTAAAGTCAATGTCAGCAGATTTCAGGATGTGGGTCACATAGTATGTAGCATCCAGATGGGTCATCTGGTGCCAAGTCTGTGTCCAAATTTCATGATAAAGAGGCTTTTCAGGACAAGCTGAGAACGTTTATCTAATCTCCACTGTTTTCACATCTCATATATACACACACATATAAATGTATATTTCACACACTTATGTTCATGTAGCTTGTCCATTTAATGTTTTTATTAAAATTGTGTTCGTTTTTACATTGTGCTTGATTACACTGCATATATAGTTACCTATGAAATAATTGTATAGAGATTAAAACATTTAAACAATACAGCAAATTACAGCATATTTTGTTGAATAGTTCACATATGTTTGAAAATCACATTATGTACTTTCTCCATACTCCTTATTACATTCTATTTCTCCATTCACATTCAGAACCACCATTTAAATGTTTCCTTAATGCCTGCACACCTGCCTGAGTACAGCTGTCGTGAAAGCTGATCTGCCCGCCTGCGATATTTACATTTGTAATATGAGCATTGTACATATGAAGGAAACTCATGTAAATCTACCATGGAAAAGAAGTTTCTGATTTTACTAAGTAATCCAGTTGATGAGCTCATAATAGTAGTAAGAGTTTTTCTAGCCCGTTTATTGACATTTTCATTAGATTTGTCTCAGTCTCAGGTTTTTAGAATTATTTTTAAAAACTATATATAGAAGCACAGTGTCTTCTAGACAGTGATGCTAACAGCTTATTTTGCTCTGATGTATTTATCTGTATCCAAAGGCCAATAAAGTTCTTGTGGCACTGAAGACTCCTGACGAATGTTTTGATTATTAAAAGTTGTTAAGTTGCTCATGGCTCAGTACTGTTAACTGAAATGTTTTCATTTTCTTGCTACTTATTCTATTAAATGTTTCAGTAATAATCCGGCAGCCCAGATGCCATTTTCCACAGCAGTTCTCTCCAGTTACACTCGCAGGCACGCTGAACATCCTGTACCACTTTACAGAGGAACTGTGGTTTACAAGTATGAACAAAACAACAAAACAACAGAGTTCAACAACTTTATTATTCATTTTTCTTTGTAACACAACTATTCACTCCCAACATTAATATTACATACACAGGTCCCAAAGCATACATGCAGAAGCTTAAGAATGCAGATTATAGTATGTATGAGAACTAAGTTTTTCCTTTGGATTTTAACCTTCTTTAACAAAATATCAGTGCATACACACTTTGTCTCTCATTGAAATGATGAATAAGGATCCAGAAGCTGAAGAATGAATGGTAATGTCCTGGTGTCATCTTTGTTCTCTCGTCAAATCTGTATGCCATATCAAGCAACAAATGTCATTGAGCATAAAAAAAACAAGCTTCAGCCATAAGATTTGACTGATTGATCCTATACTTTTATCTTGATCTCAGCTGTAGAGTGTTTTGACAGAGATAGCAACCATCTTGTTTTCACACTGTTGAGTGCATTGTGATTTTGTCAACAATAGGTGTACAAAAAAGTGTCTAACTAGGACAACAGGTCTGAGTTTAGCTAAGTGAAGTATAAGGTGCAGCAAACTCGAGCTCTCAGGAGGTTAAGATGATTAGTTAAAAGTCTACATAAGTAGTGTCTGTGTGTTTAGATATAGATATAGATTCTTCTTATATAGATAGATAGAACTACATCACCCCTAGTATGACAAGATGGAGAAGCATAAATGCAAAAATTAAGTCTTTCTGCAGCATCCAACCCTGAAACGATCCAGTTTCCCAAGATTATTTAGGTAGAGTAAAGGCATGACCATAGATCCCAAAGTAGAAGTCATGTTAACTGGAATAGCAATAGTACACACAAAAGTATTGGAATTACCGATCACAGGTAACCCAATTATAAACAGAAGTACTGGAGGAAGGTATGAGATGAGTGCCAAGACCAAGCTGTTGATGAGGGTCTGAATGGCTCTTTGCTTCTGTGGGTGAATGTTTTTTTTGCTGGGGTCAGATTTAATTAAAGCATGGAAGATGAAAGAATCACAGACTGCAATTGTTACAATTGCTGCTATAAATGGCACAGTGGGAAAAGCAGTTAAATATAGAGAAAAAAACATAAAGTATGCAATCCCACAGGCAACTGTCAAAGCCCAAACAACGCCAGCCACTACGACCCTGGGAGTCAGACTTTTCCTCTTACGGTAGGTGATGGGATGAACCACAGCCAGGTAACAGTCCACACAGGCACAAGCCATCAGGAGGGGTCTCCCACATATGTTCAAGGCATAAATGCCATTCCAAGTCTGTTCAACCAGCCACTTCTCCCAGATGAAATGATTTAGTAATCCAGGTGGGATGAAGGCCAAGAAGACAACATCCATGACAGAGAGGTTCAGTATGAAAAAATAATTTGGTGAGAAGGGAGTCCCTCTCCTATGTGTCTTAAACATCTCCCAGAGGATGGCAACAGATGCAGGAAAACCAAGAGCAAAGCACACAGCTGTGCCAAAAGCCCAAATATATTTGAGCCCTACAAAATCTTCACACCTAATATAATCAAAATTTTCCCCAACAAATCCAGGCACAGGAGAGCTGTTGGACAGATGCTCAAGCAACATTATTGAGCAGAGCAGTGGATAAAAGACCTCTTGCTGCAGTTCTACTGTATCTTGTTGCCTTAACAAAAGTGTTGAACATCTGTGGAAGCTGCTGCACACGTTTGTGTTTGGACATCAATCAAATTCATGACTTGGTGTCAGTGGCTGTTTTGCAAAATATATTCATGTACAGTACTTAGGGAAAAAAGCAGAACCACAGAGCACAGGAGACTGACAAAGACTGATGGCTGGAGACATGATGAACATCCCTACCAGTGTTTTGTGTGTTTACATTACACTCTCAAATGACCTCCTCTGACGTGACACGTGGATTTTTCCAATGACATAATTAAAGTTCATATTAGGTCTAGTGTGTGTTAATGTTGTCCACTCTCATTTATAAAACACTGTGTAATCACTGGACATACAGATGCTGTTCTTAGCAGGTAGGAAAAAAGAAAGTGTGTGGCAACTTACGTCCTGTTGATTCCAGGCAAATTAAGTGTCACAACTCAGGTTTATTATGACAAATGTGCTCTCACTGCAAATGAACAATCTTCCAAGTACTGCTGAGGTTAATCAGAGGTCAAATGAGCGATCACAGTCATATGTGGAGTGCTGAAAAGAAGCCAAATGTTAGGCCAAACAGCAGCTGAGAGGAGCAAGTGTTGCTGTCATGTGCGCTGTTGGCATTTTGCTGTTCAGTCCCTTCTACCTGCGTGTACGTGTACTGTAGTAAGGTGCAGGCCGGAGAAGAATGAAAAGAAATTGCAAAGTATGATCTAAATAATTTATTTCTGAAAATTGATAAAATAAATGAAAGCCCTTATGGGAGAATAAATAAACAAACAAACATTTATGAACCCCCAACTCCATCCAATGAGATGCTCAATATTTCTGTGTGCACAAAGGAAGCTCTTTGTTGAGCTTTCTCATACAGCTTCTCAGGTGTGGAGCAAATCATTTGGAGTGCTGCCTTTAGGTGCTTCTCGTAAACGCTCCTCTATCAGTTGTATGCAAATCTAGAACTTCTGGTACATCAAAAAAAGAAATTCACAGAATGACAGAATATGATTATGTTGGATGAAAATGGCAAGGAATTACAACGGCACAAGTGAAAAGAAGAATTAATGATAACTTCTCTTAATGATCACAATATCTAAAAGTGAACTATTTGCTTAATTTTGTGTAAGAGAGTCTTTTTCCTCAAAACTACTTGCTTGCCCCTTTTTGTGCATTGTGGTGATAATTACGGTTTTCGTGCAACCCCGTGAAGGCAGCAGCAGTTTCGATGACGCTCATCATCGCCGCACTATTTTTGTCCTCCGGTCTCCGCCATTGCTGCCATATTATGAACATCTTTTAGCGGTCGTGAGCCGTCAATTTCACACCTTTAACACATTTTTTTGTATGTAACGTCTGGTTTTTACCGCCAGGAAAGCCTCCTCACTACATATACTCAACAGTTAGCTCACTTCTGTAGAAATTTCACAACGTTATCAAAGACAATAAGTTACATTTGTAAAGTAGGTGGTTGCTACGACGCATTCAGGGTCTCCTTTCCCTGCTGGTAATTAGTTCTCACCCCTGGGTTGTTTGTAGTGTCTTTAAAGATGTCGCTACACGGTAAGCGTAAAGAAATCTACAAATACGAGGCACCGTGGACGGTTTACGCCATGAACTGGACCGTCCGACCGGACAAACGCTTCCGCCTGGCGCTCGGTAGCTTTGTGGAGGAGTACAATAACAAGGTAACTTCAAGGCGCACACCCTGGTCCATGCTGTTTTTAATGGCAGACCGATGGTACTCTTGTACACCTATGTTAAATTTAACTAGCTGGAGGTTTACTTTAATAACAAAAAGTTAATTATAAGTAACCTAGGGTTTCTTTTGTTTCTTTTTTGGATGTCAAATCTAATTGACAGTAACGGTTCTCATCACAGCATAATCTAGTATAAAGAAATACCTGCAAATACTGCATGTTAAAATGTTTTATACTTATTTACACTGGTGAGATATATCAGGTTAAATTTAGGTAATAATCTGTTAACATTTAAGTTAAGACAGTTAAGAATCAGTGTCAGTGTTAATTTCAAACAGCCCGTGAATTTATGAAACATTTTGTGATGATTTTAGGGAGCAGTTTGCCGTCATTTGAAAATAAGAGAAATTCGTTTTTTTCCCACTTGGTTTGTCATTTTTTCTTTTATCTTAAATTATTGGAACTTAGTTTTATCTGTTTTTTGCATCCAGATCTAATGACTATAAAATTTGTTGATCTTCATTAGATGGTTAGAGCTCTATAAATTAAAAAAGCCACACTTTCCACTTAAGCATGTAATAAATGGTCCGTACAATGACAAATATAGTAAAACACTATTGTAATTATATAAAATATGTCTGCATAGGAGACGTTGTAATTTTTGATTAAAAGAACTGTACATTAATAAAGACTTAAATGTCCTCATTGTGATATTACAAAGAATTGAAACTTATGAAATGGCAAAGAAGTGAGTGACTGGATTATCCACAGCTGTGTATCCCTAGAATTATCACCACCTGTCACAGCACTGACTGTACTGTTCCCCGCTCAGATAAATAACACTACACTGGCTCACTCAAGGTGAGTTGTTATTGTGTCTCCCCAGGTTCAGATAGTCGGCCTGGAGGAGGACAGCTCAGAGTTCGTGTGCCGAAACACTTTCGACCATCCCTACCCCACCACCAAGATCATGTGGATTCCTGACACCAAAGGAGCGTACCCTGACCTGCTGGCCACCAGCGGAGACTACCTGAGAATTTGGAGGGTAAGAGGACCAATCTAGTCTGACCTGCTAACCAACGATCCCACTCTACTCATTTTACACAGAGAAAATGACATGTTATGCAAGATTTAGAAACTGCCTAGTTCAAACTGGTTGTTTATTGGTACAGAGCTATGTTGGGTCCTTCTTTTTTACTTTTTTATTTTATTTCTTTGGAATACTGTCTGAAATGTAGATGAACAAATTGCGTTCAGTGTTTCTGCTAGTCGTTGCTTCTTCACAAAGTGCACAAATATTGAAAACAATGTGTCTTTCTGCTGAAAGGTCAGTGATACAGAGACCCGCCTGGAGTGCCTGCTGAACAATAACAAGAACTCTGACTTCTGTGCACCGCTCACATCCTTCGACTGGAACGAGGTGGATCCAAACTTGTTAGGTAAAAACTCACTGCAGGTTTATCTCAGGGTAATATTATTGACCTGGTTCATAACTTGGTGGCCTCATGGAGATTGGGTAGTTTTTTCTATTTATGTGATGTATGTTTTCTGTGCAGGTACTTCCAGTATTGACACCACTTGTACGATCTGGGGACTGGAGACTGGACAGGTGCTGGGAAGGGTCAACTTAGTGTCAGGTCACGTCAAGACGCAGCTAATCGCCCATGACAAAGAGGTAAATATTATCACATGATTAAAGAATTATAAAATAGTAACACACACATGCTCCTCACTGGTCTGTGGTCTTGCTGATGAGAACTCACTGTCTGCCTGTGTCGCAGGTGTACGACATCTCTTTCAGCCGAGCAGGTGGCGGCAGGGACATGTTTGCCTCAGTTGGAGCAGACGGCTCGGTCCGCATGTTTGACCTCCGTCACTTGGAACACAGCACTATCATCTATGAGGACCCCCAGCACCACCCACTGCTCCGACTCTGCTGGAACAAACAGGACCCCAACTACCTGGCCACCATGGCGATGGACAGCATGGAGGTCAGGGCTGCTCTGTCTGTGGATTCATGATGTTAGATGGGCTTAAATGCTTAAATTAGAGTTGAAAATTAAGAAAATTGAAACTGAGAATGGACGTTTTATTTGCTGCCAGTTAATATCCGCACATTTCTTTTTTCATATCCTCAGGTGGTGATCTTAGATGTGCGTGTGCCCTGTACTCCAGTGGCCAGACTCAACAACCACAGGGCCTGTGTCAATGGCATCGCCTGGGCGCCACATTCCTCCTGTCACATCTGTACAGCAGGTGCGCAAGTTATACTGAAAACACAGTCGGCAATATTCACACAGATATTTGTTTTCAGTCAGCAGGTTGAGGGCTTTGCCTAAAGATGTGTGTAGTAGTTGCTGCAGAATGATAGTAGAACATTATCTCAGAACAAGCTTTTACATTATTGCAGCAACTGACATTGAGCACAAGAGGGAGCCCTTCATATGTGTGTCACAACATTGTACCAGTACATGTTTGTTGTTGTCAAAGTTGGAAAGCAAAATTTGGGAGAAACATTGGAGGGGATGAAGAAACACTGATGCTCTTGATGCTACGACTAAAAATCATCTCGGTCAGACATGTTTAAATTCTGTTCAAAGAAGTTAGTGTTATTTTTAGCTAGTTATCAAGCCCAGGGTTTCCCAAAGTGTATTAAAGCAACAGAAGTGAAGACCATCCCTGCTGACAATTAGAGAACAAACAGAGAACATTATTACACTTTTATGAAATCAGTCCATAGGGAAAAAGAGCTTCAGTTAAGCTCTTTTTCAGTTCAGTTAGCTCCAGTTAATATGTGGTGTTTAGTAACATTATTTTCTTCCTGTCTAAATAAGATAAATCGATTCAAATCAAACCTCCCTCCCCCTCCTCTCTGTCTAGCGGACGACCACCAGGCTCTAATCTGGGACATCCAGCAGATGCCGCGGGCCATTGAGGACCCTATACTGGCCTACACAGCCGAGGGAGAGATCAATAACGTACAGTGGGCCTCCACACAGCCCGATTGGATCGCTATCTGCTACAACAACTGCCTGGAAATCCTCAGAGTCTGAGCTACAGACATGAAGAAATGAGGCATAAAACGTTCTCAGTGGGATTTACAAGGTGACATGAAGTTACTGAAGGAAATGTTTTGTTTACCAAGGACAAAGCAACATGTTTGTGTTGGCTTCATGTTGATATAGATGATGTGTGTAAAGCTTTTATCAGCTGAGTTTCACTGCTTGACTTTGTGATACAACAATACCAAGTCGTCCTGAATCAGAAAACTCGAACGAGCACCAAAACAAAAACCAAGTCTCAAGTAACCAAAAGACTATTGTCATGTACAGACATAAATCAAGGTTCAGTACCCTTCAAGCTTTCAGCATGTTGTCTCTAATATGCTAGTCAGTTACATCGCTTTATATATTACAGTGTGCATTTTATTGTGTAGTTTACGCCATTACATCATCATCATCCAATATTCATTTTTTGATGCAGCAAAAATGGAGTTTAGCCATATTTAAAAGTGGATTGAACGTGGTTAATGGTTTTCATGAATTCAATTGTTTTTTGTAACTTAGAAATATATATATTTTACTCAACTGAATATCATTTGTGGAATGAAAAACATTGTGATACATTAATAATATCTGCAACACATAGCTAGTGTTAACTGACCACAATCCATGTTTTTCTGCAACAGTAAGTTTATTCAACATTATTTTATACAGAAATAAACAGTTCCTTGCAGTTTAAAGCGTTATACATAAGTCTTATATTTAGACAATAGTGAGGTGACTCTTTAACACATTGATAAGAATCTATAGTACAGATTTACAGTCGGAAATGATAGGTGAAAAAAGTGTATTCTTCCAGTTACTGTAAAACCTCTGCCTGAATTACGTCCTCCAAGGTTTGTAGAGAAAATAGTTGGTCAAATAGTCTAGAAATTGACACCAGATCATGGACGCTGTCAGTCCTGTTGTGATTGGATGAGAAACACAAGCCTTGGGAGTGAACAGGAGTCAGTGTATCAGTTTATGGGTGTGATGTGTAACTGTTTGCTGAACATACATTGAGAAAACCACTTTTTCATAGAGTTGTTTTCACAAAATAGAGCCAGATGAATACAGGTAAGGGAGGTCCAGTGAGGTCCAGTAATAAACCAGATATTGTGGTACAGAAATCAGAGAGATATGTTTGTGGTTTAAAAAAACAAAAAAACAAAAAAACAAAAAACAAAAACAAAACGTACCTCCATAGTTTGTGTATCAGAGAGTACTGACAAGTCTTTCCCAACCAAATTAAATGTCAAAAATGTTTATGTGATGCAGTAGTGTTGAAAAGAAGTGTCCGATTTTCTTAAAGGAACAGTTTGACATTGTGCAAAACATCTTCTGTAGATTTTTTTGCTGAGAATTCAGTGAAGAAATTAATTCCACTTTCATGTCTGCCTGATAAATATGGCGCTACAGCTGCAACTTGTCGTTTTTACACTTATGTCATTGTATCAGATAAACCAGAAGTTAATTAGTGAGCATTAAAGGTTCTGATAGCCAGGCTATCTGTTTCCCCCTGTTTCCAGTCTTTCTGCTAATCTAAGCTAACAGGCTTGTGGCTGTAGCTTTATATTTACTGTACAGTTATGAGAGTGGTATAATTGATCTTTTAGTCTAATCCTCAGCAAAAAAGCAAGTAAGCACATTAACCAAATGTGGAACTATTCCTTTACTCTCAAATAACAATATGGCTGATGGCCTCACAAATTCAGCATTAGTCAGGCTTTAGTCTGTGGGTAGACACTGCATTGATTAGCAAGGGAAATAATTACTGAGGATTTAAACAGGACCAGGATTATGACATGGATGGACCAAGAAGATGCAAAACATGATTATGAAATGTAAAGAAAAACTCCTGTGCTCTCTTTCTCATATGCATACTGTAAATTGGCAAGTGTCTTGTAGGAAGAATGATAACTGACTGAGCATAATCTTGTGTCAAGACAGAGACCTTGCAGTCTACCACCATCTGATTTTGAGACACTGTCCACATGTGTAATGATGGCTGATTCTTGCACTAGTCATCCTTCCATAAGTCTGTAAATAGCAGTGTATCACTACTTTCTTTCAAAGTCACACTGGTTTGCCTCGAAAATTCTTTCACTGAAGGTCTTCAGATGACGGGCAACACGGGGTCTGACAGGTGTTTCTGGATCTCAGCCAGTCCTGAGTTGATGTCCAAGTTCCCTGGCAGCGAGGGGTAGCGGAGGTTGCCATGTAGCCTGGGGTTCTCCATGAGGGAGGATTTGACCGATGGCTGAGGCAGCTGCGGGGTTAACCCTGTGTGGGCCTCAGTTTCAGGGGTGACGGTCATGAACATGGTGTCGTCTGACGCCACAGTCACATGGATACCACTGGACAGTGACTCCTGAGACTTCTGGGTGAATTTAAGCTCGGTCTGCGTTGCGTTCTAGAGAAAAGAAATCACACACATTTTAACTTTTAATTTCTTAAGTAGAAGGCTGGAAATAAATCTCTGTTCTAGATGTTATTTGGTATTAGTCCATACCTGTGTGGGCGCTCTGCTGTCCATCTGTATTGGAGAAATGGGGTACATGCTGTGCAGCACTGGTGCCCCTGTCCCATACAGGCCAGGTGTGTCAGAAGGGAGGGTACTAGATACAGTGCTGTAGGCAGGCGGTACAGGAGCGATCTGCCTCTGGAGAAGCTGGAGAATAACGTTGATGTCGGCTGTCATGCGTGTCTCCAGTCTGGGGAATGAGGAAACAAAGAAAGTAGACAAAGAATTTGTACATGTGATATTGTCAGACACTGTGTAATAAAGTGATTCTTCGAAGCATGAACCTACTTAAGGAGGAAAATGGAGGAGACAAAGACGTTAAAGGGTTCAAATCAACTGAAAATTCACCTGTTGAGCTGCGAATGTAAAACCTCAAGTCGAGACTCTAGCTCGCTGGGCCTCTCTTCTGTGAAAGGTGGTGGGTGGTATGAGTTGCGGACAGAAGAAGATCGCCACGTGCGACTGGAAAACTGTTGTGATTGTCGGTCTGGCCAGTACTGATACATTCCTGGCACGTTCAAAGATGAAGCTGAGGAGAACAAAAAGACAAGAAATTGGTGGAAAATTGTGCTTATTTAATTTAATTAAAGTAATAGGGATGTCCAAATTGTTAGAGGTAAACTGTAAAAATACACAGTATTAAAGGGGACCTTGTGAAGTTTCTGACCACTAGTGGCACTCTAGAGCAATGTTTTGAGGTAAGGACCCTGGTGTACACACAAAGCATCCAAAATCATGTGTTTTTACTATGAAATCTCCAAAGGGTATCTTTAACATTCAAGACTCAGTCCGCAATGCAACACCAACAGCAGCAGTCCATCATAGCTTCTACTGAAGAAAACACACTCTGTATGTCTTTCCAGGACAATTGAGACTCATATCCAACCTACCTTGGTGGCCCCTGTCCAACACTGTTTCCCTCCCCACTGACGTGCCACTCGGGGGTAGCAGCTGCACTACAGAGGGAGAGTAGTCCTGTCTGTCATCCTCTGGAGGATAAAGTTCTACTTTGGCACCATGAGCGAGAGACTTAGCCAGGTCCTCACTGGACTGGGAGCATTGGGACCCACAGCTACAGCGGTCATCCCAATGGGCCTGGGGAGGTGAGTGACGATGATGGAAGGGCTGAAGGGGGTACGAGTCTTCGTGATCAATTCCGTCTGTATACAGGAAAGGTTTTCAGTCACTCAGTTACAGTATTTTGTCTATGTATCTAATAATCCCACTCAGGATATCAGGGGGGCAGTAACTGCCCCTGCATGGTTCCAGTAGAAGCAAAGATAGATGTAAAAAACAATAAACCTGTGCCACCACATATCTCACCTGGCCTAATCCGGCAGTCCAGGGAGTGGATTCTGTGTCTTGGCTTGTGGTGATATCCACAGTCGTCACCAGAATCATCAGTTGTTATTATTGGTTGCACTTGATCAGCCTGGGGGGGGGGTCACAGAAACACACTGTGTTGTAAAATTGAGGTAAAATAAAAGAGGTAAATTTTGTTTTCTTAGAAGCAAACTACAGACATACATCTCTCAGGTCACAAGTTATCTCCAGGTTTCTCCAGAAGTTGTCTGCAAAGCTGGGGTAGATATCCAGGACCTCCAGCAGGTCGTCCCTTGGGATGCGGTGCAGGTCACAGTAGGTGATGGTGTGTACATCAGAATTGGACTTCCCTGGCTCATCATAAAGGTAGATAGCCTCGCCAAAGATGTCATTCTTTTCTGCAAGAGCATGAATGCTTTTTTATTTGAGTGGCTGCTGTTTTTGAAGAATGGTTTCTGAGACTCTACATAATGATTAGATACGCTACCTAATATGGCCACCACCACATCATCCCTGATGACCTGGATTGAACCACGAGAGATGAAGAAGAGAGATTCCAGGATATCTCCGTAGTGGATCAGAGTATCTCCAGGAGGAGCATGGACTGTCTTGAACCTCATAGCCAAGGCACGCAGACAGGCCTGACTGCCGCCACGGAAAGCCTTACAGTTCTGTAGCAGAGATCTGTTCAAGTGCAAACAGATGTCAGCCTGCAAAGACTCTGGAAACCCCTTCAACACCTTAATGTGGGAAGAGAAAACCATCAAAATATTAGCAATTAGATGCAAAAAATGGATAGTGAACAACCATTAGATGTCACAGAGGCAGATATTGTCACTGTTACTTTTACTTACAGCATTCATGTCAATGCCGTTTGTGTATGACCAGGCATGCTGAAAGTACTCCTCCAGCCTTTGGCGCAGACCACCTGGGATTTGGTGAAATCGGATGAACTCTTTGACTCGCAGCATCTGGGTATGGTAGCGGGTTGTACCTGAGTACAGCCGCTGTATGATGGCAGACACATTCCCAAATATGCTGGCATACATAAGAGCTGAGACAGAAGCAGAAGAGGACAAACACAGATAATAATAAGACTCGGATGATGTTAAAAATTATAAAAAGTGTTATGAAAACAGGCAGAATTCATGTTATCCATATTAAGGGACTGTACAAAAATTATTAGGAAGGGAGGGGGAGGATTTTTTATTTTTGAGAATTAACACTGAACATCCTGCCGGCCCAGGAATTTTCATACAGTCCCTAACACTGTTATTCAACTCACAGCCAATGACCATGACGCAGATGGAGAAGATCTTCTCGGAGTTGGTGTTTGGAGAAACATTGCCGAACCCAACGCTCGTCAAACTGCTCAAGGTGAAGTACAAGGCAGTGACATACTTGTCTTTGACCGATGGACCAGAGCTGGAGTCGCTGTCGTTGTATGCCTTGCCCAGTTGTTCGGCCAGGTTGTCCAGCCAACCAGTCTCTGTGTATGGCCTCTCCACAAAGCCAATGGCGTACCAAATGCAGGCTAGCCAATGGGCGATGAGTACAAAGGTGCACATGAGTAAGAAGAGAACTGCAGCCCCATACTCAGAATATCGGTCCAGTTTTCTTGCCACGCGGACCAATCGTAGCAGACGAGCTGTTTTCAGCAAGCTTGTTAAGGTTGCCATCTTTTGTGTCCATTAACAACAGGAAAGAAGATGTTAGGGAAATGTCCTTTCAATTTATAGCAGCTTTAGAGAACTTAATTAGAAGCCATTTTAGAAGTTTAGACACTTGAGGAAAGCACAGTTATAACTAGCGATTACTGTGAAATTAATTTCAGAATTAATACAAACAATGTGAACTTGGCAGAGTTCTTACCTCATCAGAGCCAGATCTGAAAATGAGGAGGTCAAAAGGGATAGCCGCAAACAGATCGATAGGGAACCAGCCTTTGATATAATGCTTGGCTATCCGGCTAGGCTGTGTGACCACCTCATCATTCTGGTCCACGTACGTTGTGCGAAGGTTGATGACTATATCCACGATAAACAGCACGTCCACCATGAGGTCAGCCACATTCAGAGGGTTGCATGTGTAGCCACAACTCCTTTGACGTAAATCCCCATGTTCGTCCAAGAGGAAGGCGGCTGAGTAAGGAGTGAAAACAGCTGTGTAGAGGACCAGGAGGAGAATTATCCAGTCCCAAAATGCCTTGAAGGGGCTGTAGTGAAGCAAGATCCACCATGTTGTCTCTGGCACCTGGAGCTTATATTCAGGCAGTACATCAGACTCCAGAGAAAGTACCTGAGCATAAAAATGCAGAATGGTTCTCACATATGAATACAGACTTTCAATCTCTCTTTTCATGTGCAGTATGTAGTGTTGTTGTGATGCATTTAGAGAAAACAACTGAACAAATAAAACTGTACAAAAAACAGTAAAACAAGTAGATTCTCTGAAACAAACAGCAGCAATTTCAAGACTAGAATGAATACCAATCAACAGACCTTTCTAGAAGACGTACTGTTTTGACCAAGTTCTTGGTGGAGGTTGCATGCTCTGGCTTTGCGACCTTGTAGGTCCAATAAATCCTTGACCATCCTGTCATTGGCGATTCTCGTCAGACGCGGGTAAAGGTTACATACAATTATTTAACAATCTCGGGGCAAAGCTAGAGCACCAGTGTGCTGTAATCAACCATGCAAGAGCTGACTGAGTGCAGGATGCTGCTGGGCTGGAGGCATGTAATGATGAATTGGGCGTCACAGTCACACAACAGAGTTCATGTGCTGCAAAAGTCCTCTTGTTCGCTTTAGTCCAGTTTCACAATAGTATTTGCTACCCTGACGAATTTCACTGACCTTACGGAGAGATATAAATATATAAAGATACAGATAATATAGATAGACTGTCAGACAGAGAGACAGACAGGGATCAACAAGTGACCCTGTGCTGTAAGGTCATGGATCATTGCAAACACTTCCTTTGCATTTCATATCCACCACTCAGCAGCCCACAAAGGCAGTGATGCAGAATGCTGTGCCCCAGGGCAGCAGCAGCAGTAACAACAGCAGGTCTAAATTGAACTGTGGCTCAATGTAACTTTGTTTTTCACACCCGTGAGGAAACCACTCAGCCAAACTACCTACTGATTTTTCCACTGGCAGGTTTATTAACAGCAGTCTTCCATCATGGCGACTTCCTGGAAATCTCTTTCATTTCTTAGAAATCAAACCATTATTAATGTGAGCTCTTAAATGACAGACTGGAATGCATCATGGGGCATTATAGTCACAGACATTTACTCCAAATTTGGTAGTGAATGAGCATGTTCATTCACTTTGAGATCTTAAATCAGACTCCCTGGCTCTCAGCTAGTACAGCTGCACACCTTGACCGTATAAACCGAAGCTCACAGCCAGAGGCTGAGCCCATGTGAGGTTCTCGGCCCCCGTACCTGTGTGACCTTCTCTGTGACGTTCTGAGAGCGGTCCTTCACCTTGGAGGGGCTGAGCAGCTCCATTCTGGGAGTTGGAGGCGAGCGGCATTCGGGGCCCTTACTGCCTGGTCCTCCACTCTTCATAAGGTCTGAATCAGACATGGAGCTCTGCTGGCCTACAGGTGAGAGGATTTTTTATTTTTTTTATTTTGTACATGGACCTTTAATTTTCTGGAAAGACACTTGGCTTTCTACTACTATTACCACAGTTCTAGCATTCATTAAGACCATTAACTGCATTACTGTACCCATGATGTAGATTTCTTGCTTTCCTGAACTCACGCTGTGTATTCCCTCAATTTAAAACTGGCCCTATGTACATTTTATTTTTAAAAAGCCTGCAATGCAAAAGTGAATGCAAAAAAAGGAACTACTCAGCGACGTCTAATACTCTGTACCCCCCCTTAACAAATTCCTCTCTACTCTGATTTCCCAGAATGCCCATCTAGCTGTGCCCCTCCCAAAAATACTCTGCTCTCAAATACTGGATAGCCTCAAAACTTGACTCATAAAGTGTAACTGCACAGAGAGGGAAGCAGTTAAGAAAAAAGAAAAAATGCTCTCACCAGTTGGTCCGTTCTTCAGTGTTAAGTGAAGTAATAAAGAGAACTTACCTGATTTGACACCAGAATATAAGATCCTCCTTGGCCTTGACCACTAGGCAGCCATGACTCAAATATCCATCCTTCTGAACACTATTTTCTGGACAAGTGGGTTCAAAAACACTCACTCTCCTTTTTCATGGTTCATATTTAGGCAAAACAAATGTACTTCTGGTTTTCAGTGCGTGGATGCAGACGTCGATGTTGAACCCTCCACTCTGGCAGAGGACTGACCTGCAGCTCACATGTTGCTGTGCAACATTCGCCAACACTGGAAAACAATCAATGCCATGCTATAGCTGAGAGGATCTGTCAGAGAAATCGATGACAGGAATTGATAAACAGAGCAAATGGGCTCAGAGCCATTACACTGGGCTTCCCCATTAACATCAAATTACAATTTCAGCATTCTCGTATGCGGAACAGTTTGGTGGTGTACATTTAAAATACAGTGCAGGCTGTTACATATAGAACACTGTGGCACAAAAAAACAGAATCAGCTGGCTAAAGCTATAGTATCCGCTCAATATGTTGCATGCATACTGTTAATGTGGGATATATTGACTGCAATGTTGACACTGTAGTAATATGAGGGGGTAATGACCTGTGATGACATTGGCTCAAAATGTCCTTCAGCTGTAACCTTCAGTCATTTGTATTCTCTTCTTTTTTGTTATCAAAATTAATATAATAAATACACATTTTACACAATTTTTCAATGAGGGAGAAAGAATATATGTAATCTTAAGTTTTTAACTAGGTAATCAAACATTTTTGTGAAAAAACCAAAGCAGACACAAATTATTATGCCAGCATTTATGGAGGGAATCCCTTAATTTAATTTTTAATTCGATCCTTGTTCACAGATTGTGTCTCTTGACATGTACAGCTTTGGGGAACATCCAGAATCCCTGGGATGGCTTCCATATGCTCAAGACTGTCTGCTAGTGACCTGTAGAAAAATGGATTCTGACCACTGAAAATATTTAAGGTAAGACATCACTTTACATCCAACACGGACTGCAGTTTAATTTCTCTTCAAAGGTTTTTCCCATACAGACAATATCAAAAGGGCCAAAACACTCAGATGTTCATACTGGTAATGTCTGTTACTGATAATGACAAGACAAGCACTGACAAGCAGTAGTATCAGTACCAACTGATGTACAAGTTGTCAAAACCCTTCTCTGTGAAATTAAATATTCCATGTGCAAGCTGTTCAGTGTTCACCAAGTGCCCAGAGATGGTACTCAGCTGTCAGCCTGGATATTGTCCCACACTCGAACTACATCTGGACAGTCATTGAGAACCTCTATTAGTGATGAAGCAGCACTGAGCTGATCCTGGTCCAGAGACGAGTGGGTGGAGGGAATAAACTCAACCCCAGCAGATGTAATCTGGATTCCCAGCTTCTCCAGTGAGATCCGCACATTATGCAGGTCCACCGTGTCACAAACAAACTGAGGAGAGATCAGATCAAACTGTTAGTAAAGGTAGAGCAGTAGGATGCAACTTTATTCACTACTTTTTTTTTTATTATCAAAGCTCTTTTTCCTTAATCCTTAATTTGATTTATTGATTCATTTGTCAAGTAAAATACCAATCAATTTATCATAAAGCCTTTCAACACAAATCTGTGAGATTACAGTGTTTAATTCTATGAGAGGGAGGGGTTGATATACTGATCTTCGTGGTCTGTGGTGGAAAACATTACTTAAAAATGTTTTTGGTAAGGAACCTGATCACAAAAACAGGTCACACTAAAGATTATTTAGAAGCTTCTGCAGAAAGGGAGATTGAAACAAAGGACTGTATGTGTCTGCATTTTAAGGAGACTGACCTGTTACAGAAAAATGTGATGAATATATTTGGCAGGATGTTAAGGTTAGATTTTCTACTCCTTCAGAAGTACAGAAACTTCTCAAGTGAAGAACTGGGGCAGACAGAAGATGCCTCCTTGTGTCTGACCTTCAGGAGAGGCTGCTCCTCCTCATCCTCAGTCTCTTGGACATCTGCGGCTCCCGCCTCAATGGCCAGCTCCAGAGCTCTCTCCGTTGAGATGTTCTCGCCTGCTGCCGCCACCACCCCCCTCCTGGTGAAGCCGTGGCGGGCTCCGTCTGACAGCATCCCTCTGTGGGTGAGCAGAGAAGCACAATCTCATATCAACATATCTGAACAGATCGTTCCTGTGTAAATGCAGAAATCACAATTACACAATTACAATTTATTTTGCACTTTTCAAGTTAAACTGAGAAGCAGCTGTTTGTGAGTTTACTGCAAAGCTGCAGAGCTATTGTGTATTTTTAACTGTCAACAGTTAAAGCTCATATGATGCTCAGCAATAATTACGTGTTACATGATATTGATGCATTATGTGCCTCTGTGCCAACAGCTTCCTGTCTAAATGATTGTGCAGGGGCAGTACAGTACACACTGAAAACCAGTTAGCTGTAGGGACATCTAGTGGCTACTGCCATTTGCACAATATCAGTGCATACAATGTGATGGTAATTTAAATTGTCCTGTATTTCTAACCTGTGTATGATAATGCTGCATTCCCATCACTTCATCCAATCAGACCCTGTCCTATCTTGTTGTGTGTTGTGAAATCACATGAAATATCTGTGATGGAGTAATTCAGCAACACAGTCACAGCAGACTAATGTTATCAAATAAATAAATAAAAGCCAGTACTGACCCGTTCTTGTTAAGCAACCGCTTGATTTCGTGGTGGCTGCGGTTGTTGTTGTCAGTGAGGACCTCGATAAGCAGCAGACACCCACCGGGCCCCCGAGCTTCAAACATATGCTGTGTCGCTGGTTTAGCCTTTTCCTGTAGAGCCAGGGGAGAAGACTTGAATTTAATTTTGTGCAACATATGAATATTTTTTAGAGGAGTGGTGTTCATCCCTCTAGAGACTTGGAGAATCTGTTCCAATGAGCACTGAAGCTGTTTGTACGACCTATGTTGGCCCAGCCACTTACTACAACACTTAATATTGTTCTTTCTCCTTTAATTTTTCACCTATTTAGTCAACTTACCGCACTTTTGATGGCAGCCTCTATGGATGCTTTGGGCATGTTTTTGTTCCTGCACTGCTCCAGGATGTGAGCTAAGTTCATATTCAGGTCTGGATTAGGTCCACCCTCTGCAGAGAAGCCCAAATTTGAAATTAGCTACAGTCCACAAAACGACACTCCATTTGTAGATATGACATGAAAAGAGTCCGACCTCACCTTTCACAGCTATCCTTATCATCATGCCAAACTTATTAAACATCTTTCCCCTCGCCTCATCTTTGGGTCCTTTAATGTGTTTCACCTTTGACCACTTGTTGTGTCCGGCACATAAGGCGGAGCAGAGTTGCAGTGTCCTGACAGACGAGGTTATCCACGGGGGGGACAGCACACATGGAGCCGACGGCAGAACGGACTCCACCGGGGCCGAGCACCTGCTTGAGGCTACGGTCAGTGTTGGTGGGAGCCGGGCCCGGAGAGCCCTCAGTACCGCCGCCCCCGCCATGCCCTTCACACACACAAAACACACACACATACACACAATACGAAATGGTTTCAATCTCCGTCTGCAGGCGAGGCCTTTAATTCAAGAAACTATTAATATTAATATAGATAAATGAATGAAACCACCAGGACTTATCTAACTTACAGTTTTGACAAGTCCGGAGAGAGCACGCAGCTTCTGCTGTCCTTGTTGTGAACCCAGCACTTCCTGGTTGCTGTGACGTCAGAAATCGACCTTTCAAAATAAAAGTTTAATCATGCTTCACGCTGTGAAGGTTTGATATGGTGTTTAGTGTGAATAATATTAATAATAATCATTATTTAATTTAGTCTTGTTTTCTTTTATTTTTGTAAAAAAAAAGTAATAAAAGACTGATCCTGAGTCTGCATGGTAATACAGTCTTGTGTCATTATGAGCTGAAATTCAAAAATAATAATAAATTACCATTAAAAACTGTAACATTGTTTAAATATTAAGGAAATATCAATAGGTTAAAAAAAAAAAGCGCTAGGAAAAACTATTAGGGTCACATATATTTTCAGGCAGTATAAGTTCCAGTCATTTCATGTCAAATATTCACAAGCAGTGGGCTCCTGGTCTAATAAATATTTTTATCCCATGCAAGTTTTGTTTTCTGTTTATAGCCTAGTCACTTTTATATATTTATTCTCAGGCAAGTCCTTATAGTTTCAGGGATTCCTCATTCATTTTAAGTTAAACTGAATGAGGAACCATGGGAACTTTAAATCTCTTTGAGGACCCCTGGGTGTTTCTGGTTGACAGTGGGAGCCACTGCAGAATATCGGCACACAAGTTTAACAGCTGGTCTCAGAAATAACAGCAACACCAGACAAAATATTTTACCTCTTTCCCATATCATTTGTGTATTTGTTATATCTGCTAGTGTCAGGACGGTTCGCTCTGGAGATTATAGGGTCCTCTAATTGGTACAAACAGTAGTTAGTGTATGTCTGGTCTGTATCAGTGTCCTCTGAAATATGCCTTCGTGGGAACTGGTGAAGAAATGTTGGTCTCTCCCCATGGGAGTAAAGTTTATTAAATCATACTGTTTCTATTTATGATGATGTTGTATAATAAATAAATAATAGAAACCAGTATTTAGTTCAGGCGCACAGATTCAAAATACTAGGAACTTGCTGTTTACTGAATTCCTGAATAAATTATCCGAGTTTGGTATCAATCTATGCATAATTATCTAAGACGACTTTGTCTAGGGAAAAAAAAAAAACTGGGTTAAAGGAGACAGATAGAGACAGATAGCCACACCAGAGGAGCACAAAGAGTTAAGTGAGATAGAAGCCACAGCCAATCAAGGCCAACCCATCTCCAATAGACAACAGTCCAAAGAACTGCAAAAGGAGGAGGTTTCTGCCACAGTGCCCCTCTCTCTCTTCCTCACAGAAACCTTCTCACACTACACACTCACTGCAACATGGTCCCTCAAAACTGATTAGCAATGTCCATTTAGTTTCAAGGAGAAGACTGGGGAAAGGAGACATTTTTAAAACATCTGGATCTGGATGTCAGGAGACCCCCCAGAGCTCAAGAAGACCCAAGAAGGCAGTTTTTATTGACAGATGAACCGAAAAACAACCATAGGAGCACTGATGGGGCACCAGAGAAGAAGAACAGTCTTTAACTTTGGGATACGAGTTCCTTCAACACGACCTGAGGAGGATAAAATAATCTGAGAGTGTGTGGGAAGTTGTATTCAGCTCTGTTTAAGGCGACAGTAGAAAATACGTTATGTTGTGTGCGCAGGGAATTGGTGCCTTGGCTTTTTTCCATTGTGTAATAACAGTGACTGCACTGGTAAGCGTCCTCTACTTATCCTTAAGTATTTGGGTGATTGAGTTATTGATTACCTCATTGATTGAATGGGTTAAAGAACTATTATTTTCCCTTCATAGATTTATTTTTTCTTTGTTTCAATTTACATGCTCTACGTATAAAACAGTTCATTTTTGCTTTGCTTTTACTTTTAGTCTAAATCTTAGCAATGCAGTGTCATGAAAGGATTATTTTTATGTTCTAAAATTAAACTTTTCACACAGCAGCATCATATTTAGCACTTTATTATGACAGTGAGTCAGAAATAACACCCCCGCACCGCTGTACTTTGGCCCAAATATAGAAAATTTCATGTATCTGTGACTATCTTTGATCCTTTGAATTTTGGACATAGATTTATCTTGTGCTTCAGCAAACATGCCAGCTATTCACCAGCAAGACTGACCACAGATGAGCAGTGTTACTTTCCACTTTTTTAACAAATGAGATGATGTGGAATAACTTTTTTTTGTAGCATTATCACTGAGGAATATCAATTTGTGATTTTTGACTTGATACTTTATTTTACATTTATTTCCAAATGTAAAACAAAGTCAAATCCGATGGCAATGAAGCCTCATCATGCAAAGTCAATGTAATATCAGAAATGAGTGACATAACTGTCACTGAGAGAAATAGCCTTCTATTGAAAAGCCAGTGAAATTATTAGGTCTTTACAGTTGCGGGTTCTTTACAGAAGAAACGCTTGCTGAAAATACAGCAATAAAATAATTAGAACCTGATAATTAACAACAAAATAGTAAATGAACTATTGGACATTTTGTAAATTTTCCAGCAAAATCTTATGTCAAAATAGGGGAATACAAAAACAATGACTCCATCTGAAAGTATTTGAATGAAGTAGTAAGCAGTAGTAAAACCAAAACATCAGTCCTCAGTCTCCACCGTTGCAAATCACCTGTGGTCTGCTTTACCTCACAAACCTCCATCAGCTCCAGTCCCTTTTTGACCTTTCACCCACTGATGCTCAACCCTCCTGCAGCTCTCCCAAGCCTCCGTCACCCCTGAGCCTCCTCTCCTCTCCATCTTCCCCAGGGTCGATTCCCAAGTGTCAACGTCAGGCAGACTTACAACCTCCTGCTCAGTCAGCCTGAAAATCACTTTACATGAAGCAGAGGCCTGAGCAAGCAAATTCAATTATGACAGAAAGGCATGGGGGGATGTCTCAGTCTAATTGTTTTGCTAACACTCCCTGTCCATCAGGAGAAAACGCTCCTGTTCAAAGAAAAGTGAATGACTTGTCTGAATTGACCTGCATTGTATTGAATTATGCTTCACGTCAATATCCTGTGAATTCTGAGGATGTTTTGTTGAGGCACAGGTGAGGGACTTTGTGTAACATAAACCTTGAAAACATCAATAATCAGTGTGTTTAAATGGGATTATGGACCCAGAAACACACACACATATACCCTCCATAAGCGCTGCCATCACAGCCACAGTGTATCCACACTCCACTAGATAACAAGTGATTTGAGCTGCTCATTATGTCTGTGTTGGCTTTGGCTGAGAATCCCCTCCAAAAACAAGTCACTGAGGAAATGATAGCCGCTCAGTGTTCTGAGGGCCACAATACTGGAAACACTGTACACCCATTGGCAGTTTATTTTAATGGCCTGTGCCAAGAATGGACTTTAGCCTGTTTAAGAAGAGTGAAAAGTTTTGTTTCGCTTGTGAGAATGACGGCTGTGAAGAGGCACACTTGGATCCTTTATTCAAGTTAAATAATTTCACAAATTTAAAATATTTAAATAAAAAAAAGAATTACTTACTTTTATACTGATACTTAAGTAAAGGAAAAAAACATTGCTGTACAATGTATTTACCTCTGACTTGTAGAAAATGGACATAAACAAGTGAAGTGCAAGTACCTCAAAATTGTACTTCTACTGCTGAAAGGACAAACTTGTCTCTGGATTTTCTTTTTCTTTCTTTGCACCTTTCCTGTCTTATTATCGCTCTCTTCTGTCTGGCAAAGCACTCTCATGTGGGTTGACTCACTGCTAGTTTTGCTGCTCTGTTGTGAAATGCACCCGGGAACACAAAGTTTCTTGTGTGGGGGCCACCTTTAACCGGCTACAGCTGAGGCCCTGAGGACAAGGCCCCCCTCCCCCATGCGGCTGAAGGCAGAAAAAAGGGGGTTGGCGGGGGATCATCACATACCGCACCCTTGCACAAGTATTTCACAACACCTGGAGGCAGCACATCGGATCCTCGGGAGTGTTTGCGGTTGATAGATCGCCCTGGTTAGAAAGAGACTTCAGAGAGATTTTTATTAGGCAACTTAATGTGTGGATGATGGCTGCTCAGATGAGCTGAAGGCTTGGATACAAAGAGACATTATAGCCAATTTGTGCTTTACTAATGAGGTCTTTCTTTAAAGGGTCATGCAGCCAATTACTTTAGTTATTCTAAACCATTCACTACTAAGCATGGATTCTTTACATCAGCCATTATGCATTATATTATTGTTTTTTAATCCTTTTGAGGTATTATAAAATTTTGAATAAAGTGGCATTGTATTGCAGTGTTAGCAAATGAATGGAAGTTGCAGAGAATACATTGAACAATGCTCATGCAAGAAGCTGAGACACTTATTGGGTCCTTTAATGCATAATGATTTATCATGTTCATTGTTTCTCCATCGTTACAAGGTCATTTACCTGTTGTGTACCATTCGCATTATTATAAAAAAGTTGAATGCGTCCATACACACTGCTGCAGGAAACTACTTTTCTATTCCATGCCACACAAGGAACTTCTCTGCTTGTATCACATATAGCACTATATGGCATATCTTGCATATTTGTCTTAACAAATTTAACATCTCTCTCTCTCTCTCTCTTCTACAGATAGACTCCGATGATGTCATCACACGAGACGAGCAGATCTACGTTCTGATTGGTGCTCACGCCAAATGTGAACGGAGCATCCAGGCACAAATAGCCCATGTTAAAGGTCTGTGTGCTTTTGAAACTGTAATCAGTGGTGGTGAGTCATGACACCAGGTAAAAAGTTCTCACTGACCCCGGTTAGGTCAGTGAGTGCATGTCCTAATATATTATCTGAAACTGCTGATTTATTTAGCATCAGATATAAGACCCATCCAATATCCTGTTGACTGGTATCACTGTGATTGCAGCATTGAATGTAGGTGCAGACAATAGCGGGACATTTTTAACTGAGACTATGACGTAGAGGCTGATGACACTGTTTCCAGGTCTGTTGTAGAAATTTTATAAGATGGAGCCCCAGTAAGAAGAGTAGTTAGGCAGGGTCCACTTTCATGCAGGGTATACCCATCTTTTGACTGAGCCGTGTTTGTGATTCTGGGTAAGACCTGTTCAGTCTCCCATCCATGCAGACTGTATGGATGTACCTCCACTTGATGTGAAACGGCTGACATCTGTTTCCCTTTATCTGTGAAGAGGGCGACTGCATCCCGGAGTGGGACGGCATCATCTGCTGGCCACGGAGCAGAGCGGGTCAGCTGGTCTCAGTGCTCTGTCCAGAGTACATCTACGACTTCAACCACAGAGGTAGAAGTGTTCAAGAGTCACATGTGTCAGTGCACATACTGTCCTCATCATGAGACACTAACATGAAGCACCAGCATATAAGCCTCGCCCTGATGACTTATGGAAAGTTTCCTGGAGTTTCAAATATTTATCTTGTCAAATATTCAAGAAAAAAGCCAAAAAGAAGATGTCATCCAGTATATGATCATCTACACAATGTATCAAGTTCTGACATGTCTATTGTATCACAGTCTGTTGTTTTAATGTCCTGCTCCCACATGGCCCAGGCCGAGCCTACCGCCAGTGCGATGCATCAGGGAACTGGGAGCAGGTGTCCAGTATCAACCGCACTTGGGCTAACTACACAGAGTGCACCACATACTTGACCTCCAACCACAGGAGCCAAGAAGAGGTGTGCACATGTGTATTTCTCCATGTGTGTATGTAGACTGTGTGTGATCTGGAGCTTGGCTGAATGTGTGTGTGTTTGCACATTTGAATAAACTAGTCTGGGCATAGAAGACATTTCAAGCTGTGGTTTGTAGATGACTTTTTCACAACAGCCTCCACCAATTTGAATCCTGCAAATGTTTTACACATCATATTGCTTTTGTCCTGAGATAGATTTAGGGTCACCATCCTGAAAGTCTGTTGCATTTCTATGCATCTGCACACATGCACACTCTAGGTATGTTTCTGTTTTGTTTCAGAAGGTGTTTGAGAGACTCCATCTCATGTACACTGTTGGCTACTCCATTTCTCTGGCATCGCTGTTGGTGGCAGTCTCCATCCTCTGCTATTTCAAGTAAGAAACAGGAAACCATAAAACTGTGAGGAAATCATTAATATTGCATTCATAATCCCCTGAAAGAGGAAAATAATATCATGCTATAATTTGGTTAGCATCACTATGAGACATTAATCAGTTCTCTCTGTCTCTCACACACACTTGCATACACTTCCAAGGCGTCTCCACTGCACACGCAATTACATCCACATTCACCTCTTCACCTCCTTCATATGCCGAGCAGTCAGCATTTTCGTGAAGGATGCTGTGCTCTACTCCATATCTGATGACAGTAAGGCTGAGCCTGAGTTCACTGCAGCGAGGCCCCATATGGTAAACCATTTGTTCTTTACCATTTAGCCTTAGTTTTTCTGATATACATCATTGTATACTCCAGCTCCACTTTCCAACATTTTATGGCCTGTTTACCTGCTGTTTTGTGTCCTCAGGCTGGTTGTAAAGTTGCTGTGACTCTCTTCCTGTACTTCCTGGCCACCAATCACTACTGGATCCTAGTGGAGGGGTTGTACCTACATAGCCTCATCTTCATGGCCTTCCTCTCTGACAAGAACTACCTGTGGGCCCTTACCATCATTGGGTGGGGTAAGTGGCACCACAGCAGGCTACTCTGTCATCACATACAGAGCAAACAGTGAATAATCACTCCACTGATCTCTGTATCTTTTTTCTCTCCGCTAATTTTAGGCGTTCCGGCTGTGTTTGTGTCCATTTGGGTCAGTGCACGAGCATCGCTAGCAGACACACAGTGAGTCATATGATGCATTTAATGTTTATAGTATTTACATGACACCTGTATCACAAATGGATCACTTGAACTCTTTCTGTCCCCGCTTTCAGATGTTGGGACATCAGTGCTGGAAACCTGAAGTGGATCTATCAAGTTCCCATATTGGCAGCCATTGTTGTAAGGAGAAGGAATTTACATTTGAATACAATTAAAGTTGATATATGTAATTTTTTTCTATCGTTATCATAAGCATTGTGAGTTCAGCATCAAACTTCATTCATTTTTTCGCCATGAGCTGTTCCATGGCTCAGCAGTGAAAAGCAACACCAGTCTAACTCTTGTTTTGCTTCTCTTTCTATCACTTCTTTTCCTTCTATTGAAGTTAGCATGCTAACCAGCTAGCCCCAGCCTGTCCAGTCTTGTAATACCACTTTTTGATAGTGAGTTACTGTAGCATCCACAGGTTGTATTCTAACCTCTTGTAAATACAAAGGCAAGTTAGCAGCTGTTATTGTTAATGTTGGCTGTGTAGCGATACAAAATCTTACATATAGCACCTTTAAAGGATATATTTGACAATCTGCCCCTGCAGGTGAATTTCCTCCTCTTTGTCAACATAATCCGAGTGTTGGCCTCTAAACTGTGGGAAACCAACACTGGTAAACTGGATCCTCGGCAGCAGTACCGGTAACTGTTCATTTCACCAACCACCAGAATCTTTGGACTGACTATTACACCTCCATCATGAAATCACTGCATAAATGCTTCTGCTCTTTATCGGCAGGAAGCTGCTCAAGTCCACATTAGTCCTCATGCCCTTGTTTGGAGTTCACTACATGGTGTTCATGGCTCTTCCCTACACTGAGGTCACCGGGCTGCTGTGGCAGGTGCAGATGCATTATGAGATGTTCTTCAACTCCTCCCAGGTCAGAATGCACATTTAGAAGTTACTTTTAGGTATTCGGATACATTTACAAATATTCCATTACCATCCTCCCCTGTGCTGAAAATAAAAGCTCATAAACTTTTCTCTTTCCAGGGTTTTTTTGTGGCATTTATCTACTGTTTCTGCAATGGAGAGGTACAAGCTGAGGTAAAGAAGGCGTGGATGAGACGCAGCCTCGCTCTGGACCTCAAACAGAAAACCAGGATGACCAGCAGCGGTGGTGGAGGCAGCTGCTACTACGGTGGCATGATGTCACACACCACCACGCACAGTGTCAGCTTGTCCGCTGCCAATCCCAGAGCGCTCTCCTTCAGTGGGGGTGTGGTGGGATCTGGTGTGGCCACTGGCGGCGGGTCAGGAGTCAGGCCACCACGCCACGCCTCGCTCCACCCACAGACTGGCCTGCCCGGATACGTGCCTGGTGACACTGAGACCTCGGGAGTTTTTGCCAGACATGTCAGAACCAGCAAAGGAAATCATGACTCCAAAAGTCAAGGAGCTCCTTCAACTCAAACCCCTGGAGGAGAAGATCCTGACAGCTCCTTATCTCTGAAAGAGCTGGAGACCATTTTGTGACTGTTTGCCAGCTTCAACAAAAATTCCCTAAAGAGCTCAGAAAAAATGTAAAGGTGAATATCTACAACTCTGTGACAGCTGCTGAGGAAGATTTTATGATGTGGCTGAAAGCTGCAGAACAGCCATTGAGCAGACCTTGTGGTTTTGTTAGTAACATTAGAAATTTGTGGATTTTTCAGTGGGAACACAAACACATTTTAACTCTGCAAGATGACACCAAAGGCCCAAATAAGGATTGCATTCACATACTACAACCTCAACACTCCCAAGCTATAAAGACAGCTTTCTGATGGATTTCTTATGGGTCTATTTACATGAATTGTACATGATTTTTTGATGCTTCAACTGATGTGAAAGCAAAAATGAAGTTGGATAATCTGAGAGAATGTGATGCTGCAGAGAGAGGTCAAAGAACAAGCCTGGATGTGGAAACTGTGAGATCCTTTTGGTGTTTTTTCTCCCTCTTCAAATCTTCCCTGTGTTGAATTTTCCAAGCAAGACAGGCTGACCCCAGTTCAAACTGCACTTATGTGTGCATGTGTGTGTGTATGAGTGAATGTGTGTGAGCAGCCGCTGTGTCTGAATCTGCTGTAGCGACCCTCCCTTTTCCAAACATTGACTTCTAGGTACCAGCCACACATTCATGATGGAGGAAAGAGTATAAATATTACCCCAGTAGTTACTCTAACACACTAACTAACTGTCCCGCTTTGATTATTTTTAAACATTTAGTCATGTCTAGACAGGTAGGGACCCTCTACACCTTTGTTGTAGTCCACTGTTGTCTACCCAGCCCTATTTATCAGTCTGACAGGGCCCTGAGGCTTTCACCGTGTAACCTCTGCCCTGAATGCCTTCACAACACCTTCCAGAATTTCACACAATCCCCTCGGGCTTCGTCTCAGAGCAAAAGGCACCTGAGCTGTTTGTAGATCTTGAGTGTGAGTGACAAACCTGCAGCACAAGCCGCCAGTATTCACAAGATTAACACACAGGAAATTGCGCCTGTAAATATTTTAGGTTTGTTAATGTGTCCAGGTTGCTGTTCTGTGTTTGTATGACATGTACAGTGTAAGATAAATATGATAATTTAATAAATGTTTTGGGAATATGCCTTGAGAGTTGAAATAAAGTGAATTGAACTGAACTAAACACACTGGAAATTATTTACGTAAAGCTTTAGGACAGTTTGTATGTATTTTAATCATTGAATACAACAACAGTGGAGCCAAGAACAAGCGGTTCAAAGTTTGAAATGACAACTCCAGATAGCAGAAATATATTATATAGGTGGTCAGGGTGCTGAAATACACTGTGAGTGTTTTTAGAGCAAGGTGCGAAATCAGTAAAGTGGGGAAGTAGATTATACTGATGGATAGTGACTGTGATCATGGGACTTTTTAACCTTTAACACACATCTTTCAGCTGTTTCTATGTCACATTGCATATCCATGAGACTATATTTCAATAGGAAAACACCACTATGATGTTAAAATTTTTAGTGCATAATCCAGTGAAGTTGAAAAACTCTTCACTCTAAAGACAGAGCAGTGACACTAAAGGAGAAGAGGTTAGTTAGATTTATAAATCTCATTTTGAGGTTACAGACTGAAGGTTGACCACTTCACAGCTCTGCCCTTGTCAAAACAGGAATATGAAGCATCGAAACATATGGAGCACCAGACACAGATATGCCTGAGTAATTACTCCTCCACACAACCCCCAACCCCCACCCTACAACGTTTGGTGGCAACCAGCTGTCAGCTCGTTAGAGAGGAAACAATTGGGGGACCAAAGTGTGAGCTCCCTGAGCCTTTTGATGACACTTTGCACTTGGTTCAGGTTCCAGACACACAACAACACCAATCTCCTCTGGTGGCAGGAGGGGGAAAAAGAAGAGAGGGAGGAGAATGAAGAGGAGGCTGATCGGAAATTACAGAAGGAGGAAATGATCCAACACAATGACTGCAGCGCTGGTGCTGATGATATCACCCTTATTGTACTGTAAACCCATTTTCAGAAGCTCTGATTGAACAAGAAATTAAACCACAGAAATTTCTGTGACAACATCGAACTAAAAAGGTTCATAGGTACATATTGAATAACAGAAAGGCTGTGTATGCTACTAAATACATTTTACATTATATAAAAACAGCAATTATTCCATTAGTAAAGTCACCTTATTCCATACAGTATCATATGTAATGTGACTAACTAACGAACTGCTGAAGATATATGTTTCATTTCCCTCGAAAATTCAATATGAGATGGGTTTTTGTTGTTGTTGTTGTGTTTGTTTTTTTAACTTTAGGATGTTTACAGCTCTGTGGATACATTCCACAATGCATAAATGATATGTAAATAGCACAAGTTTATTAAGCTCAGTATATTGGATATGTATCTATGGGGAATATATCTCATGTGCGCAAAAACTGAAACGAATGAAAGCCATGTTTTATGCTGTAAAGTGTACTGAGGTGATTCGTCACGTCCAGTCTGCGTGATGCGAGATGATCCAGTGACGTCACGATGAAGTCAAAAAAAAGAGGCGGAGAGAGAGGGAGAGAGAGAGAGAGCACAGATGTAATTGAGTCCTCTGTGTATAAGAGTAATAATAAAAACAGAACAACACACTGCATGTTCCGGCGCGTCTGATGCACCGAGCTGTGTCCTCCGCTCTGATGCAGGCAGGCAGCATCTCTCTCTCTCCGGCACCCAGACGTGTATGAGGAGGGCCGGTGGTCGACAGGGAGGGGTCCTTTGATACCAGGGCTGCCTCCTCCTCCTCTTCCTGCTCCTGGATGGAGCCCGGCTGTGTGCAGGCAGCGATGGCCATGGGAGATGTCTCGAAAAAAGCGTCGGCTAGGAACGTGGCGGTGGAGAGAAAGAACCTCATCACTGTCTGCAGGTCAGTTTATTGTCAAAGAGATAGGCCTGCTGTGTATGTGTGTGTGTTTTAGTACATGTACTTTAATATTAGAGGAGATATTATTGGGCTAGATGTGGTGATATGTTAACAGCACTGGCCCTTGTGTTTTTATTCTTAATAAATGTATAGGCTTGAAAGACATGTTTTGACATCCACGTTTACGTCATCCTCATAATAAGTCATTTTAATGAACTCTGTGCCGACAGTGGGCCTGTGCGGACAGGAAGCCATATATGTGCACCAACGACCTTTTATGACAAGCACTATTTTTAATGTAAAATCCGGCAGCACACAGACAGACTGGCCTCTCTGCGTGAGTTTAGCGTTGTCATCTTTGTCACTGCGATTTATTTTCTACCTTCTGATGGCGTGGTTGCTATGACGACAACCTTCCTGGGGCAAGGACTAGCTGGTACCCCAGGGACTCAGGGCAGGGAGGCAGTGTGAGGCCTGTACATTAAGTCCTAATTGGACTTCGTGGGGATGTTGGTTAGAGGTTTGACAGAGCTTAAACACACACACATATATGCTGTACATGTATGGCTATGAGCCACACAATGTAGCCTACACAAAGGCAAAGACATACATATACATCCAGTGAGTATGTTTATGAAGAGATTCAGCAGACATGCATTTATTCATTCATACACCCTATGGAGGAAACCTTGAAAATAGACAGCAAACTTCTACATGATCCACAGATGATGCTGACCTCTGTTTCAAAATGCCCACAGTTACAGCTAGTACCAGCAAATTTAAAGCTGCTCTATTCAATATTTTTATAATAACTCTCCATCAAATGACTATGTGCTATGTGAAAGGGGTTGCTTGTGGTGACTAACCCAAAGCGAATTATCACCTGACTCCTGACTCTACTGAGCGTTTTATCATCTTTCAGCTCATTGTTTTGGTTTTTCAAGGGGCAGCTTTAATGTTTTGGTTCACTCTCACTGCTCTCGTAGCCTTTTCCACTGCAGCAGGCAGCTGTTTTCAACTAAACAGCTCTAATAAACCAACTGTACACTACCAAAAGATACAATTGATGACACAATATTCATGATGGAGCATTTAAGCAGCTAGAAAAGGAGAAAGAGTGTTGGACTCACATTTGGTGGATTTGTAAATAGGCATTCTGCCACAGTTCAAGTCACTGATGTTAAAGTCAAGTTGCAAGTCAAATCTAATAATCTGAAGTGATCAAATGACTTGAGTCTGGTTCATCTGTCTGTTTTATGCCCAAGTCATGTGACAGCAGTCCTCAGGCTTCAGTCATACAGTATATCCTCATCATACGTGATGTGGATAAGACTGCACCTCTGCTGATCCGCTGTCAGGTGTATCTGGGTCATGTCACTGCCCTGCTGTCTGTAATACAGTGAATACACAGGGGACTGTGCTCGTTTTGAGGATAGTCAGCCAATTATTGTCCAGTATCTGGCCAGAGTCAGAGCAGCTGAATGAGACATTGTTGCCTTTGGAACAATGGAGAGTGAAATCACTTGCCTCAGTGGCTTGTGTTGGGATGAGCATTGTCTTGTCTGCGGACACACACACACACACACACACACACACACACACACACACACACACAACATAAACCAACTAACTGCGTGTACTGTAAAGTGCTAAGAGGTCTTTGACTTGAAAACTGTTTATTAGACTAAAACTTAAACTTGGTGATTCCAAAGCCTGAAATTATTTTTCAGTCCGTCTAATATTGAGTAAATTGTCTACATATCTGACATTGCACAAAAAAATTGTGGTCACTGCAGGGCCATGTGTACTAGAGGTTATTTGGTCCATATGGCTCCTTTCACCACACAGCATATCTCTTTGTCACTGGACAAGTTACATTTGGCAGGTGTTCCTGCAGCAAATAGACCTCCTGAATTATTTAGTCTCCAGGAAAATATTTAGGAGTGGTCACTCTGGGAGGAGGATAAGACTGCCAGATATAAACTTACAATTTTAGCTGTCACATCACAGGAGGATAATTAATTATGCAGCTACTTTGTTACCCTGGAGCATCCATATTAGTTGTTGTTAAATCTTTAGCCATGCTAGCCACCTAGAGATGGCAATTGGTAAAGAGCAGATGATGAATCCTGACAACTTCTACTTTCCTTTGTGTTGCCATGGATACCAAGATGAGATGACTCAGACTACTGGCTGATCTATCTGCCAAAAGTCTCTTACCTTCAACCACAAGTACCAAGTTTGACATTAAACTACCATTCAAATGGAACTCCACTGAAACATTTGCAAAATCACACTGCACACTGATCAGAATAAAAATAAGCTGGTGAGCACATTTAAGTTGGGACCACAGCTGTTTATATCAGGCATTGTTTACATTACGTTAAACTAAGAACTAAATCAAATATTTTTCTCCTCGTTGCACTGTATGTCATAAACTGTTTATGCCTGTCATTTACATCATGTACATTAAAACATACTTGGAAGGCTGCTGGGAGGTGCATCACAGGACGGCATCCTTACAAGCATGAATATATTACATCAGACCAGAGTCATAAATTCAAGCCGTCCAGTAAAAAGTAAATTGAGTTGTTGGAGCTTCCTGAAAGCTTTCCCCGATGGGTGACATCCGGCTCCAATGTAGAAATGAGATTCAGCAGGAAATGGATAGTACAGTGTGAGTGTTCATAAAATTACACCCACAAACAATCACTAAAGATGGACATTAACATACAATACAATGTACAATTTGCATTGCTTTTGATTTTTAAAATTTCAGAGGTTTTATTATCACTTTCACTAAATTTGAGTATAATCGAATCCAAATTCCAAAAAATGTAATTATAGTTTGACGTGTGCCTCCTACAGTAAACTGAAACAGAGAAAGCAGTAATCCATTGATCTATTCCCTGACTAATCTATTCCCATGACGACTTTATTACTGGGAACCAAACTCTCTGGTTAAAATTTGTCTTTGTCTTTCACTCTCTACCACACAGATTCTCAGTAAAGACGCTGCTGGAAAAATACACAGCCGAACCCATCGATGATTCATCCGAGGAGTTCATCAATTTTGCAGCCATCCTTGAACACATCCTCAGCCACCGTTTTAAAGGTAATGAACCAATGAGAAAGGTTTTAGGAAGTAACTGCATGAAATTCAATAATAAGATAATTCTCAAAGATCTCAAAATATACAGAAGCATAATACAAATTGGTCAAAGTCTGTAAGAAAGAAATGATATTGATCAGTTTGAAATGCTGTCATATTCAGAAAACAACACACAAATGTTGTCATTACTAAAGCTGTGGACTACCTCCATTAGCAGCAGCTGTTTGGGTCTTGTTTCTGTAAAATCACACACCGTAGCTGCACCAGTTGACCTAGGACTCCACTGTTCCCTGAAAGTAACACACTCTGTATAATATACAATATTCATGGTAAATTCTCATACTTTTTAGGCTCTGGCAGCTGGTTCGATGGTCAGAGGAGTTACTGGGACTACGTCCGTGTGGCCTGTGCTAAAGTCCCCAACAGCTGCATCAGCAGCATTGAGAGCATGGAAAACATCAGCACCTCCAGAGCCAAGGCAAGTCTCATGTAATAATAGTAATGATGATAATGTTACAATTGATGATATCCATAACGAAGAGCAAAGAGAGGCAGAAAAAAAGGAAAAGTTCCAATGCTTATACCTATTTTGATATCCTATTTCTCATACGCATTGGTGCACCACTTCACCATGTTACTTTCAAAGGATGTGAAAGGATATAACTTACACTCACATACTGTATGTGATGGTAAAAACATTAATATCTTCCACTCTGGTGACCTCTACAGGGCCGAGCCTGGATGAGAGTAGCCCTGATGGAGAAGAGGCTGTCTGAATACATCGCTACCGCTCTGAGGGACAGCAGAACAACCAGGTAAGAGACACCCAGCTATACAGGTGTTACCACCCTATCCCTGCTAGAGCCATGTTCTCACCTGCTCATATACCTGTCTGTGTGCCTTTAGGAGGTTCTATGCAGAAGGAGCCATCATGTTAAGAGAAGAAGCCACGGTCCTCACAGGGATGCTCATAGGTCTTGGAGCCATAGACTTTAGGTGACCTTTGACCTTTAACCTGATGTTTATGCAATGTAATTTGGCTGAGATTGTGTAGTTCTTTTGTTGTTGTGTAATTTCTGTGTGATTTCTCCTCCACAGTTTCTGTTTGAAAGGGGAGGCTTTAGATGGAAAATCCTCTGCAGTTATAGATTACACACCATACTTGAAATTCACACAAAGGTATATTCATTGACACAGTATACATTTCTCTATTAGTATTACATTTTTGCATTTGGAAAATACCATAATGTCATCACTTATTTTTCTTTGGTATGGCTCATACAAAGTCAGTTCGATATTAGACACTAATAAACAATCAAACTGACTGCTCTGCTTCTGCTGTAGCTATGATTACCTGAGTGATGATGACGATCGACAGAGCATTGACAGCAGCACAAGCGATGACAGTGTCCCCGAACACCCCTACATCCCGCTGGTCACAGACGAGGAGAGCTGGAGCACAAAGTGCCGCAAGATGGAGCAGAGGTTCAAGATTGTCAATGCTCAGAAGGTGGGCGGCCATCTTTCTGCATTTGAACATGCTCAGGAAGATGTTACTTAAAGGAACAGTTCAACATTTTATTTGTTTCATATGTAATACAAAATTAAGTGGAAATCAGTCAGCTGAGGGTGGATATTTCTTTTTCACTCAGTGTGGATGTGTGTTGTCAGGGTTACCTGGAGGAGCTTGTGCGCCTGCGTGAGTCCCAGCTGAAGAACACAGAGACCGAGAACAAAAGGCTAAAGGCCCGGCTGGAAGAGCTACAGAGCCAGAGCCAACTAGAAAAGAAGGAACTGGAGGCCATAGTCCTGGAACTTCAGGAGCAACTGTGAGTGCAGCAGATGGTTGTGTCCAGCTTTCATCTCTTTATTCCTCAGTACATTAGTGATGCAACACAAAGACAGGAGGATTTGTGAAGAATTATTTATAGCATTATTCAAAAAAGAGAGCAGAGATCAGTCTAAATACTGACATGATGAGAAATCTCACAATGAGATTTTGGAGATTTTATTAGTTACTGTTGCCAGATTTGATAAATTTTTAGTATTGTTATCAACAAGGCTGAACTCGTGCCTCATATTGTGCCCTCATATTTGTCAGGACAAGCTTGATCCCATGCGACTCCAATCACCTGGCCAAAAACCTCTCCATCCCCCTGGTCAACCAGTGGCCGTCGCTCCAGCCATACAGCAGCCAAGAGGACGTCAAGCTGTTCCGCAGGTCTGACTGAGTGTCTGTTTCATGCTATAACTGAGCTTAGACGCAACACAAATAGATGAACTGTTTTTGTGTGATCAATGATTTTTGTCTACTCACGGCAACAATTGGAAAAAGAAACAGATATACAATTACACACACCCCACAGCATATTGTCTATAAGCATCATAAAAGAAAACACAGTTCATTTCTGCTTCTCTCACATATTATTTGGGTTTTTATATTTGATAACACATGTACATATACTGTACATGTAAGTAATAGAACTATTATTGATTTGTTATTTACTTTTCAATCAGTGTAACTATACATACATATTCATAATTATTTGGGTGACACACTCCAGTATACATAACAAGGCATACCTAAACAACAGAAGTAGTGTTTTAACAGTATTTTAACATTTAACAGTCAACTCTGTAAATGTGAATATATTAAAAATAAGTAACTGAAAACACACATTTTTCAGGTTTGACTGGAGGTGTGCTACACTATTGTTAACCTGACACTAACCCTTATATTGTCCCTCTATTGACCCATAGGAGGAGTTTCCCCAGCACAGAGCTGCTGTCAATGGAGGTCAGCCTGGATTCAGACTCACAGAGGATGGAGGGGAAACAAAATGGTGGAGCTTGGTGCACAGGTGAGATTTTGAAAACTCTCATAGTAACTGCACCACACTATGTTTTTGTGAGTTGATAAGCGAGTGAGCACACATACACACTTAAATTGACTCTTCCTTTGTATTTCTGTCCCACCCCTCCAGAAAAGGACTACACCCCCTCCATGATGGGCCTGTGTGGGTCCTTGGCCTCCCTCCCGAGCTGCAAGTCTCTGGCTAGTCTCAAGTCCAGCGAGTGCCTGGTAAACATCAGCACAGAGAACAGTCCTGCCCTCTCTCCCAGCTAGGGGGCGCCAAAGAAACACTGCCAACCACCTAACAGACTGAGACAATTCAACATGGAAACAAAAGATTATTGGCAGGCGGACAAATGCGCTCTCTTTCATGGCCGGAGTGTGAGTCCCATTACCTTTACGCTCTGAGCCCAGCACTCTCTCAACTGACAACTTTTAAGCGATTGTGAAAGAGTAGCCTCCCTGTCTGGGACTGTCCAACAGAGATGCAGGAATAGCTGCTGTACTGCCCGACGGCCTCCCTCAGTTTCACTGTCTTTCATTGTCTTGACATGATTAAGCCTCCTGGAATGCAAACAACTGGTTCAAGTTTGACCTCTTCTTACATCATCACATCACAACGCTTGATTTTGTGCAATTACAGTAATGCATCTGTACGGGCTCCATTCATTGAAACTCACTGTAGGGTTGATCTGTATGTACCTGTCCATTTGTCTGTGTCTTATCACTCTGTCAGTGTATCTTATCCTGCCTGTTGCATAACACTGGCAGGATGGAAGAGCTGTCATAACCTTTTAGGAAACAGAAAGAATGTTTTGCCATATTATATAAGAATATTATAAGAAGATGGAAAGAGATAAAAAACAAAAAAACAAAAACAAAAAACAAAACAAGAGGCTTCTGGAGTCAAAAACTTGGCCAGAGGGATTTATGATGAAGATTATTTAAAATTTAACAGATGCAGCTTGTTAAGATGAATGGCTGTTTAGGCCTTATTCAATCATACAGTAGGTTAGATACAGATTTTAGGATGTGACACACAAGACTTGTCAGGCTAACAAGGTTTGCAGAGGCACTACAATGTGAACATCAAAAAAACAAACAGACATAATATCTATTGCATACAAATGCAAAGTGCATTGTGACTATGCAGAGTGAATGTTTTCATTGTCTTTTTCTACAAACCTGGCTTGATAGAGTAGTTTGAGCAGCAGAGAAATATGTGAATGTGCAGTGTGCGTATGTGTGTCATTGGGGTTTTTTGTCTCCATTTTTTTCTCTGTGTGATTTTTTTCTTTGTATATTATAATTTGAGTCGTGACATACTTACTTGTATCGTTTACCATCATGTAAATTGCAATCTCATGCCGTGACGTTGAGAGTTGGTATATGTTGTGTTATTTAAAACTGCAATAAAACTGCCTTTTTTTGGAAACATTAAATGCTGGTATGCATTGGATGTTCTAACAGTGTTATAGGAGTGCAGTGCTATGCTACTCTTAAGTGTTTGACTTATGGTAATAACACTGAACTAACATTAAACAGATTGCCACAAAAGTTTGCAGACATTCGAAGGCCTCAGAGGATGAATCCTAATGACTTTGGCAATTACTGACTTGTGTGTTTTTTTTTTTTTTTGCCAACTATTAGTTGAACTACCATGATATTTGGTGCTGTCACAGTCATGTTCTCCTTAGTTCTCTTTTAACTTTTAACTATCATCAAGATCACTAATACTTTTGTTTTTGTCCAATCTGAAAAACTAATGACATTCCATCAGCCTAAGATGTACTTTTAGTACTATTTAGCAAATGTTAGCATGCTAACTTGCTTAACTAATGCAGAGAATGCAACAAACATTATACCTGCTAAACATTAACATATTAGCATGGTCATTGCATTGTAAGCATATTAGCGTGCGCTGCTGCCTTTAAGTGCAGTCTCACACAGCCTGAAGCAAAGCTGTGGACTCTTGCTCATACACATATTATTCACAAAACTGCCTCCACATTTACACCCACCAATATCCTTTTCTGCAATTCATGTTGGTTACCATTTGGCCACTCAGAAACTGCTAACTGTGTCAGTTTAAGACAACCTGACTGAAAAAAATCTGACACAAAACAACAGACCGGGAAGCAGAATAAAATTAGCTCTAAATGATTAGCTGACATCACAGCGATTTCATTTACTGTAGGGCTAAGAAACCCAGCACACACACTTTCCCCGTGTGCCTCGGTCACTTTTTGTCTTCACGTCTCCCCTTTGTAACAACTTTGTGAAGTGTGACATCGTCTCTCTACAAATGAGTTTGAAATAGCCAGTGTGAGGTCAGAGGTTAGGATCATTCATTCATTTGCAGACAAATACACAGAGCTAAACAAACAGTAGCTGAAGGTCCTTTGGTGAAAGATGGAAATGCATTATGTAGGAGACACATTCCAGATTGACACACTGTCCAATTAACTGCCAGGCTGTAAATAAGTGGATACCACAGGGTTGTGAAAAGTTGGGTTTAGTTATCTGGTTTTGTCTTTGTCTTTGCTCTGTTTTGTGAAAGTGACAGATAAGCAGGCTGCTGGACACATGGCTCAGCACGTCACCCTTTTGTGATAAAGCATTTTCACACCCATTCTGGTGTGGCAGACACACAAGCACATTATCTAAGCATGGGCTGAGGTCCTGTGTCAGTGAGTGCACATTTTGGGACAGTTTTGTTTTGGTGAGGGGACACTGAAAGCCTTAGCATGGGTCTAGGATCTGCATGTCATGTTATCTTTGCCCACCTCTTATGTCCCACCACTGGCACTCCCTTTCACATAGAGTCAGGGCATTTATCTCCCACAATGCACACTGTCTCATATGTGCACACACACCACCCAAAACCACTTCATAGTCCACCCAGATGGTGCACACACACCCAGCTGGGGTGACTTAGTAGGGCTCAGGATAGTAAGATTAAATAATTAGCCTATAAATGAATGAATAGATGAATGAAACATACCAGTGGTTTTGTATGTTGTAGCCCCTGTACTACAGATCACTTATACTTACATTACATCTAACTATTCTGCAAATCATGCTACAGTGTTGTAGACATTTAATCAGATTTTCCCATTGTTAGGTGTTTGTTCATTTCAAGTTTCCATTCATTTCATACTCTGCAATCCCTCACAGTGAACATCAAGTCTACATTCATTGCTGTCAAATCACATGAGGTAATTCCTTACTGACTTTTCAAATCTGCTCTTACATTACATTGCATCACCATACAACGATTATGTAACAGTGACAAAAATGACTGTGGACTTTATTTTCTATACAAATCAGCCAAGTTGTAGGAGCTGCATAGTTACTTTCATGCTGTGCTAAAATGAAAAGAAACTAATGTTTACCAGGAGTGGTGGGAAAAATACTATACTGATATAATGATTTGCAATGGTGAAATGTAGCCATTTTATGTCATGTTATACTTCTACTCCACTACACTACTATTATTTTATAGATTTGGTTCCATTGCAGATTTATATTATTAATACAAAAAATACAAAATGTAATGAACTAATCAGTTACATTGTGTTCCAACTGATTAAAATTCCCGTCCATACATAAGATAGTTACACTTTAATGCATCAACAATAATAATCCAATTATATAATATACAACATTGGGCCATTCTGCATGAATACTTTTAGTTTTGGTACATTTAGTGTATTCTAATTCTTATTCTCTTGTACTTTTATGCAGGACTTTTATTTGTAACATAGTATTTTTACACCGTGTTTGCAAGTTTTATCTAAGTGGAGTATGTCTATGGTAAAAACACGCAAGTATGGCCCTTTAAATGGGAAACGGGTAAGATATCCCATCGGAGTCCACTTAAAATAGTAAATTACAGTAGCTTTAACCACTAATGAAGTTTTGAAAAGTAGTCTACGGATTTTCGGTGACACTTTTAATTGTAATAACTGGAAGTTTTCAGACTTTAAAGGCTTAAACGTGGTATTTCAGCAAGAATTTAACGGCGAAGGTCGGTTAATATGAGATATGAATTGGGGGCGGTGACAACAAATTTCATTGTCCGAGGTTTGACGGATTGATGGCGGATTGTCCAATAGGATTGGAGTCAGTGGCTCCGCCAGCCAATGAAAAGTGAGATTCAGAGCTGGGCCCGCCCCCTACATAATTAAATCCACACCAGCGTGGTGGTGGTGGAAGTGTTTGGAGTTTGCGTTGAAACAAGAACGCGGAGGGCCAGAGAAGCGGTGACTATACCGCAGCCTTGTGGGCCACCAAAACACGCTCCAGCCCGAAGAATTACAATGAAATATACCTAAAAGTTTGCTCAGAAGACGCTGGAGTTGACGCTAGAGTGACTTTTTGAAACTGGAGCTGCTTCCTAGTTCGACAACCGAGTGAAATATCTCAACATCCTCACAAAGAAACTTTGCTTGCTAGGCTGCTAACTCGCACACAAGCCAGAAAAAAGTATGATCACCGCCGAAGACTTGACCACAACCTGTTAGTAACGTCTCATCCGTCGAGCTAAGTGCTGCTGGTAGTTGTATTTCCTCGGAAATGACTTTTATATGAGTCAAGCCTGACTTTTGTAACGGTTTTGAGTAGTCATCATCACCAGAGGAGGAAGAGTTACAGCTGGTAACTTGGTCCAGCCACTACCAGTGTTGCCACAGAGCACCCCCACATCTCCCCCAGACAGGACATCCACTGCTAACCCTTCAGCAGTCAGCGAGGAGCTCAGTGGTCCCAGGTTTGTTGCTGGAAAAGATGTCTGGCCGCAGTGGAGTTGGACAGACCCGGGCAGCTGCTTTGGGTCCACAGCCCCTCAAGGCTACCATCCCCTATCAGCTGGCCAGCAAACCTCGATCAAACCGGAGGGATGGAAAGTCAGGTATGAGCCTAACACCTGTCACACTATATGGATCATACTGTTATGTCCCTGGGTAAATGTGTACAGGCTTGTATGTGATGCCATGATGGAAAGTGTTAAAAAAAAAAAAAAATACTGCACACCACCTAAACACCACCAATACATGTTTTCTCACCAGCTGAGTTTGCTAGTAAAATACTTTAAAGTTATTATTATTAACTACTAATTCAGACTTGAAATACATTGTCTTTTCCCATTGATCAGGAAACATCTGTAGTAGCATCTAATAAAATGTCAACATGGAAGTCAGTGCAGCATCTGTATCTGTAACACATCTGTCAAAATAAGTTTTTCAACTGACAACCACTAATTAACTATTTAGTAATTGTTAAAGCTGTGTATTGTATTGTTTACTATGTAAATTAAGCTGTATGTATTGTTAAGTGTTAATGTGTTTGTCTGTGATACTGTTGTTAGTCATTGAACAATAATATAACATTTAAATAGACATAAATAATATGATATCTAAAAATATAGTGATACGGATAATACAATCAAGTTATTATTACTCTTTAGATTACGAGTAAAGCTGCCGCAAAGGCATTTTTTAAATTATCAATTAATCTGGCAAATATCTTGTCAGTTTATCAATTAATCGTTTAATCTATGAAACCTCTGAAAATAGTGAAAAACATGTGTTGGAGGTTTCCAGAGTCTAGGGTGATGGTTTCAGATTGCTAGCTCTAAACCCAAAGATATTCACTTTACAATCATGTCACACCAAAAAAAACAGGAAATGCTCCTATTTGAGAGGCCGCAACTAGCAAATGTTTTTGTATTTTTCCTTTTTTTAAAATTACACAACTTGTAATCTAGTCTCAACATGGTTGCAGATGAATTTTCATTCATCAAATAATAGATCAACAAATCATTTTTGCTACAGATGTTGATTAATGGTGATTTAAAGTAGCGTAAAGCTTGATTACTCTAACTGTGTGACACATTTCTAGTCTGACGTTGATGTATGAGTGGTTTACTTTAGTACTTTTCAACAGCCATATTATGTGTGTGTTTTCTGGTATGTAGGTGTAAATAATGTTTTTTTTTTAGCATAAGAGACTCCAAGTTCAACAGTTCTTTTGCAAACTGATGAAAACTGATCATTTTAACCTGTTGCCATGTATAAAATGAAAGTTTTCATACTGACAGCTGGAAAGGCCAAATCGCACCAGCTGAGCTCTGGCATGAGGCGGACGATGTCTCTTGATGCCATCATCGGGCCGTACCTGCAGGGGCACTGGCCGAAAGAACTGGAGGGCCAGAGCAGCCTCTCTCGCAAGGACAAATCCACTCAGGTCAGCTCCAGATGAGAAGTGTGATTAAGTGTGAACATAATAATACTGCCAGGTTTGACTTAAAGCTGTTTTGTCACAAAGAAATGAATGAAATGTACATTACTACAGATTTTTCCATAGTCAAAATTACTAATTATAACTTTATTTTATTTTATTTTTAATCATTAATGGGGGGCACGTAAGGTCGAGTAATGTTAGAAGATTAGTTTGCACTTTTTTTGCAGAGAAGGAAGCTGCTATGAGACAGAGGGAGGGAGGGAGTGTCCGGTGCTTGCATAGCTATTACAGAGTGAGAACCACAGCCATGAGAACAGTCTCTGAAGTCAGCTGACGAGGCCGTTTTGGCTGCACCCATCCTCTCTGCTCTGTGTGCAGGCACTCGCCACTGCTCTTTGGTTGCCCACATCCTCCCCCCTCTCATCTTTGTTTTTCAGTTTCTCCTGCTGTTTCGCTCTTCTACAAGTGCGAAGAGAGTCTGTGGGTGTGGATGGTGTTATGTGGCTGCAGATCAGCCTTTGAGCATGAAAAGCTGATCTGTGCTTAGTGTGAAACTGTTGGTGAAATATGTTTTGAAATCATGTTATAATATGTGACTTCACTATCACAGTCTCCAATCTCAGATTTTAATATGAGTGTTATGCAGCTTCGGGGCAAAGCTTTAATATACACACTTACTTATTAGTCACATGCTCTAATATTCTGCGAGTATTAGTTCTTATGGTAGCTAACCATACTGTGGTTTCTTCCTCCTCAGACCCCAGACTCGTGGTCAGATAACTCTCAGAGCAAGAAGGGAAGCAGCAGCCACAAACGATCAGCATCATGGGGCAGCGCTGAGCATCTGCGAGAGGTCAGTATCTGACTTTGTTGCTCAACATATGCATTTTCTAGCACTCAGGTTTTCTTAACTGGGCATTTTATATGTTAGAATCAAAGATGTCAAGCTGTTTTTTTTTTTTAAAAAAAAAGCCTGACTCAATTACTTTGACAACATTGAGCAACAGGAGATCAAATGACCTCATCTCTAGAGAAACTTCCCTTTTTTCAGGTTTCACTAGAACTTAAGTCCTTGTCACATCTTCTATCTGAGCATCATGTAATCAGATCATTACTACTATAAAATGCCTACAACACCCCTCTGAAGGGACCCTGGAAAGCCTGTGACTAATTTAAAGGACCTCATCTGTGCATTTGTGTGTGCAAGCTTATTGCCTGATAATAACCCTCTGTTCATTGCAGATTGCTAAACTAAAACAACAGCTGCAGCAGCGCAACAAACCTGCAGTCTCTGGGGGACATGACAAAGACCGCCAGCGAGGTTATCCTCAGCGGAGCTGTAGCCTAGGAACTACTCAGGTACCATAGCAGACATAAACACACAACACGCCGTGCTTCTTAATGCATAAAAGCATGTGTGTATACATTCTTTTTCTACAAAATGTTGACAAAAACAACATCTTAAAGTTTTCACCAGTGCAACTTGTCTGTCTCCAGACACATATCAGTGATTCCTTTCATCAGAGTGAATAAGTAAACAGTGCAGTTCATTGAGGAAGTTAATGAAATAAAACACTGAAGCAACAGGAAGACCACTACATCACCCTGCTTCTGCTTTTCAGAGCAAAATACGCACTTCTTCTTTTTCAGTACAGCTGGTCTGTGCTGTCTTGTGGGGTGTTACCACCCTGACTGGGCTGGGGTGGTTTCAAACCAAAATGTGGTTACAAGACTGATTTGCACCTGATAGTGCTGATATGATTAGTAAGGAAATGCAGGCTTGCCAGTTTTGATTATCATTGTGGAATTTGGTGAATTTCAGTGATCTCTCCAGCACATGTTGCTTTAATACTTAACTGAAGAATGTGTTTTGGGCACTGCATAGGAAGGCTTCAGGCTTTGATTTAGTGATAACAGTACTAGCCTTTATTTATGTAGCACTCCTCAAGCAAATGGTGTAGCTCACAGTGCTGCACCATACGATGAAACAGGAAAAACTGACAAGTTGTAGGAGAAAACAGACATGTGATCTGTTTAGTTGCTTCTCATGAGCAATGTAATCTAAATTCCATTTAACCTGTTTGTTTGTCCTCAGACTCAGCCAATTCCCATCCCTCTTGCTCCCTTGTCAACACTGGTCCCTCGACTGCGCTGTAGCGTGGAGGGCCTCAACCAGGAGCTGGAGGGCATGTTCATCTGTCAGCCACTGCATCCTCAACACAGGGTAACTGGCACTCACCCTCCACAAAGAAATACACATAAAAAAGTTCAAGAGAGGAAGATTTAAGTAACACTTAAGATAATAGATGATGTCAATAATGTACTGTTGTTTCCTGCTTGTCAGCTCCTCGAGGTTCCAGATGGTCACCGGGCTCCGGTCCCTCCACAGAGCTGCAGCAGTGGCTCTCAGAGTGATCCCGCCACTACACCCATGTCCTCGTCCTCCACCTCACCCTGCTCCTCTCCCAACTACATCTCCACCTCCCCACCTAACACTGAGGATGTTCCCCTGGACCTGCACCAAGGTTAGTTTGTCAGCACAAGGGGCCATTCAGTTTTAAGGTCACAGTGCATTTTCTGTGTGTTGTTTTTGGGGTTGACCACATTGATAATGTGTCGTTTCCATCTTGCAGCTTCTATGCAAATGGTGCCTTTTATATGCATCACATCAGATTAAAAGCTGTGTGAAGTTTGTCATTCAGTCACTTGGATGCTGTCTTTGAAAATTAGAGATCTGCAGCACAGAGATCATTTGCCTTTGATCATGTACCTGATCAAAGGCAAATGATCATGTGGAAATTTTTAACCAAAGCTAAATGTCAGTATGTAAATTTAAAAAGTTCTCAGTATTAAAATGGAGAGATGTTGTATAACAAAAGGGAAGGTTGGCTGCTGTGTTCACACCTGCTGCAGCTGTTCAAGTAATTGCCTAAAATCACTAACCACTCAGACACAACCTAAAATCAGAAAACCACTCTCTGCAAACATTTGCACAATCACACACACAAGTCTCTCACACATGCACTGCAAACCTGACATTTTCTAGACATTACCAGACGGATGTGAATGTGTGAACACAAATGTCCAAGGTAGTTGCATAGGACTTTATCCTGCTAGCTAAAGTTTGTGTACTGTCCGAGTGAGCCCATGTATGAACAGAGGAGGTAATTGTCCGGAGAATTCACACACACAAATGCACGCTCATTGACATACTATCACAAATAAATGGGAGGTTATTGTCAAAGGCTGTTTACAGGAGTGGTCCATCAGACTGTTGCAGTTTTAGACTTTAAAAAGCCTTGGTCATATAGCAGCAGATTTAAAATTCAGGCACAAGTTTATTTGTCTTCAGTTCTATGTCCGGTTCTCAAGTCTTAAACATATAGTTATGAGGAATCACACTGCTTTTACACTTTTTTCCTCTATGCAATTCAGACTACTCACACACAGTAGCTGGGATAAGACACTTTTTCTGATGTGTATTTTCTTCAATGACAGAGTTCGAAATATCCATGTTTACTTTGCCAGTGGCAGTGTATCAGTTGCTGTAGCGTTTCATTTTCCAGATCTGGCATTTTCCATCATTTGCTTTGTGCTTGTATTGGCTTTTTTGTACCGTGAAAGAAGATGAACAAGAAATTAATTTTGCATATTGAGATAATTTATGGGTAACTAGTTGTCCTACTAAGTAATGTGTGCACATTTTTCCCTCTTGTTTTCAGGTTTAATAGACAGCGCAGAGATGTACCTCCTGTCTCCGTTCTCCCAGAATGAGGCTGACCTCTCCCTGCCTCTGCTGATCTCCTCCTCCCCAGGACCCAACAAAAGCTGCTGCTTCCAGAGAGAGCCTCCAGAAGGCTGCGAAAAGGTCCGAGTCTGGGAGGAGACCAGGTATGTCTTTTATCGTTTTGCATCTGCACCTCACCTTCAGTAGTCAAGGGTATCTCTGCACTGAGTAATATTTGTCACTGGGCTCTTTGGAATGGAGCGAGCCATAAGGCAAATACTGTGTATGTGCTTTATCAGTTCCAGCTGAAACAGTGTGTAGATGCCCTCTGGTGGTGACTATTTCCTTTTTTTCAGCGTGTCCTCATACAACCTATTTACCCTTGATCTATACAAAATATAGATATCAGTCTGTCAGAACAAATAATTGTTTTCAAGTTTAGTCAACAAAGTTTTGATGAGTTTAACTTTACTTTGTAATTGATTACTAACAGAATAAGAAATCTGAAAAAATGAAACGGGTGATCTGTACATATACACTTCCAACAATCCTGCTTCCACCCTTATGGTCACATCTTAATACTTTTTGCCTTTTTAGTCCACCTTTTTTTAACACATCTTGTATACTGTCGTGAAATTTGGGTGCAATACTTCTTGTCAGTGCAGCTGTAGTGGCATGACTATACTCATTGCTATGATTTTAGTTCTTGTTTTTCCTTGTGGGATCGTGGCTTATAGTTGTTACAATAAGTCTAAGGAGTGACTACACTTAGTTTATTTGTGAGGGACTGATATAATTATTGTGATGTTGAACATGTGCTCTTATACAATCTGACCTAATTTCCATCACTTATACTTTAATGGGCATTAGTTTGGCCTCACATCCCTTCTCCTCACTCTGTAGCATTCCACGGGAAGCAAAGCCGGCCCTCATCTCCTCCTGCCCGGATCCCAACAAGGTAAACTTCACCCCCCATGGGGGCTCGGCCTTCTGCCCTGTCAGCCTCCTGAAGCCCCTGCTCCCCTCCATGGACCTGTTGTTCCGCAGCCTTGCCGTCTCTCCAGCAGGCAGTTGCGTGAGCCAGGGAACGAGCTCCTGCCAGGCGACGTCCTCTGGCAACCGTGCTGCTGCTCCAGACCCTCCTGCCTCCACCACCACGGCTGCTGCTGCTGCTGTAATGGGAGAAAGCTCTGGGGAGGGCCTCGCTTTCTGATCACAGCTGCAGATGTTTTCTGTGGAAATTTGATTGTGCATAATGCAAATCTTTCAGTGTTGAGGGACGGATTTGTTGCTGTTGCTTTATTTTAGGGAAGGCCCATCCCTTTCCTACACACGTATAAAATAACCTTATGTTGGAAAAATAATAATATCGAAAAAAAAAAAAGAATTGATATCACACTCATACACAATCCAAAGGATATGCTTTATAAGTTACTTGTTTTGGAAGTCCTGGCATTGTGATGTACCTAAATTAAGAACCTTGCGGTTGTGTCATTTCAGTATCCAAAGATTTATTTTTGGCCAAACCGGAGTGTGAGAGTCTGATGACAGGACTGCTCACTACTCCACCTTAGATGCGATTTGTAGGGTGACTGACCCCCCTCGCATATTGCTGCACAGATTATTCAGTTTTCCCCAAAGAAGCCGTGACATAGACTTACTATTTGATACTGTTTTTTTTAACTCTTTGACTGTCCAAAATGTTAGAGGAAGTATCTGGGTCAAGTAAGGAAAAAATCCTTCTTGGAGAAGTTTGGTTGTTCTTAAGCATTTGAAGATATTTATCTGCAATTCACCTTTTAATTTTTTTGCCTAACTTGACCCTGCACCTGTTGCTGGTGTACAAAGCATGACAAATCAGTTGGGTACATTTTTATTTACCTGATTTAAAAAGGAGAAAAAAGACACAATGAAATCACATTTTGATTAATGTAGACTGAAGGGAATATTCCAGTTGTTGGACTTGGGTAGCATCAGTACCTAAAGGCTTCAGCTCATGCATTCCTGCTTTAAAAGTTGTATAGATGTTTTGTTTGTTGTCATCTTGTTTACTTGCAAAAAAGTAACTTGTGCACGTGTTAATGGATAAAAACCTGTTATTCCTTGATGTTCTAGATGTGTGTTTGATGGTATGTTTATAGTTTGAGGTTTCACAGCCTAGTTGACTACCTAACCAGTTTTAGTGGTGTAGATTTGTCATCCCTTTCTCTGAAGATGTTTGTTTTCTTCTGCCAAGCTGACAAGTTGATGTTTCAGATAGTTTTATTTCTGGTAGACATTGTTTGCACAAATTGAACTGCTACGTTTGAGTTGCAATTCTTATTTTTATATTCACATTTTGTACTTCATTGTAAATTAAAAAGTAGTAATGTGTATTTTCTACATTTTTTTTTCTATTACCTGCAACATAAGCTAAAAAAATAAATAAATAAATACCAGTTACTTTTAGTTTCGTTCTGTCGGTATAACTGAGGCAGGTGCTTGTTACACGAGATATTGTATCAGGTGGATTTTTATGCACTTCCAGGCGAAGGGTTTTTTATGTGGAGGAACGTACGTTAGTCCTGGGTTTATTGTTTTCTGACAGGAGTTTTGTTTCTGTGCGCACATGGATGGAAAGTTAATTAGTCTGATTGTTTGACTAACTTCTACTAGTTCTAGTATCCTGGTGAAATGCTGATCCATTTGAACATTGTCTGTTTCCATGTAAGTCTCAATGTCAATGTTTGATGAGTCTGTGTGGATACTGGGGACGTGCTGTTATCTCAGGTTCTGTGTTCTGTCCACATAAACACATGATCAATAACATGTTGTCTTTGTGATTATTAAATCAGTATTAAGTCCTAACTCGAAATGTTCTGATGTCTACAGTGATTGGTTTGATTTGGGTCAAAACAAGTTGAAAACATACCAGATGTGCAGGGTGTGCACTTTTTGCAACACTGCATCCCCACACTCTTACATAAACAGAGTGGGTGTGCAAGTTTGTGCTGACATTTAAGTCTATACAGTTTGCCAGTAAGACCTTACTTTCATGTTGAGTTGTCTTTTTTTCTTTATTCCACCTCAGATTTGTGAAAACCTCCAATCTTTGTGCTGTCCAGTTATTTAAAAGTGAAAACTTAAGAGAAATTCAAGAGTTGGAGCCGAGCAAACGTGCTGAACAATCTGTTTCCAGCACCCTGAATGCGAGGATATGCTTCTCCTCTTTCCATTCCATACTATATATTGGTCTCCTTCAACTATTGGGCTGTTGGAGGGGCAAACCAAACAATTTTACAATGCGACTATTTTTCACTATTTTCTGGCACTTTGTAGAAATAGACTGATCAAGAAAATAATCAGCAGACATAATCTAAATTGCAGCCCTAAGGAACTGTGTCCTCAAGCAACAGATTTTGTATCTCTCATTTGTTATTTAGCACTTGTGTGAATTGTGAGCAGGAAGGAAGTGTCTCACACTCCATATGCATTTTGAATTGCGCCTTTGCAACAATATGTTGCTGTTAAAAGAGTTGTCTTGTTCTCTTGTCGTGGGTCAGAGTGGTGCAGTCCTTGGATCTTTGTGTTATGTATATTTTACAGCTCACATGAATCACACTGGCCCTCATGGAGATAACATGCCTTGCTTGTGAACAGTGGCTCAGTAATTCTTATCTTTCTCTTGTAGTACAGATTACATCATGTAATGTCAAACAATTTCCCAGAGAGCATTTTGTTTTATATTTATATTTATTTATTTATTTATTTAAATTTGAGGACAGGCTCTTTGCCATGCACCATCAAAGATATGCAGATTAACAGACAATGAGACAAATGATAAAATGTGCTGGCTGGAGAAAAAACAAAGCCAGGTTCTTTCAATCATATCACATGATCTTCCTCGCAGACTTTTATTCATATTTCCATTTTTTTCTGAAGGAATTTGTAATCACAGGAGGTTTCTAACCGTTTTTAAGCCGACATGAGAAGAAGCTAAGAAAAAAATCTGGGTTTTTACATGGTAGTGAATTTCTGATGTGTATGTAAACAGGAAAAGACTCAGTGAGAAGTTTTCCTGAAGAGCTACACCTGCTACCCTGCACATGATATATACGGTCCAGCAGGGTACAGATGTGCTGCTGTTGTCGTTGCATTGTGGGATTGGCTGACAGTAGAGGAGGTGGTGTACCGTTCACTGTACGTCCAGGCCTGTAGGAAACCGTCAGAGATCCTCCTCAGCAGCAGCAGCAGCGCACACTTTTACCGGCAGATATTCGCTTTTACGGACTCGGACAGCGGGAGAATTTTCCGCCATGTCGTCTGTGTTGAAGCTCGTCGCCAAGCAAGTCAGGAGCCACCCAGCTGTAAGTCCTGAACGTTTTATTTTGTTTATAATGTGCGAACGACCCGGTGACATTGAAGGGTGTCTTTCTCGAGCGCCGGGGAGGACGCGGCGTGTGTAGGCGCGCGCCCGTTTCCCCCCAGATCTCTCCTTAATTATCTGATGTGTTATGGCACCTACAATGACATTTACACATATTAAAACATAGTCTTGTACAATTCAAACGAGTGGGGTGACAGAGAAAATGCTAAATATGTACCCTTTTACAGTATGCGGCATATTCACAAGTCAAATTCCTCGACAGTTGTAGCCACAGATTTCGGATAAAATGGATGCTAACGAACAATTTACAACAATACATCTCACATAAATCCACTAAATAGACTGATTCCTTCTCCCTAGTCTTTATTTTACCCTCTTTATATTCCTGTTATTATCCTTCAAACCGTAACGACGTATGTTTTTTCTCTGCCACCCTGTAAGCTTCATTACAGCTTCGTTTGTCAGCTTTAAAAATGAAAGCCACCTGCTAAGATGACAGAGATAATATAATCATTGACTTATTTTAATAATAATCTAAGATCTGGGAGTAAACGCGCGCGCTTCCCCAATGAGAGGACTATGCCCAAAGCCATGTATGTACGTCGCTGCAGCACGTACTGTGCAGAGAGGTATGGGCTCCATACTGGAATGACTCGAGGCCAGGCCAATGCATGTAGAGAGTTACTGTTCATTAGAGGGCGACGAGGTGAAACAGTTATTAATAGACCACCGGGTAGATATGTTTTTGTCCCGCACTACACAGTGTGAACCTGCCTTTAGGTGAAACATTGTAGTATCTTAACTCATGGGGAAAACACGATATAGACATGGAAATCATGTGTTTTATTGCATAGGGTTTCATGACATGCTGTTATCACTTGTCCCAAGTGGTTGGTCACGTTCTCAAATCTCATAAACTGTATATACTGTAGGATATATCTGTCATTTTGCTACTGGAATGAAATAAAACAGTAGTTTCCAACCCCAGAGTCGGGTTTTCTTGTCAATAACTGGATCATTTTGAATTTTTCCCATTAACTTTTTCAAATAAAACAAAGTGGGAGGGGTGGGGGTGGGGGGAGACACTTTTTGGTTGAGCTGCTCCCAGCCACAAGGGGTCACAAATAGAAAGTCTTTTATTTCCTGAGCTCTCAAGCCAAAAGGGTTCAGATCCACTGGAGTAGACTGTGGTAAAATAATGTGAACAACACCAGGTGTTGAATTTGATGATGAATTTGAGTGATTTTGTTCTTTGCCCACCAGCTGATCCCCCTCTTCATCTTCATCGGTGGTGGGGTGACCATGAGCGTCACGTACCTGTGTCGGCTGGCTCTGAAAAACCCTGACGTCTCGTAAGTACCAGAGATACCTGAAGCAGAGACTTTTTGTCTTCAGCACATACTGTAAAACCCCTGTTTAACCATCACGGTACAGTATTTATAAGTATTACACGTTGCATGAGGAACACCAGTAACCTTAAGAACACTTGGTCATTTTAAAGAATTATCTCCTTTTCTTGTTTTCAGATGGGATCGCAAGAACAACCCTGAGCCCTGGAACAAATTGGAGCACAATCAGCAATACAAAGTAACAGCTTTATTAACCTTGAATTCTTTACACTAATTTTTACACATGTTGTTTTGTCTTGTTTTCATAGTTCTTTGTATGGTAGCTTGGCTAGATTTAAAGCACAAGCCATATCTCTTCTGTTATCTCGCCTCAAAGTCCATATTGCCTTCCTCATAGTGATTGTGTGCATTTGTGTGTGTTTTCAGCTTTTCACCGTTAACATGGACTACTCCAAGCTGAAGAAGGACAGGCCTGATTTCTAAGTCGCCACGTCGTTGCACCTCTGTCTCTGACGTTGTCAGTGTGAAGAGCCTTTGCACTTTTTTGCCAAACAAACCCATGACGCTGAAGGTTTTGAAACACACTGCTTACTACAGTCATTCAGTCTGTTCATTTCCAGTGTGAAGGCGGGGGGGAGGGATCATTCACTTTATCAGTGGCTGTATGAATAAAGCAGGCAACCACCTGTTTTACTAATTTATGAATTTATTTTTGACTGTGTTGTAAATCATTAAAACCATTTCAATCACACCTCTCACTTGTTGCATTTTTTGAGTCTACAGTAGCTTTGACAAAAGACTAAAAGACATCAAAAATCACTGATAAAGCTGAAGTTTATATTAGCACTTATTGGTGGTATGGTATTTATAGACCATTATTATATGATCAAGTGGTATGAACTGATTGTAGTGGGACCTGGCTCGATTAAACAGAAGATGAAAAGCATATGTAAAACACTGAGCCAATAAATACTCAGGTCAGGGGAGATATGGTCAATTTTTTCAAGATGCATTAAGATTTTACAGTCTGTGCAATTCACAGGTGGTGGAGAGAAGCTGCACCACCTGACTGAAAACTATACCTTGATTTCATGACATTATTATTGTAAATGTCATTTTCACTTTCTCTATAATGCCATGAAAAACTTTTTGTTTTACAAAATGTAACACCCAGATAAGACACTAAAACTATACTATTCACAACTAGTCATCAACTGAGGCATTATTAAGGAGATAAATTAGCATTTTACATACACATGAAAAAACAGATATGCAATTTTAGTAGCTGCGGTTCCCTCTGTGACCAGCAGAGCGCACTGCTACACCGACAATTATCCTGCAGGGACCATAGACAGTCTATGGCAGGGACACTACATGTGTTACTATGAGCAACGGTCAAAATAAATCTGGATCATCACAGACTCACCAGTCAATCTGTGCAAAATTTAAAAATGAAAGGATTACAACACTTGTAATTTAGATTTGACTCGTACATCCTTTGTTTGGAATTTTTTTATTTTATTGTTACTGCTATGTGTTAGTATGTAAATGGTAGTCCATACTGCAGATGGAAACAAACCGCGAGATAGCGAGGTGATTTAAACGCAAAGTTTTCACACAACTCCGCAAAGAAATGTTTAAAATACATTTTCACAACTCGCTAAACTCGGTGTCTTCCCTCGATTCTCCAGTTGGTGACGGTAACGAGCCAAATGGGAAAACCATCTTCTCGCGATGTTTCACTTAAAAATAACGCGGGACAGTGTGAGGAATGAATCCGTTGAGCTGGACAGCATTAGACAACCAGCAGAGGCTAAACAACGTTTAAATAGATAAAAACCTGTAATAAATGACACAGGCCTTGGTTCAGCTCCTTTTGTTGGACTCGGTGTTCTTCGGCAAAATCGTTCGATTTTTGAAAAGCTGCCGTTTAAAACGGTTAACACTACTGTTTTTACCGTTCGTAAACGTTTGTCAGCTAGCATCAGCTAACCAGCTGACTAACAGCTAATCTTTCTCTAAATGGATCACACGGAGGATTTATCTGCTCGGGTCCTGCTGAAAAACATCCTTAGCACCGAGCCACCCAGGACTCCCATCACCCGCAGGTATACTTCAACAGTACTTTTATCTTTATTAAGTTTTTCTAGTAAAGAACTCAAATGACTGGTGTTTCAAGTCTAGACCTCGCTTGTGTTGCATGTATAATATAATGGAAACTAATTAAAAAGACTGTAACAGGCATTCTGCCACAGACATTCTTGATTTTTAGATTGTCACAGATGTCTCAATGACTTCTAGTATTGAATTCATTTGGAGCTGTCTTGTTTTTAGTCCCTCCAAAGCACAGAGCACCAGCGGGACCCGGCGCAGCAGCAGACTGAGCAAGAAAGATGCTGGAGCCCAGACCCCACAGAACATCCTGAGGCGCAGCTTGAAACAGAAAATTCGTGAGGTGAGGAGGAAGAGCAGATGCTGACAATGGACATGTTGTTGAGTCTCATTAAGCTGATCTATCTACCCTCTCTCCAGAGTATAACCAGGAAATCCCTGCCTGCCACTACAAGGAGAACTGCCTCTGTCGTGCTCAAGAGGATGAACACTCCAGCCGCGACCTCAATGCTGCTTGGTGATGGAGACACACCGAGGCACATACTCAAGAACATCCTGCTGACAGGTGCGTGCACTGGCCTGACCTTCTACACACACCGTGCTGTGGCTGTTTGTTATTTCCTTAACTGTGGCCTTTATCGTGTGATTCAGAGCCTGTGAAGTCACCGGTGGTTCATGAGAAAGCAGCGTCAGAAGAGCCACAGCTGCCTTCAGCCAACTCCAGCATTGCCAGCAAACGCCCTAGGTGAGCTGTGTGTGTGAAACAGGATGTTGCTGACATTCAGTTTGTCCATTCAACAGTCTTTTAATTAACAGCAATAATGTTAATTGTGAGGAACGTACTTTTTGTATCATTAGGGGGCTTTCTCCAACAACATCGGCTGTCTGCAGATGGCTAAATGTTGTTGTGTTTACTGTATGTAACAAGTTTATATTTTCCTGACATTCAGTATTGAGCTCTCAGGGCTGGATCTGCCTGATTTAACTATCGGCATCGCAGCAAGCACTGCAAAGGGACTGAGCAGAAAGAGACCACGGCGGAGCCTTAATGTAACAGCTTTTGAAAAACGACTTAAAGATGGAAATGGTAAGGGTAAAGCTGCTACTGATGGTCTCCAATGATTGAAAGGGATTGTATAAGATCCTGTAAATCTCTGTTATTGTAAATTCCTATTTTTACTATATTGGTGCTGCTGCTTCTACAAGAGCAAGGGGATTGTGAGATATTTCTGTTTATAGATGCTGAAGAAGAAAATGAGGACTCAATAGGCGACCATTCATCTCTCTCTTTGTCAAGGTAAATGGTATAAAAGACCTACAATCTTGCATTTGTTATTTTTGATCATGCTCTACCTGATTTGCAGTGAGTGAATAATACTCACACTTATGGCCTGTCCAATTTGTTTAGCACCTCCACTTCTTTGAGCCTAAAAACACCCTTTGCGGATGTTCGGACTGAGAAAAGGGGCCTGCAGAGAAGAGTTTCCAACCGCCGAAAAATCACAGAGGAAGAATTTGGTGCTGCTGTAAATAAACGGCAGATGGAAGGTGATCATTCTGATTAAAATTGTCTTTTTAACATAGCTAATTGTCCCCTTTTTGTTACATTCTTAGACTAACAGTATCAGGTTACTTTGTACTTCAGAGCGATCCTCTTTGGTGTATTCAGACCTGTTATACAGTATTTTTAAATGTAAAATTTAAATTCCAGGCTATCTACATGAGCAAACAAAAGGAGCTTATTGCTTTTTGGAAGAGAGGAGCAAATCGTGTAGTATGCATAAAAAAGAAATGTGAGTGATCTGCAGCTGCTGTGTTTAGCATCACTGCTAATGCTCTTATTTCCTTCATGGTTTTCTCCCTTCCTGTCTCCCAGGAGTGAGCAGCTTTGCGCCTGTGGAGCGGGGTCTCAGCGAGACCGCTTACTCTGAGGGCTTCACCCTGGGCCTGAGCCACCTCAGTGAACCTGATCTCACGACTGACATTGTCAACTGTAACACGGCCCTCTACTCCAGGCATGATGCCATGACCTCCAGTTTTTCCATTGTCGCAACGCAGGACAAACCCACAGTGATGGCTTCTCAGCTTCAGAGACAGATTGGGGACATGGAGCAGATGGAAATGGAGCAGAGCAAGTTGGGGAAAGAGAAGTCAACATATGTATTTCCAACTGAGGAGGGGGTTGAGGCAGAAGCTCAGAATGAAGAATGTGTGTCTGAGTCACAGTCGGAGAATGATGTGGATAGTCAACCTGCAGCCATGCAGTCTGAGGAAGAGGAGGGTGTAGTCGAATCTCAGCCTGTTGCAGCTGATTCGGAGGAGGAGGAGAACAGAGTGGAAGCTAAAACGGGAGAGGAAGGTGCAGTTTATCCTCAAACCAAAGGGGATGCTACAAGCAGGTCTCAGTCTGAGGAGGAAGTTGTTGCACCTGACTCCCAAACTGAAGAAGAAGAAGGAGAAGGTGCATTTGACTCCCAAACTGAGGGAGAAGAGGAAGGTGGAGTTGATTCCCAGCCTGATGAGGATCCTGCAACCAGGTCTCAGTCTGAGGAAGAGGAGGTTGTGCCAGACTCTCAAACTGAAGAAGAGCAGGAAGGTGAGGTCGAATCTCAAACTGAGGAAGAAGAAGGTGCAGCTGATTCCCAGTCTGGGGAGGATGTGGAAGCCAGGTCTCAGTCAGAGGAAGAACAAGAAGGGGATGCGGGGGATTATCAAAGCGATTCTCAATCCGAGGAAGCTGGGGATGTGGCTGAGTCTCAGACTGAAGATATGCATGATGGGAAACAGGAGAAAGAAGATGGTGAGCTGGAACATGACTTGGAGCACATCAGTCGAAGGGCGTATCGCTCTGAGGGTGGACTAATCATGCCTGTGATAGTAGGACCACCAGGTAAGATAAAAAAAATATTATCTCTTACTGTGGAAAAAGACAGACTACATATACATAATATGCATTGTGCTTGTGCTGTGGTGAAGTGAAACAAAAGACCTGAACTAAGAGCTGAGTTATGTTGAATAAAAGATTCATAATGTCTAGAAACTGCTCTTTTCAATGTATCATCAATGTTCATCATGATACTTTGAATATCATGCCCTAGCTGTCTGGTTGATAATAAATATGTTAGACTGAATTATCATTACACCTCTGTCTGGAATACATGTCAGGGTTTTTTAAAGTGATATTTCTTATTTATGTGTTGTTGTTTGCATGTAGGATGGTCTGAGGGCAAGTCCAAAGCACACAGTGTGACTGATCTACACAGCAGCTTGGAAGTAAGAAGTCATGAGCCTCATATTGAGATGCCTGACTTGGCTGAGTCTTCAACCCAAGGACAGAAAGATGCTTCCGATATGGATGCCGAGCCGGATGCTGATAAAGAGAACTCCTTTCATCTTCTCGGGTTGACGCAGGACATTGGGGAGGGCGGCGACCTGAGTGATGCTTCACCTCCTGAAGAAGCTGCTGCTGCTCAGGAGCCTGCTGAACAGGAAGAAGAGTGGGAGGATGAAGACGATGGGGAAGAGAATGAGGGTCAGTGTCTCTTTTTGTTTGTGTGTGTGTTTTTGTATGTTTTATTTTAAGCAGATGAGAAGAGTAAAACATGTTTTGTTTTTTGAACTCCTCAGAGTACCCCTGCAAGACTCCAGCATTTGTCAGACAGAAAAGGAACTTTTTTCCCTCTGATCCTCAGGCCTCACCCTCTGTTCTTAAGAATATTCAAGCCAGGCAAGTTGTACTTCCTGCTACTGCTACTCCCTTTATTAGAAATACAGCATTTTTTGCATTGTAACAACACATATTAAAATGGCTCCAGGCTGACATCATGTTCTCCTGTGTTAATTGAAAGGCCACAGTACAATCAATTGGAATATGCTGATTTTTATTTATCATTTCTGATGTTACTGACAAGTTTCTCTGATCTCTGTTGTGCCACCAGTAGTACAAGTGAAGCTTTACCTGCAGCTAAACCTAAGCAGGTGCAACAGAGGAAGAGGGCGCTGGCCAAGAAAGAAGCAGGCCTTCCTAAGAACTACCTTATGGGTGTGTTCAAGCACTTTGCCAAAACGAAAGTCTCTGCCGACGTTTACCCCGTCCTAAAAGAAATGTAAGTATGGCTAAAGAGGTTGTTAGTTTAAAGAGAGTTGGAACAAATTAAGCAACAAGTGGAATGTGAGATGGTGTTTTGTACCACCTAACTGAAAGGTACTGACATCATTTTGAAACCAGTTAACATATTTGATATCTTTTCCTTGTAATTTGGTGAATATGTCACTGTTGAGATAACTGATACATGTTATTATTTTAACAGAATGGATAAATTCTTTGATCGGCTGACGGACGACTTAGAGACATATGCAGGTCACGCAAGGAGAAAAACCATAGAAGTTGAAGATGCTGAACTGCTGTTGAAAAGGTCGGTGAGTTGTATGCTGGAGTGAGCATGCACACAGTTTTCGAGCAAACATACCCACTCAGCAGACACAGGGCAACACTGGCATTCATATTTACTCTCATTTTAGCTATCTTCTGAAAACAGCTGCCTCCTGCCTCTTGATACAATGCTGATGAGAATGGTGTGAGTGAACAAAAACAAAACAAAAAGTTCCAGGCTTTAAAACCAAAACACTGACTTGAAAGGTGCTATAAAGCTGCACAAACCTGAGGGGAACTGCAGAGGCCGCAATAATTGCATTTAAAACCACAAGTGCAACAGTAACTTAAGGATCCACATGTATATTTGTAGATCACATCAGTTAACAACGATGAAGAGCAAGAAGAAGCGATGGCTGTAATGCTGTCAGACATATGGTATGAGGAAATAAACACACTGACGTCTAGATGTCAAGTTTGAGCTCCATATTTACTCTGAAGATAAGGACATGGCTGTGACCAATCACCATAAAGAAGGAAACTTCAACTTTGAAGTGTACTTCTGATACATAACATTCATCTTTGCTTTGACAGTTGCTTGACACTGTGCATTAGTTTTCTCCCATTTAACTCTGGGAACTGGTGTGTTTTTTGCAATCTGCAGGCAGGGTTATGTGAACGACAAGGTCCCGGTGGAAGTGCTCATTGAAAAATATCTCCGCATGGATCAGCGTAAGCTCCTCATCCCCATTGCAACCAGTGGAAATGTTGTTATCCCAAAAAGGCGGAGGTGAATATTTGTGTACAGCTACTTTTTTTTCTGGCTTCATCTCTTGGACTGCAACATATTTTTCTTACGCTGCATTTGGTTTGTCTCAGTTTGTAATGCTGTTAATCAGACTAATAATAATTTCTGTACATTTGTAAATATCTGTTAAAATTTTCTTTATCAAGAATTCAGTTTTGTATGTGATGTCTGTCTATCTTTCTTTCTGTCAGCTCTTATTATGTATTATTAGAATATGTGAGGATCGATTATCTGTATGTAATGTAAACATAGGCTCGTTGACAACAGTGCTTTTTCATTTTCACTTAAGATTGTTAAGAATGTTTCACTTCTTTTATCTTTTTATGCATACTTTATTTTCTGACAGTGTGATACAAAAGATGGTGCACAGACTTCTCAGATTAACAAATGTTTAAATAAAGTTCCTTGTCTCATATTTATAAGCTTGATTTGAAGCCACTGATGAATTGACAACCCTGTGAAGTGGCTTTGTTGAGCCATGTAGCATTCTTCAACTCAAACCTGTACTAAACAGGTGTAGGTAGGAAATGAGGAAGCATTTAAATTGTACAGACTGGTCATATACAGTTTTGATAAAAAGGTAGTATTGTTTTATGAGAACAATGGAAAAGAAGTACTGGTGGCTCACATTGTCTAATGCTTTGCCCATGTCCTCTAGGTGGAGCAAATTCATTATAACAAACTAGCTCTTATCAGAGTCAGTTTAAATTGAATCAGCAGAGAACTTCCATCAAACACAATGATTGACAGTCAAAGTTTGTTCGCACAATTTATTACAAGAGAGCGTGAGAACGTCAGAGGGTACAGATATATTTAAGACACATTCATGGTGAGCTGATGGATCCATAGATTAATCCCATTCACATCTTAATTAAATTCAACCTTCAACGGTCGATATCCGTTAATCTTGGCACGCTGTCTTAATAATCTTGGCGTAAGGCAATAGCTCATCTGCTCTACTGATTAAATTAAGATAAATTAGTTTTCAATGGTGGTGAAATTAAACAGTGAGAGCATCCATGTGAATGACCTACAGACATATCAGCTAGTTATTAATGTTCACCTCTTACAATTGGAAGGAGATATTTGTTTCAAATTTGTAGAATTATCCACTCAAAATAAACCAGACCAGAGAGAAAGAAAAGAAGAAAGACAGAACATAGGATGTAGAGCATTTGTAGGCAAATGGTGTTCAGATTTGGCCTCTGTTGGCCAGCCAAAAGCTGAAGTCTTCACTTTGATAGCTTGTGTCAAAACTTCCCATAATTTCTCACGACTCTTCTGTAGATAATAATAGACAATATACATAACTGCAAATTCCAATAAATATAGCCTTATATTTATCATATATAATAATATTTCTAAGGCAACATCAACAACAGCACTTTAAGTGAAATAGGCTAAGATTTTTTTTCTTTGCTTGCTTGTTTGACTTTTTTCCCCAAAATGAAACCTAACATAGAGTAGTATAATATCTTAGAATTTTTAAATACTTTTTAAATCATATTTTTCTATATTGTATTTATTTTTTAAATTCCTCGTGGGAAATAAAATCACTCCGATACAGCAGGGGGCACTGTTTGCACAACATCATTCTCCATGTCTGTTCTACAGACAGCTAGCCTGCTAGCTAACAACAGAGGATCCCGGACAACTAGCGTTTTAATTTAACCCAACACAAAGGTGAGTCCGTCGATAAATTAAACATAAAGCTGCAATATAATGGCAAAAAAATTGAACACATAGGATAAAGACTGTCGTGTTGTATACTGACTTGCAGTTTTTGTGGCATCTTCCCCGACCTTTTTGTTTGGCTTATGTTAGCGGCTATAGGAACAGGGCTAACTAGCCAGCTAGCTCGGTCGAGTAAGCTAGCGTGCTAACGATAGATTGTCTGGATAATTTCACTGTAGTGTACAAATATGTTTTAACGATATCAGACCCTGGTATTGATGTATGTATTTTTACCTGTACAAACACACTTGTGTTTACGCGTAGCAAAAGTAAAGAGCTAGCTGGAAGTCAGAAACCACTCTCGATTATCTGTATTGTTAGCGGCTTAATTACCTGCTACTGTCACCGCCTGCATTCACCACAACTGAGTTTCTTTTAGAAACAACAATCCACTACAATCAAAAACTTAGTGGGTTAACTTAATAGAAAGACGTTGAATATTTCTACGTGTAAACCTCGGGTCTAAAGTATACTCTGTGTATTTGTGGTTATATAATACAGTGTAATAATAGATTTCAGAAACAAGAGGATTTACGTCCTAGACCATCATATTTTCTGATTAGAACAACTTAATGGATAATTTAATGCAGTTTAAGTTGAGCACTTTTAGTCTTGTAAGTGCTCATGCAGGTCTGGTCTGTTTTCTAAAGTAACGGCTTAACCAAGGTGCTCAGGAACCGGTTAGTTGACCAGCTGTCATTTACAGTTGTCGAATAGTCGGGTAGAAAAGGATGAGTTAAAGTTCAGTGTGACCCTGAGGGAGTGAACAGTGAATCAGTCAGGTTCGCTGGAAACAGACCAAACACCACAGCAATGTTTAACTCCTATATTGTAATTTTTTTTCTGACAGGAGGTTTTTTCAACAACATAAACAACAGTATAATCTATTGCAATCCAGCACATTATTCCTGCCAGAAATATTTGACATGTTTTTATTTTGTCTGTGAGGGTGACATCCATAAAATGCCCTCACCATAGTTTGTGTTGCTGAGGTTACAAACTGGTTATATTAAATGAAGCAGGTAACTTCGGTGTCTGTCATAGTCTTAGGGAAAATTTTAAAGGAAAAAATCTTTATGCTTTCAGCCAGAACCTCTAACTTGTATACTGTTTACGCAATAGCCAAATACATTAAAGGATATACTGTCAACTGCCAAGTGTTATTTTTGCTGCAGTTGTTGTCTTTTTAGTTGTCTTGTTGCCTGTCTCTGCCTTTTTAGGGTCCAAAAACTGTCTCACTGCAGATTTGAAATTACTTTCAGTTGAAGTGTTTCCTGAGTTCATCTTTTCACTTTCAACATACACTCTGTATACATACTTACTTAAGCTGAGTTCATTCTTATTGTAATGACAATTGAAAAATCCAAGCTTGCTATTTTTCAAAAACAAAAAAAACAAAAAACAAAAACATGTTGAAGATGATGAGCTACGACTGAAATCAGTTTTCAACCCACTGACACGTGTGATTACATTTTTGTATATTGCAGCTGAGTTACAAACTCGTGTTCAATCTTTAGTTAGTAAAATATGTTGCTAATGAAAGGCAAAGATTATTGATGTTTTCTGTAGATTAGGGCTGGGTGATATGGTTAAAATCATTATAAGAATGTCATTAATGATTTAAAAGGTTTTTAAATTACAGTGTACATATCATAATATGGCAGATTTATGTAATATAATATATTTAGTGACCTTCATAACCCTATTGTACTTCACCTGAGACCAAACTGTTTGTATGTCTCAAACAAAAACGAATTAATTTTGTTAGTTTTTAATTATAGCTTACTTGGAATCAGCGAAGGTCAGAAGTAACCTGCAGGCTTTCTGTGAAGTCATTAAATGGCTTTTTGTGACTTTAGTAAGTTTAAATGTCATGTAGATGCTTGCCCCTCTGGCAAGAAACAAAAAGTTTAAAATTGGTTCTTTTTGGTTGGAACTTGAGCTCAGATGTTGCTACATCAGATAAAATTTGTGGCTCTGTTTTTCAGCAGTGATAAGACTACATCCTGTTAGCTCACACAATGGTATGAACAGCATCAAGAGAACTCTTGTAATTGCATGCGTAAACATTCCTGAGGTTGTGCTGTCTGCAAGAGGGCTGAGTGATGATAAACGTTTGGCATCATGATAATGACTCAATACATCAAGTACTTTCTTTGTTGATCATAAAATTCGCATAAAATATAATTCTCAGTTGCAGTAATATAAATACCTGTAATTTGAATTAGCTCCACACAGTGTGATATGCAGATTTTAAATGTTGTATAAAAAGAGTTGTTTTGGGATTGATGCTTTGATTGGGCAGATACTTTGAGCTAAAGTATCAGCATTGATATGAGGAAAGAACGAAGCTGGATTAGTGCTCTCCTCTAATAAAGAGAATTACTGGTGCTACTTACATTTTAGTGTTTAAATTACATGTATCATATAAGAATACTGTGGTTGATGTTTAGTAACTTTTTTTAATGAATTGGTGACTGTCTATGCAACATGAAATCATATACTGTGTATAAACTATACTGGCAAATGGCAAGTGTTAGCCAGATGCCAGTATGTTGGCAAATGTGGATTTTAAACATTTACCAATGGGCTTTCAGTGTGGGTTTTGGAGCTTCTTGTGTTGGATACAATCTGATCACTCTCCTTAAATTACAAAAGAGCATCAGTTGTAAAGACTGTCTGTGATTTTAATTGAAACATCACTCTATGGCTATAGTTTGCCAATAGCCTGTCTGTATTACACAGAAGTAAACGGGCATGATGCTTGGAGAATTTTGGCAAACCAGATTACTTTCTAAAATTATGAACAGTAAACTTTTCAGGAGAAATCACATGATGTTTTTGTGAGACTTGCGTCTCCAATAGATTGTTTCATGTTCATGCACCTTCCAAAAAAGCAAAACAAGTGATTCTAATAAAAGAAACAAAAACTAAAATGATTGTAATCATCATAATTATTGTAAATTAATATAGTAGTAGTTCCACTGCACCTGGCAAGAGTCCAAGCATCAATTTTCATTCTTTAGTAACTGGACTACTTGCAGTGTTTTGCAGCCTGAAGGAGTGTCTGCCCTTGCGGGTCAGCATGTCAAGTGTTAGTGTTTGTAATGGTATGAACCAGGTGACTGGAGACATTAGATATGCATTGAGGTCCCTCCTCCCTTTAACCTCCCACGGCTGGTGAAGTGAGGAGGGTTTTAGCAAGGACGTACAGGCTGGAGGTGAAGCCCGGGTGCTAATGCTTTTTTGCCCTGTCAAATCCCCTTCAGTGTAATTGTGGGTCTGCACAAAGTCGGGAATAAGAGCGAGGCAAGCTGATCGCTGTAGCAAAATCAATAGTTCATACCTCTCTGAGATTGAGTTTTTAGGAAAGGAAGAGCACCATGACCAAGGGCAGAATATGAAATCACTCCCACAGAGGCCCAACACGCTCTGTGCAATCGATCCCCGGTCCCTGTACCAATTATAGTTTTAAGGTTTGTCTGTGGCTTACTGCAGTCCTCAAAGACCAGAGCTTTGGAAATAGACATTGTGTTCACTGACACTTCGACAAGGGTTGCAATTTTTTCATCCCCCTTGGAAATTGCCATCTGAAATGCCTCCATACCTCCAGTCTTTAATTTGGAGCAGAGATTGATTTCTCCTTTCTTTTTTTTTTTCTTTGGTCGGTGGAGTGTCAGGAAAAAAAGCATTGTGGTCATAACTGCCACTTTATGTATCATACCTTCATAGATACATTTTAATTGTAACTTGAGAGGTGTGGAAGATTTATATTTTCTATCTACAAATCATAAGTCCATGTTCCTCTTTCCCTGTTTCTTGCATTTCCTGCATCTTGTTTTGTTGCTGTGGTGTCTTGCTCTCCTGAAAATGTAGATCAGATGAGTCAAATTAGCACAAATTTCTCAGGCAGCAGGAGTTACAGTATCAACATCCTCATATCAATCAACTCTGCTCATATGATATGACATATCAGTGGATTAGGAAAGATTGGTGTCATGTTACTAAACCATGGGAATGTTGGCTGTGTTTGTGTTGGTAGTTGTTGTGGCCACAAATTGTTCTGGTTTGTCTTTGCAGGATCAATGTGGAAAAGTAAAAAAAAGTTTACTTCTCTCTAAAATTGTGATGACTGAAGGGTTCATAGATTGTTTTCCTTTCCTAGATCTTCTAGATTTTGAGTTGGTGTTTGTTAAATATATTTTTCTGTCTACTGTTTGATGGGTTTTGATTGTTGCTGTATTTGTTTTTGCTCAGATTATTGGACACAGATAATGAATGTATGTTTTTGATAAGTGTATAGATTGTCCGCTTAAAGTTCACCTGACAACTCTAAGAATTTATATCCCTGCCTTTGACATGTGGTAGTTTGTGTTCTGTTTTTGGAGACTGACGTGTCCCTTATCGATACATCCTCCAGAGTTGGTTCACTGTAGGTTGTTTCTGATTGTCAGTCACATGAGGAGAGAAAAACTCTCAAATTGTAATCCTTAACATTTCATTCCTGGTTGTTTTTTTGTGACACTTGTGAGCAGGTACTTTGTCAGAAATACAACAGAAGTGCAACAGGTGTGTCTGTTTACACACTGTTATTGATGAGAGTAGGAAGTGAACATCCTGTCACCTGCAGCTCTTAATCAAACAGCTCACTGTGGCTGGTCCTCATTGTTCCAGTACTCTGCGGCCAAAATTAAAACTGATCTGCTGACCGTGTTTTGCTTTTGAGTAGCATTTTTGATGAGTGACCGCAGTCAGCTGTAAGTTTTAATGTGAAACAACAGTAGGAAATGTACACTTTGCGCTGGCAGTAACTTAATACAGCTCTGACACAGCAAACAGTTAACAGTGAGGCTGATATATAGTGTGATAAAAGTGTGCTGGATTACATGCAACAGTCATTTTCCTGAGAATCCACCAGTAATACATGGAATGGCAGTTGCAAAAAAACAAAAACACAAACTATGAATAGTGTCAAAACTTAGGTTTGATTTCATGATTATAGGATTATAGGTCTATGGTGATATATGTTCAGCTATATCACTGCTACCTGTTTTCAAATCTGTGTCCAGTTCACATCTCAGTCCGTGGGTCGATGAAGATGAAACTGGAGCGGATGAACTGTTAGTCTGGTGCAAGGCCTTAAGTTTCAAGGCAGTGTGTGTCTTCATCAGAGTCCTGTCCAAGAATCTGGATTTGATTTCTCTCTTATACCTCTCTTTGATTTTCTTTTGTCTCCATCTAACCTCTTTTTGGTGCAATTTATCTCTTCGAATGGTCCCGCAGACGGTGGCCCATCTTTCATTCGCCACCTGTTTTTCCATTTCGCTTCTCTATCACTTTACTTTTCATTTTCTTTCCCTGCACCACCTTCTCATACATTCATTGTCTCACTCCACCTTACCAGTTGCCACTGTTAAAGAATCAAGAAGATTGGTTGGTTCTTCAATCATTTGATTTTGTAAAGACAGTCTTGGAACTGGGCTGAAACCAAATCAACTGACATAGATTGTTTTGTATTAATTAGCCTCTGTAATGTAATTCAGTAACACAACAAATATTCCCCTTAGTCCACTGTGTTCACATTCAGGATATGGACACACATACTCAGAGTGATAATGGTCATATATAATTTGTTAGTTACACTCCGGTTTTTCCCATAAACCCTCCTCATTGTCCACTTTGACTGAGACTTAGTAGTATCACTCAGTTCCAGCTGTTTTTATCAGGATATTCATGCTACGAACATCCTGTCCTATCTAAAAAGTTTGTTTTATTGTGTAGAGATCTGGGGACTGTGAAGTCTGTTGTACTGAACTGTTAGTAGGGTGAGGTTATTGTAGAAAATCATGTGTCCACAATATCAATGTATGTACTAAGCATTATTGTTCCAACCAGAAATGATTAAAGTCACGCTTTGATAAATGAGAAGAGGACAAAGCAAAATGTTTTTCCAAAGATTTTATTCACTATATTTTGTTATTTATGTTGATATTTTCCTGAAGCCTTCTCCCCACCATCCAGAATTGATTAATTTATTTGTCTTAATATGTCTTTTCTTCTTTCTGTGATTTCCTTAGAGCATTGAATTGTGGGACAAAAGTCAAAAACACAAGTAGTGCAGAGAATTACAGCCCCATAAATAATGAAATGTAATTTGCTATTTTGCCCAAGCTTACAATTGCATGCTGTACGACTTTGAGCCATTTTAAGATTATTCACAGTCCCATCTCTAAATATTGGCATAAGAGGTTTAAAAAGAGTGCAGTAAATGTGCAGTAATTAAAAAAAAAACAAAGGAAATCGAAGAACACACTGTAGTTGTAGCTCATGTCATGGTGAAATGCTTTAATCTAATTGTCCTGTTCCTCATCTGTCGTCAGAACCGAGTGGAGATCAATGATGTGGAGCCCGAGGTTTTCAAAGAGATGATGTGCTTCATTTACACAGACAAGGCTCCCAACCTGGACAAGATGGCTGATGACTTGCTGGCTGCAGCTGACAAGGTAATATAACAGCACTACATCAGTATATTTGGACATATTAAGACAATGTTACTTGATAGATAGGCAGTAATTTGAATCTTTCAAATCTACCATTAAGTCTGTTTTTACTGTCTTAACCCTTTCCACCTGAGCCGTCCTCTCACTGAGATCTGGCCATATCTTTTACAAAAACACACGGCATTTTGAGAGGGTTGGAATATGTTAACAAAACATATAGCTTAAAGTAAGCCTGAGTAGCAGTGGTTTGAATTGTAGTGACCTAAAAGTTCAACATTTTCAATGTAAGGAACTGTTGAATTTGAAATGTGACTGTAGATTTTTTCCCTCATCCCAAAACAACGTGTTTGGTAGCGTACAAAACTAGACTGTCTCACCTTTCTAGCCATGTCAAACAAATCACATGAGCAACACAATTGTTAAAGCCGAGAGAAAAATCAGAAATCAAACCTCATGTTTTACAGCAATTAAAATTCTACATTTCGGTTGTGCCTTTTCATCAAAAATGGATGTTTAGATGATCAAAAGTATGTGAATTCACTTTCCTCTACAGTATCAAACAGGCGGGGATACTGTAGAGCATTTGTAATGCAGGATACTGTAATGCATTTGATGAAGAGGAGACTGATTTGTTAGTTGAGGGTGAAACCCTTAATGAAGAACACACCAGGTTTGTGCCCCCTGCTGGTTATACTGGTGAACTTGCCCAAATTAACTTGATATCTCAGGAAAACTCACACCAAGACATTTCTAATGGGTGGTCACATGATCCTGTACATTGATTCACTGATAGATGTAACATGGATGACTTTGCTGCTTGTTTGCCTCAAATCTCAAGATTTTTGTATAGTGGCCAAATTGCCTGTTTCCATGGCTGTTTTGCAATAAAAATACACAATTTGGAGGTAAAAGTAAAATATCTGATTAGTGTATTGTGTGTAGAGAGCCATTAAAAATGGAAGAGATGTTACAGTTAGATAACCTGTCAGGAGCCAAAGAAGCTCTTTGGCACACTTGACTCTCTAAATGGCTAAAATGAAGATGCTGCCTAGTACTCCTCCCACTAAAATGGGTTGAGCATTCACTAGCATCAGTGTCAGCTGATGTTGTCATTGTTATAAAGGTGTTGTTCACTCTCTAATTTAGAAGTTTGCTTGAATAAGTAAAAATGTAAATTTTTGCTGGAGTTTTTCAGATCTCACCCCGGCCTGGTGATAGGGAGACCTTATTGTATCTCAAAATTCTCCCAAATGTCCTTTATCCATAGAGCCCAAGGTTGTTCATTTTGGCCTTACAGTTGTGGAGCTATCACTGATTGAATTTGGGTATGTTTTTTCAGGCATGCACCATACGTTACTACAGATGTTAATATTGCAGTCCTGGCTGTGTTTAATGTGATGAGAGTTGCATATTATTTTGTTAGCAGCCACACACTGTGAGATTTCATATATTCCCTGATAGGTAATAAGATGGATGGCACAAGTGCACAGTATCCACTAAACCTTAGCCCAGTAAGCCACCAGGATTTCAAGAAACAGTTGGATGATTTCACACTGATCTCACTCCTCTGTGACACCATTGGGAGACTGACTTTGGGGCACAGTTTCTCTCAGAGTTTGAGCATTGAAATGTTTATTTTATAGTCTTGTATTCATATGTTAAAAACTGGATATATTTATCTTTATTAGAGATGTGACATGACAGCCAGACTGACGTTTCACTGTCATTTTGAATTCAAAGATAATATTTGTAAATATCACCTGAACTGTCACAGCAAATACCACATGAATACCAATGAAGGAGGAAAGGATATTAATCTTTTTGCGTCCCCTCTCTTTCAGTATGCTCTGGAGAGACTGAAGGTCATGTGCGAGGATGCTCTGTGCACCAGTCTGTCTGTGGAAAACGCTGCTGAGATCCTCATCCTGGCCGACCTGCACAGCGCAGACCAGCTCAAGACACAGGCCGTCGACTTCATCAACTAGTGAGTTCACACGCGGAAAACAGCTCGTCATCACATATAATTGGGTCTCCAGCACCATTTTACAGACTCTCAGATCCACAGAGTCCACTGCACATGTTGTCTCTGTTGATTTGCTGCATCTCTTTCTTCTTTACCTCGACATCATTACTGACAGTACCAGGACTCAGTCTCACCCTCGCACTTCAAATCTTGGCGTCACAGTTAATAATTTAGTTTCACATGTCCCCTATTCAAGTAGTCTGTCTGATATTATTAAACTCTGTTGAGGATTTCTAAGGGATCAGGGCAGCCTGACTCCTGACTAGGTCTGCCGTCACCTCCTCTGTTGACTCAGAATATTGTGTGATAAGATTGTGTGATAATACGCAACTCTGAACATGAACATGTGTCTGCACAGATTTTCTATTATATATTCTTTAGAGTTTTTTTTAGAGTTTTTTAAAGAATTGAATATTTATCTTCATAGAACTGAAACAATTAGTCGATTAGTGGATTGACAGAAAAAATGTCACACTATTTTGTCAAGAAAAAACATTCTCCTGCTGTCTTCTCAATTACAAGGTTTTGCTGCCTTTCTTACCTTGCCTTATGTCAGTAATTTACAACCTGTGGGTGGAAACCCCTAGAAAGCAGTCACAGAATAAATAGGGATTCATGAAATATTTAATGGGAAAGGTTGATTTTTTTCTGAAATATTGGGTAGTTTTACCTCCATAGGAATTGTAAATTTATTTAAACAAGACGATATAAAAGGTTAGAGGTCAAAATCTGTAACTTATAAATGTCTGATGCCTGTAGTAAGGTGACACAAGAAGACTACTATCTTTGTTGTAAGCCAGAAAGGTTGGGAGACAGTGTCTTTAAGATTTGGACTGTTAGTTCAGACAAAACAAGACATTTGATCACATTACCTTGGGTCTCACGGAAATTATCACAGGTGATACTTTAACAATGAATAAATTAATGAGATGAGAGAGAGTCAGAATCAGACTTGCTTTTTTCACCTAATATATAATGTAGACAGGGATTTGACTTAGCAATAACCCTAAGTATAGGAAGATTTTAAAGATAAACACACTTTCACACTAGTCTTGTTAGGAAAGTTGGGGAAAAAACACTTAAGTGGGTGACTAACTCTGAGAGACTCAATAGCACTAGTAATTGGACTTCAAGAGACACACTAGGTTTGCAACATTAACACTACACTCTCTGTATTCTGTATAAAAGAATATATGATCATGTAAACATGAAATTGTGTAGTCCTCAAATTCAACAGCACAAACCCCGCTTTATCAAATGTAAAACATCATCTCATATTCAGGCGAGAAAATAATAAATAATAAATAATGATCATAATCTTTAGATTGCAGCCCCATTTGTATTTGTTTATTCAAACCGATTTTCCCTATATACTAATGTTTGTTTTTGTCTCTGTCTCTCTTTCTCCCCGTCCTCCAGCCACGCTGCAGAGGTGATGGAGACAGCAGGTTGGAAGTCCATGGTAGCGTCTCATCCTCACCTGGTGGCAGAGGCTTACCGCTCCCTGGCTTCAGCCCAGTGCCCTTTCCTCGGACCCCCACGCAAGCGCCTCAAACAATCCTAACAGCCTCAAAGCAAGGCGTCAACACATTCATACATATGTACACACATGCAAACACACAGTTCCCCCCCTCTCAAACACACAGGGACAACCTTCCCCTTGCTGTTACCTACTACACTACCTACAGCCTCCCCCGAATCTCCCCCTTCTGCCCCATCCAAACCTGCTGTATTTAGTCTCTTCTAAAGATGGAGGGAAGAAGAAGGAGGAGGAGTAGGAGGAGGACATGGAGATGGAAGAGAGGGACAGGTGGGCTCGTGAAGTGGATGTTTGTCGTTTACAAAAGAACCACAGCACCCTTCCCTTTTTCTCCTCGGCTCTGGCATAGTGAGATCTGACATTGTGCTCTTTTCCGTGTGTGAAAATTAAATCCTTTGACATCCTGCTAGCTCCTACTTTGGAATCCGTTCAGAAGGAGGAACAGGACACAAGATCCCATCAAGAGCCAAGTGTCTGGAAATTCAGAGGCTTAAAGGACAAGTGCAGATAAACAAAGTCTTTAACTGTCTATTTTATCATAAGGCTTCTTTTTGCTCTGTTCTTAGCATTTGGAGTTGAGCGGTCAGAGAAGCCCCCAATCTTAAGGACACGAGGGCCTGTGAGGGACTAAAGAAGAAGAAGTGGGCCTGGTAGTTACAAACTAGAAGCCCCCCCGAGAAAGACAACCAAGGGCTAGTCAAAAAAAGCAGATGTGGGACAAAATCATCAAGATAATTTTCCCAAAGAAAGTTGGGAAAACATTGCACTAAAGTCACAGGTCACCCCTTGTCAACCCTTACCAGCAGTAAAGTAGAAATACTGTAGGCAAGCACACACTGAAGCAAGCTTCATGGACTAAAGACCCAGCTGGACCACCAAGAACAAGTTCCCTTTAAGAAGATTTATCAGCAAGTGACAAAAACAACACATGAACTCCCATTTAGAACTCTTCAAGCTTCATCTGCATCCGTTTTCTTTTTTTAAATAGCTGGAAATAAAAACCAGTATAGAAAGGATACAGAAAATAGCAACGCACAACTGGATGTCATTCTTGGGGGAAAAATGAGTATTTTGTGTGTGGATCTGTCTTTGTAGCCCTTGAGAGAAAATAAAATCCAAGGTGTCAACAGACAAACCAACCAGGAGACAACAAGTGGAGGAAAAAGAAATGTCAAGAAATGGTTACAAAATAACATTAGGGTTCAATCAGGCATGTTAATGTTCTTTTATGACAGATTTATTATTTGTTTTTTTCCTCAGAACTGTCATTTCTATTTTTTTCATAGGAATTTGTACAGACACTAGTGTTTTTGAAGCTGTATAAAACAAAAGCATTTTCAACCGTGAAATTGAAAAAAAAGTGGACAGATGTTTTCTTTGCAGGCATGAAGACTGAAGAGGAATGAAATTGAAATGAACACGTTTTAATGTTCAGGACAGAATGTGAAAAGAATGCACACCAAGGCAAACCACATGAAATACATTTGAAGTTATCATTTGAACCTGGTGGAAAATGGTAATTGATAGAAGGAACCATTGTTGTTTCTTTCCTGTAGATATCGCTGGTTATGAGAAGTGACACTTAGTTGTTGCCATTTTTTGTTCCCAAAAGAATAAACCACAACTATTTTGTATTGAATGCAATGCAAACTTTGTCTTGGTATTTTTGTTTGAATTCTGTGATTGTATTAAGTTTTTTTTATTTTCAGCTATGACGTAGAACAACAGGTTTCAGGTGGAATTAATTATGGGACTTTAACATTGTTGCATCTTGTATTTTGCTTTTTAACAGAAATCCAAATTCAAGGAAATTCATCTATTTCAGTGGCATTCGTCTAATAATGAACAAATTTGAGGGTCCTGTTTTGTTTGCCCATATAATGTAAGGTATGCTCACATTCATCTCTTCCATCCTTCAGTGCTCTCTTTAGAGCTATAAGTTAATGCATCTTCACTTGTGTGGACAGCTTCTTCCACTTTTCTACAGTGGCACAAGAAGGATGTACAGTCCTAGGCCTAATTTGTGTCTCTCAGGTGTTAGCATACAATCAGGTCACAGAAGAAGCCGTCAGTCCCTCTAAAAGGTAATTAACCGGCAATGTTTAAAAAACCCATCATTTAAAAACACTAAGCATTATTCTGATGTTTTCCAGAATCCTTAAAGACTATTCTGACCCTGTTTCCCATGCTGAGTCTCTGTTTCTCCAGTGGTAAGTGTTTTCAAATTACTCTGGGTCTAAAATTAATTATCTCTCAGAGAAACCCATGTTTAAGAAACAAAAGCTGCAGCCCATTTTGCCCTTGTATTCGCATTGAAGGGCTTTTGCTGCCTTCCAAGTTCTGCTCTATAAACAGGAGCTGTATACAAAGGACAATGGACCTCATTAAAATTTTTAAACTTGATTCTTTAGATTCTCACCTTGGTTTTGTTGAAATTGTTTTTCAGTGGATGACAAAAACATTTTTTCAAAGTGTTAGAACTGGACTGAAGGCAACAGACATAACAATCGTGAAATGTAACCAATGACATTTACCCAAGCACTGTACTTTTAGTGCAAATCTGAGGTACCACTACATTTAGTTACTAGTTACTTTACAGATTACAGATTCATACAAAACGTAATCAATATGACACATTGCTATGGATTAAACCACCATGGATTAAATGGTATTTATTTTTTATTTGGGAAAGTACAGTGCAGTGTTAGGAAATACAACAGAGCGGGGATTACATATGACGATGATGAAGTGTTCAAGGTAAATGCTAAATAAATGTTCCAACTTTGTGGTATCTAGTATGTTTTAAGGAAAGATGAATTCATAACATTACTGAATAAAATAACATTTAATTGAAGACATTAGAGGATAATAAGGATGATATATTAGCCCTTATAAACAAAAAATACTCCCTAGTCTAGTTTCAGCAAAGTATTATGGGTGAAATTATGTGTGGCACTAAAAGGATTACTTGATTGTGAGTACTGATTATTATTAGATTGGTTACTATTTTGATACAACTACTTTGATAATCAATCATTCACACCAGTCAGTAAAAAGTAAAACTAAACTAAATATCTCTGGGTTTTGGATTGTTGGGCCAACAAAACAAATAATCTGAAGGCTGTGATGAGGCTTTTTCACAACTTTCTGTGTTTCATAGAAACAAACAAACAAACAAACAAAAAAAACCCCAGATTAATCTTGATTAATATTGTAAAAACAATAATCATCACTCATCGCTCATCAATCAATCAGGACTAAGTTTTGGATTAATTATATACAGTAGTTTACAAAATAATTATAATTAAAAAAGACCATCACATGTTTTGTTCAATCACAGGTCAAAAACCCAAAGATATTTGGTTTGCAAACAAAGAAAAGCAGCAAAGTCTCTCATTTGAGAAGCTGGAACTACAGACTGGCATTTTTTCACAGCTTGCGCTTGAAAAATGACTAAAATCATTAATTGATTTTAAAATAATTTGAATCTGTTTTTCTTTAATCTGTTTTTCTGTTGATTGACTAAGTGATTAACTGATAAATTGTTTAAGCTCTACAATCAGTTGCAGCACTATATGCATTTCATTTAAAAAAACAGGCTAATACAACTCTTGTAGTCTACAACAACCAATATATTGCACTAAAAACATATATTTTACTGTATTTTGGTAAAAGACATGAAAATAATATTTTCTGGAGAAATGCTACACTTCAGGATCCCCTTGAAAATGTCCAAAACAGTCTGTCAGACTGGCTCATAGTTGCTCAAACGTGTGGATTTATTGAAACATTATTCTCCAGTGTCTTTGGCTTGACCTCTGTTTAACCCGTGGGCAGGTAGGCACCTGGATTGTGGTAGCTGTAGTCCGGACAGACTTTCTGAACCAGCCTGTAGTCTGTGCTGTAGAAAGACACATAGATGCAGATGACCTGGAAAGGTTTGGAGCACATCCAGGTGACATGGCTCTGAGTCTGCTCCTGAGCGCATGTCTTTGATGGGTCGTAGTTACACAAAATCACCTTCTTGTTGCGTTCAGTTTTCTCATAGTCCACCCTGCAGTTGAATGTCTTCGAGTCTTTGGGGTTGACCACACTTTGGCGTTCCAAGTCAAACTCCACCTCTTTCATCGGTGGGACGAGACTGACTGAGACGTTTCCCACACCAGTGGAGTTGTGACGAAAGTAGACTCCAAGAGAACCGTTCCCATGATCCACGATCTTACCCATTATCAACAAATTCAGTTTGACTGTCTTGATGTTTGAGTAAAAGTCTCCCCAACTAAACCTGGAGAATTTTGAAGTTCCATGAACTTTCATGATGGGCCGAAGCTTGATCTTTAGGGACGGTTTGGATTGTGATTGGGAGTTTCCTCCAATTATCTCCCAAAGTCCCTGCTTTGAAAGAGGGACCAAGGGACTGATGGGCAGTTTGGTGTTTTGAATCAGACTACCAGTTTGAAGCGCCTGGTTCTTTTCTGAAGTAGGTTCTCTGTCTCTGTTGAGTTGAGGCGATGCTCTCTTGTTGAAAGTGAAGTCGCCATGATGATGTTGCCCAAGAACCAACTAGACAAAAAAACATTGGAGAAATCAAACACAGACCATAACTGGATTTAAATGAAAAAGTGAGAGCACAACAGTTGGGCATGTCAAGGAATTCAGTTTATTTTATAATTCCCTAAAAAAATTATATTTTCTGTTAAACCACTGCCAGAAAACTTGTCATTTGTAACAAAGAACAAAACAATACATTAGAAACACCAAGATGTGAAATACTCAAAGAACTCAACTACAAGCATAAAAAATGTTCTGAAGAAAATAAATTAAGGTGGCGAACTACACACATACTATTGTTAGATTAAATTCTAAAAATGCATCATATATAATTAGCTTATAAGGAATTTTGACATGTAAAACTGCAATGTAATGAATACTTTTAGAGCCTCATAAGGCAAGAAAAAATATTCTGGGGAAAATATAGCTTAAAAAAAATTTCAAAAGTCACTAGTGTAGAAGTGTCAGTACCTCACAATACAAGTTCTTAAGTAAATACATTTTTGCTTGCTCATTTTTTATATGACATGCATCTAATAAGTATGTTGTGCCTTAAGTTATTTTTTACTTACCAAACAAAAGGTTCCTGTCAGAAGTATCCATACAAAGCAGTGACTGGTGAGCATCTCCATGTCAAATAAAAACCTATCAGGTGATCCATCCACTCTCATGAGAAGTTCATTCAGGCTGAGGTAAGTTTTGAGGTAAGTCTCTGTTGAATAGCTACATCTGCATTAAATGCTGGGACAAATACTCCAGCAGTTAAACCAGCAGGAAAGCGTCTGTGTGCGTTGCAGCCTCAACTCACACCTCTCACACACTGTGAGGTTTCCTCAGATCTGGAGATTTTTAACACTCAGTTTTGCTGTGTCTGCGCTCTCCCTCTCTCTTTCAACCCCTCTCTCTCTCGCTCTCTCTCTCTCTCATGCAACTACCTATCCAATCACACACACATACACTCATCCTTTTCTTTTAAGGATATGCAATGTTAACAATATCACACTATATCTCCTGCAGTCCCCCTCCCTTTTTTTCCGACACTGAAAATCATCTTGCATGATCGCCTCTGGGTGATGAGAAAAATTCAATTAACACTTGATTAGTGAGAATATATTGTCTCTTTGTGTTCAAGAGGCAAACAGGACAATGTGATACTGCCATCTTGTGGCCAGATAGCAAAGTGCAGCCAAATAAGATGTGAATGCCTCAATACAAGCTACATTATGATTAAAGCCCCTAAATATCTTAAAGCAACAATACCAATCACTTTGAGGAACACGCCATCCTTATGGGCTATATATGAAGAGCTTTTAGTAAGATATTAAAATCTTAATAAATATTGATTGGGGACATGTGTGACATCCCATTTTTCCAACTGAACCCTGCCTATTTCAAAACAGTGAGAGGAACTCAGATAAACACGTACATAAAATCATGTCATATACATCAAACTGTGTTGAGAAAGCTTTTGGTGCAATACTGTGTTACAGCCACCAGGCATGTGTTAATAAGGGGAGCAGTGGAACTAAGTAACCCAGGACCCCAACACAGCAGGGTCCTCACAAGGCCTGGAATTAAAAGTTTGTTTTTATCATCAGTTTTGAAACTTAACAGCTGATTATACAATTTTATCTTTAATTTGAGTGTCTTTTATCATGAAATATTCTAATATAGTAATCCTTTCTCAGTGTAGGGGCTGTTGGCTTATGTGACAGATGTATTAAAAGATGAAAGAGGACCCACTGAGGCTACATACACATGGGGCCCAGATTTGTGTGCTACACTACTGGCAGGCACCGACACTTTGTCATCTTCTAAATTCTTTGCAGGGTTTGTATTCAAGGAATTCAAGGGATTCAAGGAAGGTGCTGGATCTCTTTCAGCTGCACAATCACCTGCACATTACATAAGTGGTTTTTAAAAGAAAGGTTCTGGATGTGCTCCAAAAGGTTCACACGCTTTAAAATAGAATCTAGAAACTCTAATACCAGGAAGTCACTCTACAAGTACAACTGCAGTTCCAGACAACTCGAGATAGAAGCAGTGTAAATGATTCTTGGTGACTGGGGGGAAAAATTCTCCAGAAACAAACAAAAACCTTGCACTTCACATACTGTGGATTTGTTTGAGTCAGAGTCTATGATTATCATGCACCTGGAAAATCTCCCACCTCCCACAGTCTGCCTTTGCTCGTCAAATTGCAGGTTTTGTTTTGTTTTTTTCTCGGGTCGAATTTCTAAAGCCTAATTTACGATAAGGAAGGAGGTTAACAAATGATCAGATGTCACGTCTCAATTCAAGGCGCAGTTAGATACCACCTATCCACATTTCCTGTTGGCAAACAAACCAAAAATCATGCATCACTGTGCAACAAGTTAACACTTTGATTGACCTTCCTGGTGTTTTTTAGTTAAAATTAAGGTTTCAGGAAACCCTTCACACTAGCTATTCAAATGTATATTATTACCCCTTCGTAATTAGTACATTATAAGTATAATGGTTAGGCCTGTAATACAGAGCAGAAAACTGAAAAAAGTCAGTCAGCCAAACGTACAGTAAAACAATCAACTTGGGATCACCAACTATTTTGTTATTTCGCTTCTTTATTGAATCATATTTTATTTTACTGTCGGGTATTTTATACTGCCAGTAAGTTATGATCACTCAAGCCTTACTCTTGTTATCACTAGTCTTTTTTTCTGAGTGAAATATATTTACAATAAACTCAATACAAATATGAAAGAATTATTGTTAGTAGAGCGAGTGAAATTGGTTTATAGGTTTAAGACCAAATCAGGTTAGACCAGCTAGTTCTGACAAGGAACACAGTGGTTGAAAATGAAAACACCACAGGGAGAAAGAAGCCAGCCTCAACGTTTACAAGTAGTGATGGCAGAAGTCAACATATTATTATTGTCAAATATTAATAGTTATATTGCACTGGTAATGGCCCCTTGGTCATATTTTAATTTTTGCATTATCATTATCATTATCATGTCACAGAGTCATCATAATTTCTTATTTACTTAACACTTTACTTTGATCATTTTAGTATTTAGAAGCAGTACAAAAATTATAACATACTATAATGTAGTTGTAAGGAGATTTAAGCATTTAGTAATTTATTTACAATAACAACTAGAACTCCTCCTGTGGGCATCGATAAGTTGAGGTTAGTGTGTGAACATATGATGAAAGACAGTACAGTAAAACACAATTGCATTAATAAAAGATTTGTCTTCACAGGAGAAGTTATAATTGTTGATAAATACCATACATTAATAAACACTTTAAATGTTCCTATGTCTGCTTATAACAACATTATAGTGTGTCATAAACTACAGTTACACAAACCCGTGTGACTGTAGTTTCTTACGGAGTACATACATATCTATACAGGCATTTCTCTAGTGTGATCTATCAAACACATGCACTGTATTACACACATCACTGTTTGCTCTGTACAAACCATATAGTGAGAATATGTTTTCAAATTGAAAAGCTAGTTTAAGTATGTACAAAGTGTTACGTCAAGAAATAAAGAATTCACAGTTTACAGAATTTTTAATTTAGTTTACAGAACTGCTGGAGGGTGTGGTTTGTAATACTGCTGGAATGTTTATAAGGCCAGGTAGGGTTAATGACTGCTAATGAGCATTGGGTAAATAAAGAAACACCTCTCTGTGGTATGCATGTGTCTTTGTCTGTACACATCAATGACAAAATGAGGCCAAAGCACAATACAGCACAGCATCAGTTGGCTGAAATTTGAAGAAGAGAGGCAACCCTCCAACACAGACATAAGAGACACAAAAAAGATAGCAAGTAACCAAATATTGTCAGAAGTTGATAAGTGCAGTCCAGCAGATAGTGAGCTGTCCACAGGCTCAGACATTTTCAACAGTATCACAGTTTCTACATTGTTAGACCAGACTTTTCAACATCTTAAGTGATAACAAAAAGGCTCCTCAAATGAGGCCTTATTTTGCACAGACTTGTAATTAAACTGGTCTGAATAGACAGAAGATCCATTATTAGATCTTGATAACATCTGGATGTGTGGTTTGTGCCCAGAGCTCCTAAGGTCAGAAACCTTGTGTATAATGGAATTTGACTCGACTTCAGTTTACTACTGGTATTTATCACTTTGTTGGTCATTTGGGGGCAAATTCCTCATCATTTATTCCTGTAGGATTAGTTTTGTTGTCTTGTATACTTGGGTAATGTTTGTATGTAGGTATTTATGCACCTTACTGTATATGTACGATGTATATGCTCATGATCACATGTATGTTTATTATATCTTCCTTATTAGAAATTTTAGAAAAAAAAATTACTTTTAGCTTTACACTGACATTTAATCAACAGATGTGATCCTGCCTATGAATCAGGATGCAGCACGTGTTCACTGGTTGTCACACTTTCTGGCTACAAGTAATAGAAACCTAATGACCACAACAGAAACAAATGCTTCTGTCGTTGTCATTAGGGTTATCAATAGTAATGTATTTTAAACACATTTGAGAAAATCTGCACAATATCAGCATATTTCAGCTTCTTTTCTCAACATAATGTAATTACTGGTAAAGTTTTCACTGAGGTTTTACAACATTATTTCCATCACAGTTTTTGAGGTCTTCACTGTACCTTGAGCATAAGCTTGAAAGACATCTTAAACTGGTTTTAAAACAGGAGTCAACAGTTCAACTTTTCTGATGTTGTTGAAGGTCCAGCTGTAAAACTGATGAATTACAAGCATTACAAGCATCTTAAAATTGTATAATACTGTACTATACTTACACAACAACAGTGCAAACTGCTAAAAATGACAGCTTCATGTGACGTTTAGTAACACCTTTCTCCTTTATTATTTTGAGACACAATAAACAGTCTCTCAAACTACTTACTTAGCCAACAGTAATAGTTTACTTATGATGTACAGTTTCACCCCTGACCATCAGTAACATGCAGTGTGTAGTACATGTGCCACAGAAAGCAGGCAGACAAATGGACGGACAGGAAGGTGGAGGTAGATGGATCAGATATTATATAATACCAACATCTCTGAATAGCCAGAGTATCAAATTTTTTTTGTCCTTATGATTTGATAATCTTCATTACCCTGGCAATGTGGCATTGTTAGTGTTTATAAGGAAGCTCCATTTTATACTGACCCATTTAAAACTGATCAAATAACAGGTTTGTGGGAGCTTGCCAGCTTTTACTGAATAAAGGTTTGACCCAGCCCTGCATGCTCAAATGGATGAGACAGAAAATGGCAGTATATGTCACCGGGTAATTATTTAATTTGTTAATTTTTAGAGCATATGCACATTTCTCTAAGCATTCTACAAACATTAATAATTTATATTAAAATCAAATTCATTATGCAGATCTGAATTGCCTGGGAGAATGGAAATTCACATCATGTTGTCTGTGCTGCTTTTGGGAATGATAAGTAAGTCATTTATTAAAATGTGATTCATTTTTATCCAATTGATGTTATCTGTTTGCATTTAATGTTAACCTTTATCTAGTTACAGTATATTTGTTTATTTATTTGCTTCATTTCTGTTGACTTTACAGGTACAGTGGCTTCCCAGGGTCCAGGTAGGTTGAAGTTTTAAAAAAAAACTTGATTAAGATTTATCTAAGTTATTAAATCAATAGAATTATAATGAATACAAATGATGTATGTTTATTAGTGTTACTGTTAGTTGGCATGACTGGCTCGGATTTGAATGACTGATTCATTATGATTGCGCATGCATAACATAAATATATCACTCAATTACATTTAAGCATGTTTGTTTCTATCTTTCTGACACAATGGTTCACCTTTATATCACCATTGGGCAGCTGTATGAGGGTGTGTAATAACTGAATACAGGATCATTGCTATAACAAATCAAGTTTCAGTTACTATGTTTCTGGTTTTGTGCTTATTGGGGTAAAAAGTTCTGCACACTTTTTTGATGGTGAAGAACTCTACTCATTGAAAACACTGTGGAACATTTGAAAAATTCAGTGGTCTTTTTTAGTGACTGTAATTTTGCTCTTTCTAGGACCCCTGTATCCAATATTTGGAGATAGAAACCCTCGATCAGATGATGGAAGTTCTCCTTTAATAACCTTGCAGCAACCTTTTTTCTATTTTGGAAGGACGTATAATCAGATTTACGTATGTAAAAATGCAGTTAAAATACAAAAGTCAAATGCTTGTGGGCTGAAACACTGTAATAACTTCCAATGTGTTGTGAAACTGTAGAGCAGAAACATAATGTGAAATTTAATTTCACTAAAAAGCAACACACAACAGCATAAAGAAGAACTTTAGTGGCAGACAAACATATTTCTGCAAATGGATGGATAGTTGGATAGATAGATTTACAGTATCTACAGTATGTATGTATATATACACCAGGAAGGGCACAAGCCAAAAATTTGTCTTGTTCTCAGGTCAACCAGAATGGACACATGACCTTTGAAGCTCCATGGACCAGTTTCATTCCTCAGAGGTTTCCATTACATGGAACCAGAGACATCATTGCTCCTCTCTGGACAGATTTGGACAACAGACTTACTGGTCAGGTCTACTACAACCAATACACCAGTGGCAGTGTCCTCAAACAAGCTACACAGGACATCAACACCTATTTCCCAGGACTGAACTTCAACGCCAACTGGGTCTTTGTTGCAACATGGTATGAGGTGGCCTACTATCCAAATTCAGGAACGGTAAGTCAACATGTTCTACTTGGTGAAAAAAATACACACATTTCATATCATGAAGTACTATAAACCATTTCTTTTTCCAGCGCACAACTGTACAAGCTGTGTTGATCTCTGGAGGCCAGTACTCATTTGTATTGATGAACTACAGGATAATAGCCCCAACAACTCGCAGTGTACAGGTCAGACCTGACAGTTTTGTATGATCAGTTAAGAAATTCATCATGTATTTTTCAGTTGCTCTGACTAAAACTGAGTATATTCACTACACCGTAGTGCCCTTATGATACATATTGCAAATATTAAAAAAAAATAATCTAAATTTAACATAAAAATTATAACCTATATGACGTGCTGTATATTCCAGGCTGGCTATGACACAATCAACTCAACTCACCATTACACCATCCCTGGATCATTCTCTCCCTCTGCAACAGGCAGTAACTCAAATTTCATCTTGAGCAGCAATGTAAATGTGACGAGCCGCTGGGCTTTCCGGACAGACTTTGGTCCCAAAGGCTGCACTTTCAAAGGTAAGAATGCAGGATATGGAGGGTGACTGCAAGTGGACCTTTGCACTTCTTATACATTACTTTGTGATCACTCTCAAATGTGCATGAATACTTAAAACAGCATTTTTATATGCTGTTGAGTGCAGTATACTGCACAGCAAACATCTGTCACATTAGATTAAAGTGAAGGATTATCTTAGTTACCTATCCAGTTTGTTCCGTTGCTGTTGTGTGATCCGTTACTGTTTGTATTTTAAATTTTTTTATATGGCATTAATATTGCATTTTGGGTACATTCTGTTCATTTGTTTGTAGGTGAACCTGTGCAGCTGGGAGACTCATTCTGGAGCGACAGTACCTGTGCACAGAAGTGCACCTGCACCTCACTGGGCCTGCAATGTGTCAGACAACCCTGCTCTTTTTCACAAATCTGCCGGGAAAGTTCCTTTCAGTTTTCCTGCCGGACAGTGCAGAGACGCACTTGCACCATAATCGGCGATCCACATTACTATACCTTTGATGGCACAGTGTTTCACTTTCAGGGTACCTGCACTTATGTTCTTTCAGAACAATGTGGTCGTAGGCTGCCCTACTATAGAGTAGAGGGCAAGAATGAGCACCGGGGCAGCACTCATGTTTCCTGGACAAGACTGGTCAAAGTGTTGGTTCTCAATGAAACTATTGAGATTGTCAAAGGACGTCATGGTCAAGCTAAGGTTGGTGATTTTGGCTATGGTGATACTTTAACTTAAAAAGTTTCCAGTCAGACCTAATATGTTTTTGTTACATGTTACATTTGACATACTTACGTGCTTACAGGTTAATGGAATCTTTGCAGCCACTCGTTTGACCTCTCCAACTTATTGTACGGTTCAGGTTTTATGAGACAGGTTCTTCTGCTTGGTCATCAGCACTGACTTTGGCTTGGGTTTCTTATGGCCTAAAATCATTATGTCCAAGATCAGTTTGCCCTACACTTACCAGAATGCAACATGTGGCCTGTGTGAGCTTCAGCCTTAATAACCCCAGGATGACTTTATAACTCGCCAAGGCGAGCTTGTGAGCTCTGATGTGGTTTTGCCAACAGTTAGCATCAGAGGATGATGAGCCTGGATATGAGCCACAGTGTGAAGGTCTGGCCTGTGCTGGCTGCACTGAAGAACATACAGCTTTATACAGCAACACTGACCACTGTGGTATCCTCCAGAACAGTTCTGGACCTTTTGCTGCTTGCCATCATCAACTTCCCCCACAGACCTTTGTGGAGAGCTGTGTGTATGATCTGTGTGTAGGAGGAGGATACCAGCCCATTCTGTGTCAAGCCCTAAATGTTTATGCAAGTCAGTGTCAGCAGAATGGTATCCAGCTGTCAAGCTGGAGGAACAAACTTCTGTGGTATGTCTGTCAGTCATTCAACATTATTTATGTCACAAAATGTCCTTTGTGGTAAAATGTTGTTGATAGCCAACATCAATTTATCTTTTGTCTAAATCCCTGCCAGCCAACAGCCATTTTAGTCCCCAAGGCACAGGATGTCCAGCTGCTTGTGTCAATCCCAGATTCCACCACATGCCCTCTTCCTCCCCAGGAGGCTGCATTGCAATTCAGGCTACATCCTCGGTGGTGGGTGGGTGGGATTGACTGCAATAACTGGACATCAGCTGAGACTCAAAGCAACCAGCTGGAACAAGACAAGGTGATGTTGACATCAACACAACCTTTACCACAAGAGACATTTTAAGTGTGACGGGCACCTGGCGCCAGCAGCGGCGGACCGATACTGCTGACTGCTGACTTGCATGACGACCGGGCTGACTGAAATGACGTGTCACACAGATCGCTACAGCCTCCTGTAATGAGAGATGATGACAGCTTGGCAAGGTCAGAACGATGGATACCACAGTGGTCGGTGTTATTTATAGCCGCATGTTCTTCGGTACCCGGCAACACAGGCAGGCTGCTGTGGCCAGCCTGATAACGCTATTGGCAAAACATCGAAACTTCACAATACCCAACGACCAAATGCTCCACAGGGAGTTATTGATTTCACACCAGCATGTTGTTCTGTTGAGACGAACGTTGACATGATTTGATGTCATGACCAGGGGTCGCTGACGAACGAAGAACTGCTCGAGCAGACGTGTTCGGTCGAAACGGGTGTTTGCGTTCCGTTGACGCGTGGTGTCAGGTGACGTGACAAGGAAGCGTGGTGGGCTGAGCCGCGGCCGTCGCAGCCAGCGGGCCGTGATCTTTGGCGACCTCGGCCAGCCTGGGTATTGAACCGGCCTGACCGATCGCTGTCCGGGGCTGTGAGGTGCTGCCCGGTGTCGTGCCTCGCCTGGTGCTCCCGACACCACGTTGTTCTGAAGGGGCTGTGGGTCTGGTGCCCTGAGGGTAACCAGCAGCCAATGTGGATCGCCGGTGTGGTACGGGCGTCTGCTGTCGGCAGGGAAAAAATGAAGGCGTGGGGACCAGCGACACGTGCAGGCGGTGAGCTGCGGAGTGCGCTGTGCGCAGGCTACTGCGCTCAGAGGCAGTGCTCGGCTGCACGATTCACCTGACAAATGAACAGAATGTGCCAAAATACAGCTCGTGTGCCATATAAAATTTAAGGCACAAGCAGTAGATCACCTGTAACAGAATAAAACTGAATGGTAACAGAATGATCGCTCGCTGGCTCTGTGTGGGCACGCTGTGCCGGTATGCTGCACTCGGCGGCATGTAAAATAACGTTTTAAATTCGTGCGTTTGATGATCTGGCAATGTATGGAAACGGTCTGCATTCTGCAACGGTGCGACGCTGGGACAGGCGACCGGCAGCTCGACGTTAACGCTCAGCAATTTGGTACTGCGCAGAGGGTTGATTGACCGGTAACCGACGCAAACTATGGGTTGCCAATTTTGTCGTTAAACCAGTTATTTTTTGATGTTGCAATATGTGGGTACTGCGACCGGTCGGTTGCGGTCGAGAACGGCAAGCGGTGAACGCAACTGATCATCGCTTTGTCGGGTCTGTTGCCACTGCAGTTCGACCAGACTGTCTGTGGTTCATCGGTACAAAATGATGCACAACCTCGAGCGTCGGCACAGCTGCGGACGATAACGCTGAGAGAAAAAAGAAATGATTTATAATGCTTCGTGATGATGTGTATTTTCGCAATGTATTGACTTACCGTTCCTGAGCTGATGAGCCACCCTCATGTTGCAACGAACGGTTGAAGCGATTGATTCGGTCTGGGCGTTGACTCTGTAACGTTGAGGATTTGCTGGTTCATTGATTGTGACAATTTCTGACCGGCGAAGTCTGTTGACAAATCTGGCTCGAAGGAACGTGATTCCGTGGCGCGAGATGAGCACGGTCGTGAGCCGAGGTAAACCAATGACCGTGAACCGACCTGGTGAACAGTACTGACGACCAACCTGTGCATGCATGCTGTAGATACTGGCAAATCTGCTCTATCGGCTTATCCGTCCGTTGCTGGCGTTTGTCTGCCATAAAGTTCTTCTTTTAATGCTGACGCCATGATGCTGATGATTGAAATTTCACGGTATGTTTCTGCTGCGGTTTCTGACACGATGGAAAGTGTGCGAATCCAGCCCTGGCGTTGTTTGTGACTGGCTGCATTTTTGTGCGGCGTCTGGTTATCGCCAAAATAGGGATTGCTGCAGGTTGACGGGAGAACTTCCATCATCTGATCGAGGATGTCTCCAAATGAGCCGAGGTCTAAAGAAACGAGTGATGCAAGACCGCTGAGCCACTCAGGTGTTCCACGATCATTCGTGGTGAGATGTACCGGCATCAGGGTGTTGACACACTGGCACAAACAAAGAGCATAGTAACGAAGGCAGGTTGTTATAGCAAAAAAACAAACAAACAAATAAAAACAGCTGATAATCATATAGCAGTTCTACAGTTCATTCTACAGTTTTAACTGTGGGCACTAATGGTAAGTTCGAACCAGCCGACCTGAGGGGCCTGGGGGTTCTTACTGGGTCAGGAGATCTGACAAGTTTGAATTTTGAAGGTGATCCTATGAGAAACTGGTAGCCAATGTTGTGATCTGAAGACTGGAGTTATATGCTGAAATTTTCTGGCCCCATGTCAGCTGCATTTTGAATCTGCTGAAGCTGTCTGATTTTTTAGACACAGCCGTAATTAGTTCATCACAATACACAGTTTCTCTAGATCCTGCTTTGACCTCAAGTCTTTGATCTTTGTGATATTTTTAAGGTGGGCTGATTTTGTTACTGATTAAATTTAGGTTTAGGAGTTTAGGATAACACTGAGGTCTTTAGCTTAGATTTTCCTCTTCAGGGACAGAGCACTGACTTGAGTTTCTATTCACTGGCCCCAAAAACAGTGACTTTTGTTTTGGAACATCCAGCCACTAACTTGTTTAATGCATTGTCCCTGCATGTTTATTGAACTTTACTCATTTAGTTACACAAATATGCAAAGTTGCTGAGTTGACAGGTTTGATATGAACCTATAGTTGTTTAGTACTGAGGCATACATAGGTTGGGTTTTTTAAAGGTGGTTTAATTACTTTTTCAGGGCTTAGATTTCAGGCTAAGATTTCAGGGCTTTAGCAATGAACAATTAGCTATCTGTAAAACACTTGTTGCTAGACAACTACCTAACTAAAGAAATCTGAGGAGAGTCAGTCAAAGCAACACTTGACATGTAAAACACTTTCCTCAAAGGTTTTCGGGAACAGTCCTAATTGCAAAACTAGGTCATGATAACAAAAATCTTTATCATCATCAGATTTTTATGACATTATCTTAACTTTTGGCATTGTAGTAGGGAAAATATTTATTTTTGAAAAAGCTTGGAACTGAAAGTAATTATATCTGTCTGGCTGTCACTAAGTCTTGCATATTCATTTCATTTCATAGGCACACCACTCCCTCATCTGTCACACCATCTGGATCAGCTAGATGACAGATGTTATTTTAAGTGTCTTTATTTACTGTGGCATTTTAAGGATTGTTTCTTTGCATGACTTGGATTGACAAGCGTTCCAGTAAGTCAAGGTTTCATTTTCAGTGTCACACGCCTGATTCACGCCTACATCAAATATTTTTATTTATCATCAACATTGATCAGCAGGGAATTACAGACTAAAATCTCAAGATTAAGAAAAAAAAATCACATAAGATAACTGACCGATGTAGTATCTCACACCTAGTAACTACAGTTGTAGTTGTTGTTACTGTTACAACACAGAAGATGATGAGATCTAAATGAACATGTAAAATTCTCTTGTATCTGTGGCACAAGGAACTGAATACTGGACTAAACATACACAGAAGATACACAGCTTGTTCCTGTCAAGTTTGAATGCATGTAATGTAATATCCATTTTAAATTACTTTACTTTATGAACTTGCTTTGCCATGTCTGATTATAAAAGTGTATAATTAAATTTATATGCAATTCATGTTTACCTACATATTGGATAATTATAAATAACAATGTGCAATAAGAAAGAGTATCTGCAGGATTCTATTTTTCAGTTGCCAAAGTAAGGACTAATCTGTTACTGGTGGATAAATCACCTAATAACTGTATTATTGATCTGTATATTCTAAAAATGGTCAAGCAGGGGAGCAGTCCTTTACCTTTTAAAACAAACAAAACCAAAACAAAACAACTTCAAACTGGTAATTAATGTATTTAGACTCTGCCCAAATATATCTCTTAGCAACTGACTTGTGTACAAAAACAGGTACATAGCCTTGTTATGCTTGTTATGCTCTATTAACAGAGCATCCATCTCCAAACAAAGGTGGTGGCTTATGACACCATCTTTCAGCCACTTACAATGCAGTCCTGAGATCCTTGCCCAGGAGGTTCAATCCCCATTCACACCTTGAGGCATGTGACCCTAACGACTCACATGATGTCAGGATGGGGCAACGACCCACCAACGAGTCACACCTGGGCCCATGTGACCCTAACAACTGAGTGGGTCAATGACGCCCATTACCACCCCTGGAGGTTAAATACCTGGGACTCCCCAACCAGTATTCAGAACTGAAGACGCCTTTTGGATGAGAGGTGAAATGTCTTCAAGGAAACCACAAAAAAAAAATCCAGTTGCCTTCAACCTTAGCACTTAAGAATACCATGACCTGGATGACTAAGAACCTTCACAGATCTATTAACAGTTGTGATGACCTGCTGTGGCACAGATATGATTATTGTTAGATAGGGTTTCAACTAAAACTTCATGGTTAAAGTCACGGAAAGATCATCTTCAAGGAAAGCTCACCTGAGGAAAATGAGGTTGACGGCAACTGAATAAATACACCCTGTCAAAACTGCTCACATCCTGCAGATTATTTAGGCTATTAGGGGCATTGTCTCTGAAAAGGTTTTTTTTAACATATTTTTTTTAATGTTTTGATTTCCTGGAAAAGAAATTCCATTCTTCCACATTGCACTGGGGTGGAGGCAGAAATCTCAGAGATGGCCATCTCAAAACATGCAAAAATAAATCTAAAACTATCCACTATAGGCAAATAAAAGGATATATTCTTTTGTTATCAAACCAACCCTTTATAAGGCTATAACAAACAGACACGCAGGAATGAGAAGAGAACCTCCTTGGCAGAGATAATAATTTACAACAAAGAGAAGGTCAGGTATTCTCAGAAGACTGAGGCATGCACTGGTACATAAATTGAGTTGGTTTTGTTATTTTACTACATTTTGTAAGAAAACTACTGCATATTTTTCAAGTACTCAAGGCATTGGTAGTATATTACTTCTCATTTCGGTTTCTGATGAATCTAATCTGCTAATCTCCATTATCCTCTATGCATGATGGAATGTTTGGTACATTTGTTATGAGGAAGCAATTGTATTTTATTCATCTGATACACCTGTAAACTGGTCAAACCACAGTTTCTGGGAAGGTGCTAGCTTCCACTGTATAAAACTGTGCTGCAGTCCTGTGGTGCGGATGGATGGATGGATATGTAACAGCAGTAGATGTGAGCAGGTAATTAATTTATTTTGTATAAGTGAAACATTTGCTGTGTAGCATAATGATAATATTTCATTAAAAAGTGGTGCTTATTTTCAACTGAATTTTGGTAATAATTTTCAAATGACAATTTTAATTTTCTGGAGACAATAGTCTGACAAACAATCTACACACTGCAATGACAGTAAATTAAATTGAATAAAGCAATGTTTCGATTTAACTGACTTATTCATCTGGCACTGACAAAATTTTATTTTTATTAGCACAGACACATAGATAATGCTTACAATGCTCCTTACCAATATAAGTTACATGGTATATAATAACATGCAAAAGAAATATTGCTTTTAAAAACGTCATGTCTTTTGGTGCAGATCTGAATCAGGTGTGGATGTAGGATATTTTAAAAGAATTTCTTAACATTGCAAGATATAGCTTTTTTATTTTTTAAAAATTGTGCCATTTTCTCAGAAATTATTTTGTTTACATGAATAAAAATGTTGCACATACCATATGCCAGTCAGACAAAACTGCGCTGTCTTCTTTTTTGTTCTGTTTTATTTCTTCTATGGAATTTATGTCATTATATTTGATTGGCAGGTTTGAATTTTGAACTTTGGAATATGGCATGTCAAATCATGTTGCCTGTGCTGCTTTTGGGATTGATAAGTAAGTATAAATCAAATTAAATCCTTTTTTTTTTAATGCATTTACATGAATTCACTAACTGACCTTTGTGTATTGATGTTAAACATTTCCGAATTGTGTCTAATTATATAAATGTGTTTGTTTTCATAGGTACAGTGACTACTCAGACTACAGGTAAGTTGAAGCTTTGACAACCTATTAGTCTTACTTGTACAATCATGTCAAAATCAGTAGGTCAGAGCAGTTATTACGCCAGGATTTTACCTGTTACCACTGGATAACAATTAATACTACTGTTGGATGATTGTTTGTTAGCAGGAATGAGGAGCTTTGAACTGTAGTTTATGTAAAGTCAAATTTCAATAAATTTGCTGTTGCTGTTATGGCATACTGACACACCATGAATTGCACTTCGTTAAAACAAGTTCTTCAGGTGATGTTAAATTACACAGACCTTTATTGCAGCAATGACATTGACCTGTCTTTGAAGAAAACGTAGGAGTGAAACAAAATTTAATTAACAACGTGAAGTATTGCTGTAAGCCAGGCTGCACAACGTCAGGACCTTGGAACTATTGATGTTAAAAGTCTTGTTTTGTGTAATTATATTCATGTGTTTGTTTTCATTGGTACAGTGACTCCTCAGCAGCTTGAAGCTTTGATAACCCCATTAGTCTTACTTCGTTCATTCTTTTCACAGGTCATGTTATAATCAGTAGCTAAGAGCAGTTATTGCGCCAGGATGTTACCTGTTACCACTAGATTTCAATTAATACCACTGCTGTATGATTGTTTTTTTGTGAGCAGGAATGAGGAGCTACGAACTGCAGTCAAGGCGAATTTCATTTAATTTGTCCAATTTAAAGATGGACAAGCAATAAGAAAATGTGAAATAAATAAGCAAGTATAGTTACAATAAACTGACAGCACCCAGTAAGTAAAGTGCTCACAAATTCTGTCATTACACACAATATTTACATCCTTTGCCAGTTTTAAGTGCCACTTATTTAACTTTCGTATGGTAAAGGAAAAGTTGAGTGTTTGGAGTTTGTGAAGGTACCACACTTTGACACCAGAGGCAGCAGTTCACTTTGCTATAACTCAAACTTCTGGCTGTTGATTTTAGTGTTTTACTCCCCCCTCTGGTTGCAAATGGGATGGTTTCCAAAGTGTTCTCTGCTGCACCTTCACCATGCCCAGCTGCACTGTTAAATACAATCAGTCAAGTTCTTCTGGTGGTGTTAAATGCACCGACCATTATTGTGGCAAACATTTAACATTTGTCTTTAAAAAACAAGGAGAGAATTTCTTTAATAATGTCTTAGTTCCACGTTCATGTTCCTGTAAGCCATAAAAGTGAGCTAGAATGCACAAAATCAGGACCTTTGAATTAGCTTCCCTAAATTAAATGCAGTCGTTTCTGTTTTCAGTGACATCTGTGCTTTCCCAGCTATGATATACCAAAATGTTTGCTGTGAAAAAGTTAATAATAAGTATGGTCATTCTATTTTATCATTTTTTAAAATGCAACATATTTTATTCTTTCTAGGGCCCCTCTACCCAATTAATGGGATAGCAAGCTCTCGATCAGATGATGGAAGTTCACCCCAAATTTCCCTGAACCGACCTTTCGTGTACTTTGGACAAACGTACAACCAGATTTATGTATGTAAAATACTTTTAGCAGACTACAACAATCTTCTGAAGGCTTTTTCTGCTGTTTTGTGGAGGAATCCCATTTTCATCCACTGGTTAGCAAATCACTTCCAACACAAGAACTGAGCTGAATATATGCAAAAAATTATAAATAAAATTGAGTAGCGAAGCAAAAAGCATTTTATAAAACCCAAAATATATTTAATTTCAATTTTATCTAAATGTTTTAAATAAGAAGTATTGGAGTTATTTGTAGTCAAAAAATTGTTACAGCTATAACATGGTTATTATATAAAATGCAATAAATATGTAATTGATATTTGACAACATGTGATTCTTTGTTAGTGAGAACTGGTTTATGTGTTTACAGGTGAACCACAATGGACACCTGACCTTTGATGCTGCATGGTCCAGTTACTCACCTCAGATGTTTCCCATGCATGGATCCAGAGACATCATTGCTCCACTGTGGGTAGATCTGGACAACAGAGAAAATGGTCAGGTCTACTACAACCAATACAGCAGTGGCAGTGTCCTTCAGCAAGCTACACAGGACATTAATGCGTATTTCCCCGGACTTCACTTCAATGCCAACTGGGTCTTGGTTGCAACATGGTATGAGGTGGCCTACTTTCCAACAACTGGCACAGTAAGTCAACTTGGTCTAAAAGAGGAAATTCCTGTTATGTGCATGCTTGTTTTACCTACTACTACTTATACGATAAAAACCACAAGTCATTTTTTTTCAGCGGACAACGGCCCAAGCAGTCTTGATCTCTGGTGGTCAGTACTCATTTGTGTTGATGAACTATGGGGTAATAGCCGCAACATCTCGCCACATACAGGTTAGAGCCCACAAAGAAACTAAGTACAACACACAGTTTTTTAAGTACAATACTCAAAAAACATACATTTCATTATATCCGTTTGACATGTATTTCCAGGCTGGATATGACACAGCCCATTCTGCTCACCATTTCTCCATCCCTGGATCATTCTCTAGCAATTCATCAGGCCCTAACTCAAATTTCCGTCTGAGCAGCAATGTCAATGTAGCTGGTCGTTGGGCCTTCCGGGTAGAAAGAGGATCAACAGGCTGCACTTTCAATGGTAACACCAGAACCAGAGGGTGATCACTACAGACACTTCTTTATAGTAATATGAATATATGATCAATTAAGATAGATAAAATAAGATAATGAGCTATTGACCATTTTTTAACATGCTGTACACAGCTGACTATGTTGTGCTATTACATAGGAGTATGGTGATATAAAAGATAATCTAGGTAACATTAAAAACTTATGAACTTAAATTTATGATTCATCTTGGTATGCCAGAGTCACAAAAGTCAAATGGTTAGGACATCTTGGTGTCCCTAAAAAATTAAGATGTTTACCATTACCATGCACAACCCTCATGGTTCAAATGGCTGGGAAACTTTCTTCCACTAATTTCTTGTCAGCACTCTACTGTACTGTACTGTAAAAGTTGAAGAAAATGTGACCCCTGTGACTTAAAAAACCAAATGGTTAAAATAATAATAGTGTTTATAAGAACACTAAAGAACCTCTCTTTTTATTCTCTTCAAAAGGTGAACCTGTGCAGCTGGGAGACTCATTCTGGAGCGACAGTACCTGTGCACAGAAGTGCACCTGCACCTCATCAGGCCTGCAATGTGTCAGACAACCCTGTTCCTTTTCCCAAATCTGCCGGGAAAGTACCTTTCAGTTCTCCTGCCAGACAGTGCAGAGACGCACCTGCACAATAAGCGGTGATCCACATTACTATACCTTTGATAACAACGTGTTTCACTTTCAAGGTACCTGCACCTATGTCCTTTCAGAACAATGTGGTCATGGGCTGCCCTACTATAGAGTAGAGGGCAAGAATGAGCACCGGGGCAGCACTCATGTCTCTTGGACACGACTGGTCAAAGTGTTTGTCCACAATGAAACTATTGAGATTGTCAAAGGACATCGTGGTCAAGCTAAGGTTAGCAATAAGAACTCCACTTATTCACTCACAATAAGTTTCCACCCCGTTTTCTTTTTATATTGTTCATATTTTTTACACTGATGTATTTTTCTGCTTGTCTGCTTACAGGTTAATGGAAACTTTGCAGCCACTCCTTTTTCCCTTAGCAATGGCACGGTCCAGGTTTATGACTCAGGTTTTTCTGTGGTCATCAGCACTAACTTTGGCTTGGAGGTATCCTATGATGCCTACCATTATGTCAGGATCAGTTTGCCCTACACTTACCTGAATGCAACATGTGGCCTGTGCGGAAACTTCAACAACCGCCCAGAGGATGACTTTATAACTTAAGGCGTAGCTTTGTGAGCTCTGATGTTTTTGCCAACAGTTGGCAAGCATCAGGGGATGATGAGCCTGGATGTGGAGTCCGATGTGGAGGTTTGGCATGCGCTGGCTGCACTCAACACCAGACAGCTTTATACAGCAATACTGACCACTGTGGTATCCTCCGGAGCAGTTCTGGACCTTTTGCTGCTTGCCATCAACAACTTCCCCCACAGACCTTTGTGGAGAGCTGTGTGTACGATCTGTGTGTAGGAGGAGGATACCAGCCCATTCTGTGTCAAGCCCTAAATGTCTATGCAAGTCGTTGTCAGTAGAATGGTATCCAGCTGTCGTGTTGGAGGAGACAGGCTCGTGGTAATGTCCGTCAGTCATCCAGCATTATTTCAAAATATAATTTCAAAAATATCCATGATGCTTAAGATCAAGTTTATCATTTTGTTCAGAAACTCTCGCCCAGCCAACAGCCACTTTGAGACCCAAGGCACAGGACAGTCCAGCTACCTGTGTTGATCCCAATTCCACTCACAACTGCCTCTCTCTCCCTCCCCAGGAGAGCTGCATCTGTAATTCAGGCTACATCTCAGTGGTGGGGTCCAGCCCCCATTCTGAGGTGGCTGCAGCCGAGGGTCAGCCACTACCGCTCTGGGAGAAACTGTACACTGACGAGGACTGTGGAGACGCTAGCTGCAGTTATGGCACCATGACCTGTCGTCACATGGTTGTGGTCCACTTGAACTGTGCAGGGGAAGAGGACGGAGAAAGAGGATGCAGACCTAACAGCTATGAAACATGCTGGGATAAGGGGCCCAGGATCATATCAACATTTGATGGAGTGACATACCAGTATCCCGGAGCATGTCGATTGACTCTGCCAGGAGTGATGGGATTGTCTCAACAATTTCACTTTGTGTTGGATAGCAGAAAAGTGCCTAGAGGCCAGCAGGGTTTTACCAGGCCACAGTTTGAGGCAGAGGGAACATGTCTCCATTGAGATGACAAGAAGCAGCAGAGTTCAGGTAAGGGACATAAATTTAAGTACTTCCCTAAAAACTGGAAATCTTGTCACGCAGAAAATCAGACACTGGCTGTTTCAATGGTCCTTCAGGTTGACGGTCAGCTGATCCGACTACCATTCAGCTCCAGCATCCAACCCATCCAAATCTACCACAGCAGCATTCAGAATGCATCATCCTTCACACCTCCTTTGGTGTGACTGTGCAGACAGTCTGGCCTCACTTTGTGCGTGTCACTGCACCTGGTATCTACAATGGTTCACTGGGTGGACTCTGTGGTAACTACAATGGTCACTCACATGATGACTTCCCGTGACACCCAATGGCACTGTGGTCACAGCTCTCAGGTCTTTTGGGGGACAGCTGGCGATGGCTCCTTGCCGCTCACTGCGTTGAGAGAGTAAATCACAATCCACCAGCAAATTACAACCTAGTGAGTACTGTGGCATTATTACTCACCACATGGGCCATTTACTCAGTGCTGGCCCAAGGTAGACCCACAGGAGCAGGTGGATGCATGTGTGGACCATCAGAGTCTCTAGATCCAAGATCAGCACTATGTGAGGTCCTACTTAGATTATGCACCAATGTACAACAGAGGGGTATAGTTCTCAGGGACACTGGAGGAACACAACTGGCTGTGGTACCTTCCTTCCTTTTGGAACAAGTTTGGATATGACTTAGAAATCTGTACTAACCTATTTGTATCAACCTGCTTGTTCTTCTCTAGTAAACCTGCCCCTCAAAACAGCCATGAACTCTGGTGGAACCACTTGTCCTTCCGCCTGCCCCAGCCTCTTTCCTCTCACCCGTGACACTGTGTGCCAGGATGGGTGCAATGTGATGACGGTTTTGTCCTCACGGTAATCAGTAGGTGCCACCAACATTCTGTGGATGTTATCACAACGGACGCTATCGGCAAGGTGGTGAACAGTCTGATGGTGAGGAAATGTTAGAGTTCGTGGTTCCTGTAATGGTACAACTGGGATAGTCCACTGACCCCAACTTCTGTGGTCCCCAGGAGTCCTGCTGCAGTGGTGGGGGTGACTTGGCTGCCATCCCAACCTCCTCATGGCACCTGCTCTGCCTCCTGGAGACCCCCACTACCTCACATTTGATGGCAAGGCTTATGACTTCCAGGAACCTGCCGCTGCGTTCTAGCGACCCTTTGTAATGATACAGATAGGTCGCACCAATTTTCAGTGGAAGCCAAGAATGAGCCATGGAATGGGTTTCCAGTTTCAACTACAGCTGAAGTTTTTGTCAATGGGGGTCGAGCGTGTCCAGGACAGCAGAGGTATGGGCAGAGGAAAGCTGAACCCATTTCTGAAGCTACTAGTGATGTTTTCATTTGAAGACCTTAAGAGGAGGACTACTCTTAACCCCAAGTTAGTGGGTTCATTATGGCCAACAGGTAACACAAAACTGCAGTCACAAATATATACTATCAGTCATTACAAAATTTTCTTTGTTCTTCCAATATTGTTTTCCAATATGTGGTAAATGTATCAAGTAAAATCACAGTTCTCTTGAATGGAAATGTATCTATCTTGCAAGTGGATCTCGCATATTTATCAGTGCTGATTTGGCTCCCAGCGCCACATACGGCTGGATGGAGTACAGTGTCCATCTCTGTGCCACCAATTACAGGTATCTACTACATTCACCACAGCGCATATTTGAGCGCTTTGATGTTGTAATTACTCATTATTAACAGAATTACCACGACCTCCGTGACTCAGAAAAATTGGGCTTCCAAGTTCTTACTTAGGACGAAGGACTTATTTCACCTTAACGGAGCTCTCTGCTGTAGAGTATGAACATTTTGATCATTTCCTTTTTTCATGGGTGTATTTGTTCCAATTTGTTTTACTCGTTTATATCTATACTGTCTTAGTATCAGTTAGCGGGGTCATCAAATCACTTTGAATTGCACTAACCTGAGGCTAGTACAACTAAAGTTTGATTGATTGATTGACTGACTGACTGACTGAACCTGATTAATGGTGCTGAATTTTTCTAATCACATCATCTTACAGAGGACAAACATGTGGACTTTGTGGAAACTTCCAATGGAAATCGAGGTGATGACTTCCGACCCTATCCACACGATAGGCCTCCCAGATTTGTTTTGGGAGAGCTAGTTCCAGGCAACTACACCTGCAGATCTACCCTTGGAGACAGAACACCACCTGCAGTAAGTCAACCAGTCATGTCACAGCACCGTTTAAAACAAAAAAAATCCCAAACTTTAGTAACCATTAACCTCACATGTGCTTTGTGAAATAATCTGTTTACATACCACATTCATTACATTACTAACTAGTTTATGACCATCTGATTGTCACCATTTCTTTCCTCACTTATTAAGGACTGGACTGTCCAGCCAACAGCCATTATGAGCTGTGCGGTACCGACTGTGGCCACACCTGTGCAAGCAGCATTGATGCCACCTGTGAGCAGGTTTGCTCCGAGGGATGTTTCTGTGATGAGGGCTTTCACAGGAGTGGGACGAGGTGTGTTCCTGTGGAAAGCTGTGGTTGCCTATATGATGGCTTCTACTATGATGTAAGTCACATCCAAGTAAATGGAAAATGATCTACTCAGTTAGTAGGTGACTGCCACTGCAATACTCTAAGTTTCCAGAGCAGTAAAATCCTCCCTCATTATATTGTAAACTGCTCTGCAGTGTTGTGGCATCTGATAAAACTTCAAACTCATGGATCTATTAAACAAAATGGGCTTTATGGATTGTATTTCGTTGTCTCACTGGTACTTTAAACAGCACAACACTACCTTTTAGACTTAAGTAAACGTCTTCTCATGCTGACCTTCTCATTTAAATACAAAATAAAATCCCATTCATTTTAGTTCTAATATAATCATTCCAATTAAACACAAACACATAAACTAAACCATAGAAATATTTGCCCTCTAATCAACAGTAAAGCTGCAGGAGGATCAACCTACCAGGCAGCCACAGCATAAAGCACACAAATAAATGGACCAACCCTGAACACTTAAGTCAGCAAGTAGTTAGATTAAATGTTAGAAAACCCAGCAACCACCTAAGGACAGCATCAAATAAACTGTGGCCACCACAGAGATTGACGGAAAAGTTAATCAAATGATGAACTACAATATATAATCAAACTTTTTCCGCACTTGCACCAGACCACAGAACCACAAAGGCAGAAAGCTGAGCTCATTCAGATGATGCTCACTTGTCAATTAACCTATGTGGGCAGAATCAAAAATTCTGATTGGTTGCTCTGTCACTTGTCATGAGGGATGGCTCTGTTCCATTAAGTGTCCCAGGAAACCTATCCAGTCAGTCAGCATGTATAATACCAGGACACTGGACCTGGCTCATCTATAGAGAATGCAGCTTTTATTAATGCTACCAATCACCTGTGACATGACATATTTATTTAGCCTATAATGTGAAGTGAACTTTTTCTGACATGTTCCAGGCTGGAGAGTCCTTTTGGACAGAGGGTTGCTCCCAGAAATGTGAATGCCATGCTCCCAATGACCTGCGCTGCTCTGCTGCATCTTGCACTCCAGCACAAGAGTGCACCATTAGAAATGGCCAGCTGGGCTGTTTCGATGCAATGTCTACTTGTACTGTGTGGGGAGATCCACACTACATCACCTTTGATGGGGCATTGGCTCATTTCCAGGGCACATGCTCTTACATCATCACTGAGAGTGTGAATCACGGCACCAACGAAACCCAGTTTCAGGTAGTAGCCACCAATAATCACCGTGGCAACAACCGCGTGTCATTTGTATCAGCAGTGGATATATACCTCTCAAATCAACTAGAGAGTGAATACATCAGGATTGGACCAAACAGAAGAGTAAAGGTAAGCATTTCAATATTTTAGGTAATGTTCTACATCAGCCTGGTGTCAGCACAGCTCGCAAAAAGTGCCTCTCCAACTCTTGGCCATCTCTCTATGATCTTTCATGCTTTCAGGTAAATGGAAGTGAGACATCTCTTCCTGCCACTGTGGGAACCTTGGGTCAGGTAGTAAGGCAGGGAAGCTACATAGTGGTTGATACCACTGACCTGGTCGTCCAGTATGATGGCAGGAGTTCCTTACTGGTCAGAATGGCCCAACACCATCAAAACAGAGTCACTGGGATGTGTGGAAACTTCAATAATAATCCTGCAGATGACAAAGTCTTGCCCAATGGCACACTGGCACAGAATGACAATGAGTTTGGACACAGCTGGAAGGCACCCACCAGCCAACCAGGGTGAGCTGTTATGCCATGTGAAGCCATGTTGGATAATTTTGAGAATACTGCAGCAGACAGTAATGTTATGTCTTTTTCTAGATGTGGGTCCACTGATGTAGGGGGTGGTGACGGACTGGACGACTGTACCTTCATAGAAGAATACTCTCAGCTCTGTAGCATCATCACCAACACCACCGGCCCATTCAGAGCTTGTCACTTGCACTCCGACCCCCAGCCATTTTTCAGTTCCTGTGTCTATGATCTCTGCCTCTACACTCCAGCCAATGGCATGCTGTGTTCTGCCATCTCAGCCTATGAGAGAACCTGCTCAGTTTTGGGGTTGGACATCCCAGAGTGGCGCCCGGCTTTGCGATGTGGTATGTTTGCAGTGCGTTGATAATGGAGAAAAATGAATGTTCCCAAGAAGATGGAATTTGCAGTTGGTGGCTGCAGGCATCTTCTCTCATACCTATTTGTATGTCCTCACTCCTTTTTCCACTATTTCTCCAGCTGAGTCAGACCCATGTGATCAGTTGGACTGCTCAGAGCATGAGTGGTGTGGTGAGAAAGACGATGTTTATGGCTGCTTTTGTGATGAACATCACCATCGGCCCAACAATGAGAGCTACGGTGAGGGCATTTCCTACTGAAACACTCCTCTTTCAGTAATAATTGCTGTTTGTTTAGTGTATCTAGTCACTCTCACCATCTTGCTATCTAACTGTGAATATTACTGGCCTTAACATAAACAGTCACCAACTACAAAACTGTCAGTTTGTCTTGAGAAGCTCACTTGCACCTAAATTTTTGTTTCTTTCTCTTTCATAGACTCATTCATCACTTGTGTCAGTAGTTCAGGCACAATATCCCTGTCACGCTGCCAGCTGTTTGAAGCTGGCTTCCATCCAGGTGCTCTACACCTGCAGGACACTTCCTGCAACGGTACTCTTCAGGATGGACGACTGGTGTTCTCTTTTAACAATGACGACCAGCTTTGTGGGACAGTTCTCAGGGTGCAGTCCATAAATTTTATAGACACTGTCTTTATACTGTATGCATAATTTAAAAGCACATTCCATCAAAAATGTACTTAATCTTTCATGTCATCTTATTTACACAGAGTAACGGGACCCATTTCATGTATGAGAATACCATCCAGGGCGATGTGGACCCTCATGAGAGCATCATTAGCCGCGAGAAGAGCATTCACCTGCACTTCTCCTGTGAATATCCTCTGGCCCAGGCCCTGTCTATGGATGTGGGCATCAACCCTTTAGAGAGGTGATAACCACAATACCATCTTGCTTACATGGCTATTCTGTTAGATTTTCTTGGTTACCTGAAGTCTCTGGTGTCACATTAGTCAGCTGGATTTCAGCTATGTAAGAGCTCAACACTGCCCCATCATGACCTAACAACCCAATGTCCTTTGGACTCTTTGGAGCTCTGTCACCTAATGTTGTTTTGAAAATATCAACATTCTGATTGTCAGACCTTTCTTATAGCTTAATCCCACTACTGTTTGACCCAACTTTATAGCTATGTTCATAATCTATTGCTTTAAGAGTTTTTTCATGGGGTCTTGATACTGTACTCCCTTTATTCTATATATTTTTCTATGCTTATACTTAGAAACCATTCGTTTATTCTGAGGTGTAATCACATTTTGTAATGTTCTTCTGTAGCATTGTGAACAAGAGGCTTCCATCTGGTCAAGGTCACTATCATTTGAGGATGATCCCCTATGAAGATGCTGGCTTCCGCTACCCCCTGACCAGAAACAGAAACCTAGAGATGGAGATAGATCAGAGGCTGTACATCGAGGTGCAGACAGAGGGAGTCGATGAACGGCAGATCTCCACCATTCTGGACTCTTGCTGGGCAACACCTTTCAATGACGCCAGCTACCCTGTCCGCTGGGATCTCATCACCTCAGAGTAAAACAACTGTTTCAGTCTGTCCTTGTGATTGCACACAGATTCACAAATCCCCCATACTGATTCTGAAGTAAACCTAAGAGGACTTCTTAAATTCATGCCAGCCATCTTCTCTATTACAACTCACTTTATCTGTCTGATGACATTGTAACTTCTACCACCTTCCCTGTCCTCCAGGTGTCCTAATCCAGCAGATGGTACAGTGGAGCTGGTTCAGAATGGTGTCTCCACTGTGGCCAGATTCTCCTTCAGGATGTTCACCTTTACCAACTTTTCATCCATCTACCTGCACTGCCAGGTCCACCTGTGTCTTTTGAGCCACAACAACTGCACAGCTGTAAGTACAACTTTACTTGAGTCTATTTGTAGTAAGATTTGAAGAAACAATACTGTACACAACTTGTTTGATTGCTGCAGCTTCTACAATGTACTCTGGGTGAAAGCTTAAGCTGAAAACTTAAACGTAATATTGTTTTCCTGCAGCATTGCTATCCTGGTTATCACACAAGAGTGGCGAGGGATATTTCTCACCATGACAGTGCAGCCATCTCACTGGGACCACTAGTCCTGAAATCAGGTAACGCTTACATTTTCATAACCTCTGTATTGTTGTGGATAACATACTATACAGCTAAAACAGTGGATAATAAAGCTATTAACTTTTAAAAAATCTCTTTTTGAACTAAATGAATACAGAATAAAGAGGCTCATATATATATATATATATATATATATATATATATATATATAACATCAAAACAGTGTTCATCCACATGAAAACATAGCATTTGTCTTCATTTTACCATTAGATTTTGGATGTTCTCTTGCAGATGAAAGCTTGAAACAGAGCAGTGCCTCAGGCCAGTTGACCTCCGTGGTGACCCTGCTAGTCAGTTTGCTGACTGCCAAAATTCTGACCTAGAGAAATCAATAATACATTGATGTATATGTATTACACCACAATATATTAATCAGTCAGCAGTAGCTATATCACTGTGCATTGATTTAAGAACTGTTGTTTATTTTTCTCCACTGTGTCCTATTTCAAAAATGATGATAAGCTACCTTTTTTGGTACACACCTGAAAAAGTTGCAGATGTTACAGAATATTTAGAAATACATCCCATCATATCTCTCCTGAATTGTGTTCTTTCCTAAGAGGTCTCATTTAAATTGTGGTGTTTTTTTTCTTCCAACATTAGAGGGCAGCACAAGATCAAATACACACCACACACACTGATCATCTGCTGCTCACCTTTATGTATTCAGTATAATGTTTATCAGCTGTATCATCAGGGCCATTGCAATTACTTTTACTATCTTACAAACTTTTTCTACTTTTAAATCAATATTTCAGCAATGAAAATCATTGATACTGAAGATGAAAATTATAAATGAAGTAATTTGTGTGTGAAATATGAATAGTATATATTTTGTAACTAAAAATATAGTCTGGGCTGTAGATTACTTGAGGACTCAAAGGCTGTTTGATATTTTTGTCTTTATAACTTTTTTAAAAACACTTTAAAAAAATAAAATAAAAATGGCATTCTCTTAAAATTTTGACTTATGTCTTGAAATTGCATAGAGGCATTTAGAAAAACTAGGTAAGTAAGTAAACTCCACTATGTTCTGAACAGGACACATAAATGTAATAATAACCACAATCCAAACCATTAATACAAGATGGTTCTCATTTGACATGAAAGAAGCTGTCAGTGATACAAGAGGTCAGGTTTCTCTCTTTTGTGCTGAACCTCCTTTGTTGGAGTGTGGAGGCTGACAGAGCCGATATCTCCCGTGTCTTCTCTTTTGGGGGTGAAATTCATCACTGTCAGTCAGTATGGGATGAGAACTATAGTAGACATAACAACACTTACCACACACCCACAACATGTAATTTGTCATTGGTGTTATAGTACAGTACAAAGACTTCAAAGAGGAGCAGTATGTCCGATACCACATGGCCTGAGACACACACTCTTAACTCCACTGACATATTCAAGCTATGTGGAGATTATATTACAGATCATATTTCACATTGTTTGGCTCCATACGAACAAAAAAAATCTAAGTGTATAATCTTGTTAATTTGCATTCATGGTGTCCTAGTGTGTTTCCAGAATATATCCTTCTGTTCATGATGGGTACTGAAGGACCAATACCCGCTTTATCTTGGAGTAGCAGTCATTGTTTGATCTCTCTGTGTTTCTCTTGTAATGGCTTAGCTCCTCTGACAATGCACTTTTGAGAGGTTAATCCTTTGTCTTATATGGCATTTGTTAGGCTTTCAAAGTCAGTGTGTTAACATGAATGAGAGAATGATACAAAGACTCACAAGAAATAACAAAATAACATGACTTGATATCTACAAGTCATTGTTTATTAGATATCTTTTGTTGAGAGAAACCTCCCTGCAACTGGATGTGCCATACACAATGACAAGGCAGTTTTAGTGTGAAAGTTTACAGGTATACCCAAATTACAGAGAGAAAATTCAGTTTAGGGGGCAAAAGACTGCTGTTTAACTAGGTAATCGTTCATATGCAGATATCGATGTTGGCACCAAATCAAAAATTCTACAGTGAAGGCCCTGGGTTGGTCCAAGTTGTCAGTAAAGTAAAGATGTGCAGTTGCTGTGAGTTTATGGTCACAGGCATTTGTCCACATATCTCAACATGTCTGGCATGGATAGTGAGGGGGATGGTCCTCATTCTATGATGAAAATGTTTACAGTATATTCCAAATCACCTGACTAGTTGACTACTAAAATCACTAGTCAACACTGTAGACAGTCAACTGTGAACAGTTTGATTTTAGCTTTGCAATACTACTGCAGTATTTGTACAATTGAATGTTATTTCAGATACTGTATTTTGAGATCTACACTTCACATTTGCCTCTTGTCGTTATAGTCACAAGACTACAGCTACACTAGCAGCTCTCTGAGGCTGCATTTAGGCACAGTCATGCTTTGAGCTAAATGCTAACATCAGCATGCAAACATGCTGACAATGCTGACATGCAGATGTTAAAGCATTTATATTGTTTGCTGCAGTACGTTCACCATCATAGCATTGCCTGTTGGAATGGTAACAGTTAGCAATAAACATAAAATACAGCTGAATCTGATGGGAGGGTCATTAGTTTTGAATATGAATCCATCTAATGTCAGGAAATTACAAAAGTCGGTAGGATTCATCCTCCAGGAACTATGAATGTCTCTTTTTCAAATTTTTTGCAAATCCATCAAGTAGATGTTGAGCTAAGTTTAACGTCATGGTGGTGCTAAATGAAAAATCAGGAGAGTCACCAAAGTCATTAGGCTTCATCCTTTGGGAACCATAAATGTCTGCACAAGATTTCATCCACCCAATAGTTGTTAAGATGTTTCAGTCTAGACCAAAGTAGTGGACCGACCAATCAACAGACAGACTGACATTGTCGTAGAGCTACATACACCTCTAACGATCTAATCAAAAATGCTGCAGAGAAGAGCTAACCGATAAGTATTTGGGAAATCTCAACCCTGAAATTCAAAGGTATAATGTATCCTACTAAAAACGGATGTGGTCCTTAAATCCACCCCAATCACTCTCTCTCTCTTCAGTAAACAGTTCTTTTCTTCCACTCATCTGTCCTGTATCTAATCAAATTAAGTAAATGCAATTTCTGCAGCTTCACAGATTTTGTCTCACCTTTTTTGAACCCACCCACATATGTCAGACTTAACAACATCCACATGTGGCGAGTCGTACCTTAACTTTCATTTGTAAACTGCTGACATACAATCACTTTATCCTACTCTCATTGATGTAGAGAGCTCCTGAGTGAGCTGATGACTTAAAGAAGAAAGTGGTACATTAAAATGCTACACTGAATTTCTTTCAAATTATGTATATACTGTTAATTTATTTATGAGTTTAAATAGTTATATTGATACTCTACATCTCAACAGCCATTATTAAAGGTTCGTTAAATGTCTGCAAGTGGAGGCTCCACTCAGAGTTTTCCTTTGTTTTGGTTTAAATCTATTTATCTGCATTGTCCTCACCAAGATCTGATTTCCTTGTAAGGACTGTCTACCACACAACTCTGAGTCATCAAACCATCTTGAATACTCATCCCAGTGCCATGACAGGGGAGTTTGTAGCCTCAGGAAAGCGGTAAGGAGGAGGGGGAGGACAGAACGAGGCAGAGAGGGAGAGGGTGGTGGATGGGGAAGAGAGGGAAATATGAGTGACAGCTTGTTGACTTTTACAAGATGTTGAGAGCTTAGTCGGCTAAATTAGATTCCCTCATAAAGTCCCCAGTGTGGTGTGCTGGAGGGGTCAGAAATGGTCCCCATCTGATGTTTGACCTCTCCTGTTCCCCCCCACTTGCTGCCCCTCATGTCAGCAGCTTTGACCACTACGCACTGCAGCTCACAGCGTAATTACATCTGAACTTGAGTCCATTTGTGCAAGACTCCAGTCTCTGTGATTCTTTACGAAAAGAAGACTGACATGAAACAAGGTTTAATGCTGTTACTTTGAAGACACTGTCACTGCAGAATAAGAGAAAAAGACTGCACACAAATACATTATTTAACGATAAATTACAAGTAAGTTAAATCTTTAATAACACAGTTTATCCCCCTTCTGACTCATGTTGGGCTGTGTTTCTCTGTGTGAATGAAAAATTCGTTTTCGAAGAGTAATGATGCTCTTTATTCTTTGATTTTTTTCTTTTAGATAAAAAGTAGAATTTACAAAAGCCAAACAAAACAGTTTCACTGTCGTCTTATTCCTGCCAAAAATTTAGAGTCGCTAGAATGTTGTTGAAATTGCCAAAGCTGAACTTTAATAAATAGATTATTTTAGTATTACATTCATGATATATGTAATTATTTTATTTTAGTTTTAATATTTTGTTCAGTTCCATGTATTTTGACACATATACTGTAAACTAAAGTCAGATAATTATGGTGAATATAAACATGGAAATTGATTTAATTATAGTATTAGGATTATTCAGCTTAATTTTTTAGAGAGGATGGAGACTGAAGCTAATACAGTGATAATGTGAAATACTGCAAATGAAATAATTCAGTGTATTTTTATTCCGGTTATAGCTAAATGACGTTCTTATGCTGAATAATGCATTACATTCCTGCAGGCACACCTGTTGTTTCTATCCTGTGTGAACAGAAATTCATAGGAAAATATTTTTCTTTTTGTTCACAAGACCTTTTGTTTTGATGGGACCATTCTTGTTGATGAGGACAAATGCGGCCATCTACTGTTTCTGTCAAGAGTAATTAGATTTCCCTGGTGAATTCTATACTCCTGAGAAGGCCGGACAGTCGGGGCACTGTAGCTGCAATCCTAGAAGTCATGAAATTGACTCATCAAACCATGTGTGAAAAATCAGACCTTTGTAAAGCGAATTATACAGGATGTACTGTGACTCTCACACATGCTGTGTTCTTCGTGGATTTACTGTGACATCTTTACCATCCTGAAAATTACATCTCAAAAGAATGAAATCCATGTTGTTTTTTTTAACAGTATATTTATTACCCTGATGTGCTGCTGTATTGTAACACTGTTATCTTCCATTAAATGTGAAATACAGAATCAAAACCAGAATCTAATTATTGTTTATGAGCCCCTCTCTCCCACTGTAGGTATAATAACTATTAAGCTATATGTGGTCATGCTTACACATGAATTAATTCCATAAAAATCCATTAAAAAATGCAATAATTATGAATTATGTTGTCTGTGACATGCTGTTTCCATCAGCCATCCATTTGAAATATTAGATAAGAGGTTTACCAGAGGGCTTCCTCTTGCCATCTGGTTCTGCTGTCAACCCATGACCACTTCCTCTAGTCCTTAGTTCTACAATACATCTTTTTGACTTGCCAAAGATTTGCAACATCTTTACCAAAAAAAGCATTTTGCTTTTTTTGTATTTCCCCTTCAAAAATATTGCCAACAAATAGCAGTAAGTGATAGTAAATATAATTTAAACCTCTTCCTTTGAGAAACCTCCCCCAGCAGCTCTCACATGCTGCACTTTTTCTGCTTCATGCTTCATGGAGCAACTGGAAGAGTCTGTGTCCTGATCCCATTTAAGATTCAGGGCTCAGTTGTACAGTATTGCCTCAGGTTGGAGGAACTGTATGTTCACAAAATGTTAATGGGACTTTTGCTTAACACTCATCTGACACTGTGCAAGACAGTGAATGAGCGTATTTACCAAAATGTGTCACTATTCCTTTAAATGTTCAAAGGCTATGAATTGATGAATTGATTATGCAGAAATATGAATGCATGAAAGAATGCATGCACAATTAAAATCTCATCTCCAGCTTTCAAGTCATTTAGTCAGACCAGGTTACATTTAGTTTTCTGAGTATTTTCAATTTACTTCAGATGCTTTTAGCTAATTTGCCTACATACTCTAATTACATTTGTCCCAGGAATTAGAAGGCCAGAGGTTGATGGAGTGAGTGATGGACTGGCCAGAGGATAATGACAACCCATCCTGCTTTCCTTTTCCACTGTGTCACCATATTCTCTTTCCTCTGCCCCGCCCCGCCCGCCCCACCCCACCACCTCACTCCCTCCAACAGTGACCATGGGCTGTTTATCGACTGGCTTCTTCTTCCTGTTTGTGGTACTAAGAGGCTGAAATTAGATCTGCATCGGCGAGGATTTGAGATAAATTGGGCAGCAGATCGGTCCTAACTTGATTTTGTCTCCGTTTCGGGGGTGGGGTGGGGGATAGTTGTTCATGATGCAGCAGACAGGAACAACACCAGATTGACATGGACAAGGATGGGGTCAATGTGGGTCTGTTGAGTGCAGGGTGCGCTGCAATCAATGGCTTTTTCAAATAATAAGATATATATTGGGATGAGCCAGCACAGCTGTTAAGTAGGCAAAAACTTGGAGTGCATTTAACATTGTTAATGATCATATATATGTCCGGGCGCATTGGGAAAAGAACATTCTTATTATTGCCAGGATTAGAGATCATCTACCTTTAGTCAGCGCTGCTGTATGCAAGGCCTCCTTACTGGCTGCATGCTATCCTCCACTGTAGCTCCCTTGGGTTGGCCCAAATGGCAGCGGTACACAGGGGTAATCGGCCGCTCCCATTACAACTCCCGGGGGGGGGGGGGGGTAACTCCTTAGCTTCTTTGTACGGGTAGGAGTTGGGGTGTGGATCTCACTCTTTTCACTGTCCCACTTTGATCTGACTCCAATCCCTGATAGCTGATACCATAGCTAAACCTGACACTCTGTACTGCCTCTGTAGAAATCTGGAATGGGAAGAGGAGAATGGGATTGAGAAGAGCAGGGCTGAATGCCAGACTATCTGTTGTTTTGTGTGCCAGACAGACACGGTGACCCTCTTGGTTAAACTCAACCAAAGAGGTCACGGCTCATACTGAAAAGGAGGGATCCCTTGAGGGTAAACAAGTGTCTCTTGATGTTTTTGTCACTTTTATCTGTTCACATGGATGCATAAAACATAACCTGGATGTAATGGTGATGTGGGATTGTATATCAGCATCTGCATTAACAATGTCTTGCCTGCCTTTACCAATCAGGGCAATTTTACACTAATCTTGCACATTCAAACCCCTACAGAACTACTGCTGTCCACTCAGATTAGATGTGACACTTAACTGTAACACTATGCATTCACATGTTCAGTATATGTTTAATACAGATTATTCGTTTGACATAAACACACTGTGGTTAAAATGCACAGTGTGTAGCCTAATCAGTTTTCTTCATATGTGCTGAGTGTACAGTAATACAAACACACACTGTCACTGGTGGCACGTTCTGCCAACGTTGGCGCAGACAGCAGGATTATGTATAAGGGTACCATCACCTGTGATATCAGCACTTCTCAGGTCTCAACCAGTTCATCACTGGACACAATCCTGTCTGTTGGCTCTGCAGGCAGTTTCTGCGACCTTGTGGCTTGCTTTTTGCTTTGATATGCATTGCCAACTGTAAGACCTCATAAAGACAAACGTCTGCCTTTTCCAGATCAATACCAAAGGTGGAAATGGGAAGTGGGTGAGAGGTGATGACATCACAGGTGATGCCATGAGGCATTTTTTTTCTGTTGTCACTGGCGATGTCAACAGTTTTCACTGAACAAGGAAGTATATGGAAATACAGTGAAATAATGTTGGCATAGCCAATAAAAGGCCTTCTACTGTGCACATCTGTTTGATTTACTCAATGTTAGGCCTTTTTTGTTTTTCAAATAAGTTAATTTCCTGAACTAAGGGCTGAGTATCTGAACCACAGCTTCTAATAACTTAAATCGGACATGTCAAACCCAAATCCACTTCATTTTATGTGGCCCGCGAGAACTTTCAAAGACCATGAAATACAATCCCACGCCGCTTTACAGAAGGACAGTGAAGACATCTCGATTTTGTTACCTGTGCAATGAAAGCATTTAGCCACTGGATGGCAGTGTCTCAATATCAGCCATTTCCTACTGCGGATATTTAGTCCGCGTTGGAGTTGGGATATAAAGGAGATAGTCCCAAAATGTCCAAGAAAAAAAGTTGATGCAGAAGGAAGGCAGTTTAATGAGAGATGGGAGAGTGAATACATATTTGTGCTTAATGGAGATAAGTCGGTATGTCTTCTTTGCGACGAGGCAGTGGCAGTGCCCAAGGAAAACAATTTATGACGGCACTTAGACAATAAGCACGGAGCTAAGTATGCTAATCTTAGCCGCCAAGAAAAGCAACACGTTGTCCAAGAATTAAAAAGCAGCGGCAGTCTCGCAAAAGTTACAGCAACAAATGATGCAGCGGTGAAAGCCGGCTTTATTGTGGCTGAAGAAATCGCCCGAGCTTCAGAGTATTTTTCAGAAGTTGCATTTTTAAAGCAGTGTATGCTGAAGGTGTGTGAGCAGGTGTGCCCTGTCCAGAGACCGAGCCCGGGAATTAGCGGAAAATCTGGATGAAGAATCGCGCAGTTATCTGGCTTTTTTTTTTTTTTTTTAATTAGCCGATGACTAACGCACTGACAACACTGATACAGCGCATTGAGACATTTTTAAGAGGCCTGAAGTCAGACTTGTCTGTCAGTGAGGAGCTCTTGGATGTGACCACCAAGCACGGGACGACAAGGGAAAGGGACATCTTCAGTGACATGGAGAAGTCTGTAGGTAAAATGAAATTACCCTGGGAGAAGTTGGTGGGGCTTATTACAGATGGCGTGGCTGCCATGTGTGGTGAGAGAACTGGCTTGGTTGAACTGGTGAAAATATGAGAGAGTAGATAAATTTATATAGTCTTACAGTTACAACTGGTCCATTGAGGTCAACCACAATGCTGCTGTACCCCGGGATGAAATTGAGATTGACCCCACTGACTTAAATAGTTGTGGTTTCTGATAATAATATAAAAGTTCTTTTAAAAAATACTAATATGTCACATTTTGTAGTCTGTACTGATACAAATGATGATGGTTATTAAGTACACAAAATTGCAATTTTTTGCTCACTACTGAGCAAACTATTTAGTGTTCTGTTACACAGGGGGTAGTGAATGACTGAACAAGGGGCTGATTTCTGACACTGTCTAAGTGAGCCAAAAAGAGGATCTCAGAAGTCATTTTCCTGACGTGCAGAGAGCTTTCTCATAACTTTGTTCTACAGTTTTGACAGCTGTATTTTTCCTGAAGGGACGTTTCAGAATGAATCTGTAGACTGTATGATGAACCCCCTCCACAGGTGCTACAGATGGGCCCCACCAGCATTAACTGCAAAGCTCTGTTATTGGCTGAAAGGTATAGAGCCATCAGCAATCTGAGCCTCACTGAATTAAAATGAGAGAAAAGCCCTTTAAACAGTGGCTACCCAAAGATCCCTTGGGATACACGGGGGCGTTCAAAGACACTTGTTCCCTGTATATTTTTGTGTGTTGAATCAGTTGTCCTCCAGTTGCTCACCCAGCAAAGTGTGAATTTTTCTCTCAGTGTATATATTCAACCAAGCTTATCAAGCGTCACTGAGGTGTTTTGGGTTTTGGTGCTTTGCTCATGCTTTCTTAGAAATACGTGAAGGCAGGCCTCCCACTCTGGATTCACAAGATCCCCAGTGCAGTTTGCATACATCACAAACAGACAAGCTGCAACACATTCTGCCTCAGGTCAACCTGTTAAACTGATGTTGACCTACTGGGCTGCTGTCTGTCATCACAGACCATGGACAATAGAGTGGAAAGAACCTGAATTGTACATTTATGAGATTCTTCATTATGTTAAGTCATATTCAGGATTTTCTAACCATATGCTGTTGAGCGTTTCGTTGGAAATATTGTGAAAATGAAGGAATGCCTTATTAGCGCGTGGGAGGTCAGGGAGGTCTCTTTTTTTACCTTCCACAAGAGATTTTGGTATCTCTGGCACAATGGCTTCTTTATTCACTGGATGCTTTTGGAAAAACACTCTTACCATGGTATCAGTGTCTTCATTGCATAAAAAAACATAGGGATAAAGTACTAAAACCCACAGGCTCTATCTTTTTCTTGGATGTCTAGATAGATGTGGGAAAGGTCCATGTTATACTAGAGAGCTGTATTATCTATTGGAGTACAATAATCTGCTCCCGTGTCTTCTTCCACATCCACAGTGCAACATTACATCACTCCTTTATTTAGAGGCTATATCAATGTGACATCATGACCATCACTCTATACCTGCATTCACCAGAGAGACGGGTGGCTGGGATTGAAACTCAAACCTGTGTATTATATGAGATGCAGAACATCAGCACTCGTCTTTGGCTATTCTGAAGGCTAATCAGATTTCATGGGGCAGAATATGGGGACAGAGTTCCAGTTTCCTGTGTGCTCTGTGCACTCTAGATACCAGATACTGTATAGTGGAAGTCTCACAAGTAACACACGTCTTGGAGACACTAACTTATTGGCTTAGCATGTTTCAGCCAAGACTAGATTACAAACAGGGCAAAGTGGGCACCTATCTGAAGGCCCTAGACCTTCAGTAGGACTCAGTATGTGGCAAGTTATAGTTAATTAATCCTTGGCCCCCTTAGTTGCTGGTTCTGCTCCATTTAAGTTTTCTGTTATTGCCTGGTACATTTGCAGCATATATTGAAAACAGTGGCAGATTTACCATTTGAAACTCTTAGCACTTTTAAGTATGGGACTCTGATTTCAGACGGAGGTTGACAAATAGGCTTCGTTCGTTTCTAGGCCAATTTTGCTGAAAGGACGTCTGAAACGGGAAGATTTTATCGGCTAATGTTAGCTTCTTGAGTTGGCTGAAAAAGGCAGTCTTAACTTATTCATGTTTCCAGCTGAGTCATTTTAAAACAAATCCTGTAAGAGCGGTCTTAAATATTCACTTGATGACTAAGTACATGACAAATGGGTTGAATTTTGGCTTTATTATTCATACCTCAAATATGTTTCGCTTTTCACTTTTTTCTCTAGAGTTTTTGGCATTGACTTTGGTGCACATAGCACTATCTTAGATAAAGACTTTTTTAAACTAAACTCATCTGAGTCCAATAAAAAGCACTACAAAGTCACTAACATTAGCCAAAAGTCTGATATAGTCTCATCCAGGATTGTCTCTGGATTGTGAATGTGGTTGTTTTCCTGGGTAACTTGGCCTTCGAATGCTGGGTTACTGAGGTACTAACCTAAAGTCATTTACACAGCAACATCTGTCTGGAGTTTGCCATCAATAGCTAACATTAGCCTCCATAAGCTATTGATAATACCAGACCAAGTAAGGCTGTAGCAGCATCTGTAAGAGAAAAAATATTTTTTTCATGGTTTTGTCAGTTGCAGTCTCCCTTTGATTTTTGCGCATTTATTGCAAACTCTTAGCACTGGTACCGTCAGAACATAAGACCCAAACGTTCATTTAATTCAATTCCTTGTAATACATACATTTTGATACCATTGTTTCTTTCTTGTTGAGATTACAGATGATGTTCCTTTCAACAGCACATGTAGTTGCTCTAATTCTCAGTGGATGCTGAAAATTAACTCTCCATGATATGATTTTCTATTGACATCCACTGCAACATAAATAAAGTGAAAATATAAAGCATTTCATGTTAAGTGGTTACAAGGTTTCAAAGCCAGTCTTCTTTGACAGGCATTTGAAACCTACAGCTGGCTCAGAGTATCAATGTCATTCAAGCAGTATGTTTGTACCTCTAGGTGCAGATCGGGCTTTGGAGGTATCTCGGTTGTCTCGGTACAATTGTTACTGCGCTGTAGATCTTTTTTCTGTTATGACACGAAGGCTCTGTTGGTTCAGTGACTCACTTGACAGGGCGGGCTAACAAAAGAATCAAAGGGAGGACGTATGTACAAACTATTCACCTGGACATGTGATGGAGGAAGTCAACATGTTGTATAACGTGGTTGACGTTTGTTGTAGTGATGAATAGACAGATTTTCTCTATCAAAACAGTTTCCTGGCTGAATACTTTCTAATTGCACAGTTGAATGTATGATGTGGCACCTGGTAAGCAGGCAGGAGAAATAAATAGAAGCAGGGAACATATGTGGGTTTCCATAAAATGCAATTAACCCAGGAAAGTCTTGATGGTATTTCCCCCTGAACCAACCCGTGACAAACATATAAATCCTTTCTTGTTCACCACAAAGCCACTGAGTGGAATGTCTCACCAATTATGAGCTTCTGAAAGACGTTTTGGGTATTGTGTCAATGTCCCTTATTTTGTCACTTCCTGCTCAAACACATTAAATCTTCATCATCGCTGAAACTGGAAGTGACTATGGACGGTAAAAGCTGCGACTCTTTGGAGCACACACACACCCGTCATTAAGCTTTAATCACCTGCTTTAAGGCCGCAGACCTTTTATAACCCTTCAGCGAACAAAGATTGCTTCTGAGAAATGCCTTTGATGTTTGATCGATTCAGTTTATCAAAAATATATAAGTATTTGAATGTACTCAACATTTTATGACTTTCTACAGATTTTTTATATCAGTTTGAGGTTATTTATATTATACTGCAGTGTAATAAAAGAATGAAGGCTCTAATTAAGAAGAGCTTGATGGGATACAATGAAGAGAAACGGAAATAGAATCCAGAGAAAGGAAAAGTATTTTCCTGAGAAATATGAGAGAGGAGAAGCCAACGCTAAATGACGCTGTACTGTCTTTAAAGAGGAGGGATGAGGTAGGAAAGGACATGAGGAGGAATTGCCTAATACACTGATCTGGAAGGAGGTGAAAAATGGCTCTATTATAGGCCTAATAGAATTTCCCTTGGCCCCAGAGGGAAACAGAATGGACTCTCCCTCTTTCCCACTTTGCCTCTCCCTCCTCCCAGCCCTCCATTTACCCAGGCCAGAGATATAATTTCATCACTCTTCACTTAATTGTGTGCATTGCGAGCAGAGCCTCACTTTCGGTTCCAGCAAACAGAGGCAGGTGGGAGAGGAGGAAGAGGAGCAGAATAATAGAACAGAGTGGGAAACCACATCACTTCATTTTTATAGATGGACAGCTTGTAAAAGCGATGGGTTACGTGGTCCCCTCTGAGTAGCCAAGTGTAAACACAGCAGAACACTGAGTGGGATCTCAGAGAAACACTGTGTCATTGAGGATATATACTACAAGGTAGATTTACAGTGAATATAAATATTTGTGTTTGGCTCAAGTAAAGACAAAATACAAGGATAACAACACGAGCCATTTGCATACGATTACGTTCCCTGGACAACAGATAATACAGCAAAAAACAGTGTTTGGATGAAGGTGAAGTGGTCAGAAAGATGAATTGAAAGGAGGGGAAGGGGAGCCCCTCTTTGGCCATGCATTTTTACAAAGGATAAAATGGCATGTCAGGTAAATCACATTCATCATTGCTTCTGAATTTATTTGCAGTGTTGAAAAGACTGCATTTCAATCTCAACTGGCGCATCCTCTCATGTATTGTTTACAAAACAGGATACAAATTGAAACTGACCCTTAAATTCACGCTCATTTGTAGCTATGAAAGAGAAAAAACCTGCTTCACCTCTATTACCTTGTCAGATGCTGACCTTTGACCTCAGAGATCAGTCAAGTCTTCCCTACTGTCCCACCTAGAGACCCCATTTTGCTACTTTCAAAGGCCGCACCTTGTGTTTGATCTCCTGTTACAGTCCACCACGACCAAAGAGAACACGTGTGCCCTTGTCTGGAATGATCTGCAGACTTGCTACAGTCAGTTGTTCATCATGGTGAGCGTCTACTGGGATCCCCTGAGAGATGTTCTTCTCTTGGTTGTAAAGATGAAGATGCTTCTGACCTTTGACCTAGTCTCAGTGATTGCCTCTTTAAAGAACACTGTGCTAACTTGTATGGTATGAGGCATAAAAGGCATTGCGGTTAGAAAACTGGAGTTAAGAATTTTAGACTTTTTTCTTGCAGTATTGCTTTCAGCGTAACTATAGATCTAAAAAACCTATGCAACTAGTTATTAACATTTTTTTAGTGTACATGGTTGATGACATAGACTGGCTCTGAGCAAAAACTAATATTCATTGTTGGCAAGAAAGTTCCAGGAGCAGCATAAAGTGTTTCCTCCTGTTTGTGCTAAGCTAACTAGCTGCTGGCTGTGGCTTCATATTTAAAGGACATATATGAGTGTGATGTGAATCCTCTCATCTAAATCTCTGCAAGAGAACATATGTGCTTATTTTTCAAGAACTCAAACTATTTCAAAGCTAGATCAGAATGTTATACCCCAGGTTTCTACACTCTAATTAAACCAGGGCTTCAATTCCTCTGAGAGGATGAAACCTTCAGAGATTATTATACGTTGTTGTGTTATTTTATGTGAGACCTGTGGAAAGGTCTTTTCATGGCAAAGGTTTCACAACCTCACATTTCTGGATAGTCCTCGGGGAGTCCTGTTTTCAGTTTCTCACTTTATCCCATAGGTAATTTGTAGAGTAAATAAGTATGTTATGTTGAGACCACACTGACTGAGACATAAAATTGACCATAACGTGGTAAATTAGCTTAGTTAACTATGCGGTAGGGAGCAATGTTACATAAAAATCATCATCTATTTATTTTCCCACATTCCTATTTTCTCTTTCTGTAAACATTTTTTTTGATAAAAAGTTCTGAGACAGCTTGTGATTTTATATTCAAAATTAACCTTGTTTGCTTTTATCAACCTAAATATTAATTTAGCTTACTGTGTAATAGTCTAATTTATCATTTTATCTTGCAAGCATATCTCTTTTCTCATTCATTCACTGTAATTTGGTTTAATATTTTAATCAGAAATATCCTTTTTATTTAGATAGCATTCAGATTCATGTCTTCACTTTGAACCACATTAGGAAGTCATCACTTAAGTGGAACTTCAGTAGGTTTTCATCATTACAGAATTCACATCAACAAGTGCTGGAGATGATGTAAATTTTCTATTAACACATAAACACTAATTTTAAGGGATGTGGCTGAACAGTCAGTGAGCACAACTTTTCTTCACTCTCTTCAACATGCAGCCAAAACTCATCTGGTCACCTAAACTCAACATGGCCTATCCTCTTTCACCACCACATGTCACTCCTGCACACATGGTTCCCTTCACACATCAAGCATTCCTCGCTAACGACTCACTGGAGGTTAGCAACATTTGGCTGGGGAATGTGTTTTCCATTTGGACCATGGTTCACTTAGAAACTGATCCTAGGCACTGGGACTGGGTCAGAACCTGTTGATGCCATTTCTGATCTGAATAAGCAGAAACAGATCAGACTGGACCAAGAAGGCAGGTTAAAGACTGTTGCTTAATTACGTCAAGTTGAATTGGACTGGAAGCATAGTAAATTTAGATTATTTTGGTGTATAATGGCACAAATAGTGACAAATATGTTTTACATTCACATGGTTTTTTGTATTGTATGCCCTGGTGTGTAGTATATACCATACACAGAGTATTACTGCATGTATGTATTTCTGCTGTTTCACATACTTTTCCCAGCAGATATACTCTCCGACAAACAACATTAATTTCCATTTCAAACATAATTTATACTGATCTATCACAATATTTTCTTACTGCCACTGAACTACATCCACAGTGACATAAAAATATGAAACCAGTTGGAAGCCATGTGATAGCATGTGTCATTTCATGCACCATTACTTTGCCATATCACTCACCACACTGAGTCTAATTGTGTTGACAGGCTGTTGGTATCTATTATGATAGTATTGTATAGCCGTCGCTACAATGACCACACACATTGCCATAATTCATGCAGTCAGTTTGATGAAGCCAACAGTGTACTAGGCCATCCTACCCTGCCCCCCTTTTCAGTCCCCCCTTTCTATTCCATTGCTCCTTGTGCTACAACTGTCGAAGCCTCCAGTAATCAGTCTGTCTCATTTGGCTTGGATTACATGTCAGAAGGACTTCAGTGGTTCTTGAGGAAAATGCACAGGCCTTCTCCCTCCTGAGGGCAAAATACAAAAGTATCCAGGGCTGTCTCAAGACTAAACCATACTATGATTCTGTCGGATCATTAATATATGTAGAGCCCCAAGTGTGCAATATAATTATTACTTTTCAAAGCAAAGTCTCATTGGAGTTCATTGTAATTTTAACATAAACATTCTTATTTCAAAATGCCCTTTTTACAAAAATCTATAATGGCATTGTGTCACATTTTATTTCATAATGTGTCTTTTTATTTGCTGTTAGCTAGAGCAACACAATGAACTCCAATAAAACATATTTATACATTTAATGATAATATTCTAATAATATATATTTATATCATTTTACAATATCTCATTAATTTAATTTTTTTTAACTATTGAACACTTTGGGCTGTCATACTAATGTGCATGAGTGCGTGCATGTGTAAGATTAAGTTTACTGTATGTTCCTGTGGATGCAAGTGCATGCACTCTGGTTTATGTGTGCATTGTTGGATCAATACAGAGCATAAGTGGATTTAAGAGCTTTATTAGTGGTTTTACTGCTTGTCTGTTGTAGGAATTTTGCAAATTCACATTAAGTATAGTACAGTATATGTATTAGTATACAAGGAACATTCAGTATTTCTCAGTCAGTCTTGTCACTATGAGCTACATAACCAGGGCTTTTTTTCCCCCTTAAACTCCAAAGACAGTCTTTTAGTTACCCCTCTCCAACCTTCCACCACCATCTGCATGATCACTTTGTTACTCTCAAGTGCAATAATTGTGACATGTCTTCTCATATAGCTTTCAACAAAAAAGTGAGTAAGCTCTGATTAGTCTTATGTGTTCCCTAAATTTGTGTTCCCTATTCGTGTCCAGTCTGAAGGACACACTACCTTATTTGCAGAATACTTCACAGATGTACCTGCTTTCCCTTTACCCTTTCTTTTCAACTAGCACAGCACTGATATTGTAACAGAGACCCATTCACATATTGTACAGTGGAACTATCCAGGCTTTAACCAAAACAAAAACTAGAAAATTATAAATTATTTACAAGTTTAAAAAAAACAACAATTAAAGAAGATATACTTACAAAAACAGCTAATAACAAAAAATGTACAACATCAGCGGACACCTGAAATTGTTCCCAGGCACTTGTGATGCAAAACAGACATACATAATTACACATTTAAGTGCTACAATCTAGGACGTGTTACAAGAGTTATTTGGGAGTTAAAATATAATAACCCTCAGAGAGTAGCGTGAGAATACCTTCATTTAAAGTAACACTACAGCATGAAGCTCAGTAGGCTAGTGATTAGTAACAATGTACAATCTGTACCCAAGAGTAACAGATGAAATTGGTGATATAGGTATGGTTTAGCACAGTAAACTGTTTGCTCCTTCACATTTTCCCCAAAACATACAATAAACAAAAGGAAAAAAGTAGGTTATAGGGGTCCCCGGTTGGTAGCACAATAATAATGTCCTAATTACAATGTTGAAGTATGCTTTGGAAAATAAAAATCAACAAATACAAAGTAGAAAGCACATACTGCCTAGACGAGAAGGATGCATGCTTTTACATAAACAAGCTGAATAATGCAAATGCAGATTCCTGGGTTTCACCTTTACGTTTAAGTAATCCAAAATTTTTCCGCTTTCCCTCGGTCTGAATTCATTCCACATCCTTTGACTTATGTCTCTGCTGACTTGCCTTTTATCCAGAAGTCATTGTTGCAAACAATGAGGAAACAAGACACCCTCTTTCTTCTCTCTCTGGCCTGTTTCCTTCTTTTATTCACCTGCTTGAAGGATTGTCTGTCGCAAGAATCACTGCTTTGGATGAAAACAGTGTCTCCTCTTGAACAATTATAGCTTGTTCAGTTAATTACAGAGGGTGATGCAGCACAATCATTCAAGATACCCTGAGAAATGAAGCAAAAAGACAGAAAACCCTGGATATTTTTGCTTTGCATCCTGGTCACTTTGTACTGTATGTGCATTTGTTTTGTCTTGGAATTTGTGCACTGGCTGACAATGACTTGCTAGTTTCTGCATGCTATTTACTGTAAATGTAGCATTTCACCATCTGTAGCACACATTGAAAATTATATGATTTTTAGACATAATTTTAAGACACAGAGTTACCTTATATTTTCTACTAATAGTGAGATTACAGTATATGGTCCCCACATGAGAGTGCTCAATACAGTATATGGCAGGTTCTGAAGTTTTCTGTGTCCTCTAGATTACACAAGAATGTAAATACTTACATGATCTGTGTGTTTGTATAGTGCATGCATGCATGGCTACATACTGTAGGTCTCTATGTGTGCTGTATGTATGTACAGTATGTGTATGTCTCTATTTGGTGTGTGCACTTGTCTTCTTATGTACATACAGTATACATGAATGTTACTGAGTGACTTGAGTTTTCAGTCCCAAGTCTTTCCCTTCTCTGGGTCAGTATGAAGGAGTCTGTGTAGGAGCTCCTGTGTTACGCAGAGTCTCATGTTGCCTCTGTCAATGACCTGCCCCACAGACCACCTGGTTGGCAGAGTCCAGCCACCAGCACTTATAGAATTTGCTGGGACTGGGGGGGGTGTCTGCAGAAATCACTTAAGACGAAAGCCAAAGTTAAGATTAATTCCACATGTGCTGCAGCTTAATGTCTTAAATCTAAAACATGTATTTAAAGTAAGAGTAAATGGCTGTACTTGGCTTTCATTTTTGCTGAAGGAGAACAAGTTCACTTGAAATGTGTCCAAGCATCTTTCCTCAGATTGTCAAGATCCAGATACTCTGTGGTATGCAGGCCTCATCTGGTATCAGTAACTGACACAAGCCATTTGTCAACTTAAATTCAAAAAGTCTAACATGGCATGTAAATAATGTTGCTTGTCAGGTATGGTCTGGAGACATTTACTCCTCTTTGGTAGCATAGATTTGAAAAGCAACATTTAGACATACAATACTGACTACTGTTGTTCAAGAATGAAGAAGAAAGATGCAGAGGATCAAGAGCCAGGAATCCACATTAACTTCAGTTCAAATGCCGCTGCTGCTCCATGGTTTATAAAGTCAGATCAAATGATCAGCTGGATGTCAAATAGTGTGGAAAGGCGGGTGGATATTCCAGGCTCACAATGGAATGATAACAGACTTTCCACATAGGTTTACATTGTGTGAATATTAAAATGTTTGAATGGGTGATTATAAGCATATCCTGACAGTTAAATGAAGAGTTATTGTGTCTTTTGCATTGATTTGATTCAACGCGTTAATATTCATTTGTTTTATTCTGACCTCGGGCGTCTTCCTGTCTTAACCCTTGATTAAACATGAAATGATTCATCAGGGTTCACGGCATTTGATCACTGACTGCTGGCTTTATGAGGGAATAGCCTAAAGCGGTTCTAGCATGAATTATGTGGATTGAGGGAGGACATGGAAGAATATTACAGTTAAGGTTCGGGGGGTTTGCTCTCTGTTAAGCCTAAATCACACCATAGAAGTGGCAGTCGGCTTTGCAGCACTTGGGCTGAGCACCAGGCTCTGGGCGATGTCGTCGCGGTTGATCTTGCGCAGCGCCGTGCACAGGGCGTTGATGCTGGCACAGTCCTTGCTCGCCCAGTCGGACAGGAGTGCGCGGACGGGGTGCTCTTCCTGCCGGAAGGTTGCGATCCGCTCCTCCTCGTATCCCAGGAGGCCTGCCAGGTTGCACCAGTCGCTGTCGTCCATGTGGTCGCAGTTGTCTCCTTCACTGCCCCGGAACAGCAGCTTCTCCACTTTCTCTCTGGTGTGAAGAGGAAGGAGTAAACAAGGCTCTTCATCCATGGTGACAACTGCAGAGGGAAAAGAAAAAGTTCATGTCAGTCCCTTATTTGATTTAATTATGATTTGCTGCTTGCACCACTTTACCATTATCTAGACAAGCATGTGGTTTTTAGAGTCCTAAATTCTCTCAAACTGGTTTGTCAGGGCAGAACTGGAAACTCCCAGGGGCACGTGCTGCCAAAAAAACAAATGCTGTACCTCTGTCAGTGCTGTAATCCTTGTTTGCTGATTTGCTACAGTAAGTTTGAAAGGTTGTATTCAAGGTGGAGTTGTTGAGACCACCAGACAGCTCATTCCTGAGGGAAAATTCTTTTCTTTCGCCTGACACGGTGGGACAGTTTAAGGTGCAGCCTACCGTTTTTTCATATTCACAAAAACCCAAAATTCAGGGTTGCTATTAATCAGACTCATTTGTAGATTAGAAGAAAACACATTAGCAGAGGAATTAAGCACCAGATAAACGCTGACATTCTCGCTGAAATGTGCTTACACCCAATTTAAGTACAATGGTTTGATAAATGAGGGCTATTGTATTTCTTGGCATTAAGGGAGTGGCCTCTGTCAAGGTACAGGTGTGTTACCTGTCTGAGCCTGAGTCTGGCCCTGCTGCTCCTGCAGACTTTGGCTGTCCACAGAAATGCCACTGTCGCTATGCAGCTTCTCGCCCTCAGGTGATGGTGTCTGGTTTTGGTTAGCTGTGCAGTTGTTGGCTCCTTGCTTATTTTGCTTACAGCTGTTCCACCTGAATGAAAATAAATCACAGGAGGGGAAAAACACAGATCAGCAAAAGAAAAGGACAATTGTCAACACTGTTAGTACTGTATGTGTTTGTGGAAATCTTCATTACCAGTAATGCTAATCGAGTTTGACCAAAACAACCTCATCTTTATAGTAAATTCACAGCAGTTCTGCAGGTCTAGGTCAGTACTTATTTTAACGTGCAATGGCTGATTTTTTGGCCACCTGAGGGCAGCAGAAAACAAATTTTGAACACAATACCAACACATTGGTGTTGTTAGCGAACTTGTTAGCAAACAGTTGCCTACATATTGACATGCCCAGCAGATCCAGAGTAACGTTAGCTTTCATTTTTGCTCTCCTTTTAGTCCCTAAAGAATTGCAGTTGGGTGCTCTGCCAAGAATAGCAGAGTAACCCATGATGTAGTGCTCTGATGCCAGCCTTTAAAATAACCTTAGCCCATCAATAAAAATACTGTGATAAAAACAGGTTGTTACTGAGGCGTGTTCCTCACAATGTCTCAAAGATATTAATATTCAAATGAGAGCAGTTACGAATAGATAAAGCATCCTCTTCACACTTCATATAGTGAGGTAGTTCAAAGATATTCAGTGAGGCAGTTAAAATGAGGCAGTTGGTTAAAATGCTGCTGCCAGCTTAAGTGTTTGCCCACCTGTTTTCTGATCTGTCTTGAAGCTCCTGTCTTTGAATGTGAATACTTGCAACACACGAAAAGACTTGGAAAACATGTATGCTTGCCATACAATATATTGTACATTCAATATGTAAGCAGTAAACAGTGGGGTTTCTGTGTAAAGAGTGAAAAGAGTAAACAGACCATATTGTGACCCATGGGGCAACAGTGTGCACTCAGAATAGAGTATGAAAGTGTAGAGATTCACAATCTGACTGCTTTAGGTTTGTTGTCCATATGCATTTGTGATGACTATTGGATCCCTTTTCTCTTCCCTTCAACTGGAGAATACAGTACACATCAAAGCACCATGGCCTTATGGTTTGTGCCTTAGACCAGGGGTTCTCAATTTGGGGGTCAGGACCATCCAAAATTTATCTAGATATACGTTTCAATTACACAAACTTGTTTACTTGACTTCTCTCTACTTTGTGTTTTTTTTTTCTTATGAAACATGAGGATACTTTGACCTCTTCAGTCCTTTTTAAAAGTCCATCAAATGAAACAATCTGAGATGTAAAAACACCCACCTGACTTTGTTTTATGACATGATTAATGAGACCTATAGGCCACTTAGACACCACTGGTTTTACAACTTTTTACACTTTTTGTTTCAGTGTTTGTAAGTTTACAAAGAAAATTTACTTTTTATCTCCTTATACCAGAGATTGCGCAAGAAAGCCTTTTGAGTGGATCTATAAAATCCACCAGATCAGAAGAATCAATTTTCTAAAGCTTGCTCCAACTAAAAAAGCTTTGTTTCATGCCCTTTCCAGACCTCACCTTTTGAAGATGATGAAGGCCACGAGGCCGACCACGACAGCTGCCAGGATGGAGCAATAGATGGGGATGAGTTTGTCATTCAGACCCTGGTAAATCCGCTCCTGGGAATCACCATTGGTGGTGGTGGTGGTGCTGTCTGTGCGGACATCAGTTGGAGGGCTGTCTGGTAAAGGTTCGTAAATGGTTGGCACTGAGGCATCCATAGAGGGCGTAGGAGACACTGGAGGGTATGTAACTGTGAAGGAGAGAAAACATATATGAGCTTCCTGAATATGTGAAAACAAAGTGACACTGCAATCAGACATTTACATTTTCAAGAGAAAGTTGTTTAAACCTACATAAACAGTTTTTTTGCTCAACTGGGGGCGGTAAAAACAAGCTGTAAACACAACATGTTGGCAAATCTTGCCCACAAATAGTTGCTATTTATGCATCCAGCAGATAAGACACCACATTAGCATTCATTTGAAGTCATGTCCCTAACCACCTGATGAGCATAAGTCAAATATTCACTGGAAATATCCTGCCCTGTAGCTGCTAAATGCTCCAGTATTTTCACCAGCTAAAAAAAAATGCTAAAGAGCACTGTAGAGCTGAGGGGAACTGCAGAGTCTGAATATATTACCTGTTTGGTCTGTTACAACGAAAATAATTTTGCACATTACAGGTAATGGTTTGACCTATTTGTGACCTCACTACATAAATCCAGCTTAGAATTAATATGTTCTATAGAATTAGGACACAGCATCAGTCTTACAAATGAATTTGAAGAAACAACTTCTGACTTGAGTAAAAGGACCTTGTTTTGCTGAGAAATGTCAGCCATCTTCCATACTCTTTGATACCCTGCAGATCAGGATATATGTATATATTTTGAAGATATGATTGGAGATGGCATCCGAGATTTAAATATGGCTACAAATATATCACTAAGACTGATAGATCATTTGTCTTCAAGCTCCTATCATCATTTCTGCTTCTATCCACCATAGCCAGTGTAACCATAAAATGTCACTAATTCTGCAAACACAGAGCACACCCACACACACATTATATACCACATCACTTGGTCATTTCCCCTCCTCCCCAGGGAGCCATTAATGAGGGTAAAAGCAAGTTTGTCTATCCAGTCCTGCCCACTCTCCTCCAACCATTAATGCTAGGCAGACCTGTTCGCTCCTCACCGCGGATGTGGAAACCTATCCTCGCCTGTCACTTACTTACAGTTACTCACATCATCAACAGGAAATCATCCCATTGGTTTCCAAGGCCTCTAAATACCCCAAGAGAGCCGCTGAGTGCAAGGTGGCCATTTTTCACTAATGAGGCGAAAAATATTTTTAGTGAGAGCTTATTTAGATGGATGCACATAACAGCTGTGGGCCGTTTAGCTGAAGGAGGAGGATGTGATAAGTACTTTATGGCTGCACCAATATAGCAAGCATCCTGTTAAGTTATTGTGCCAGAAGTCCATCATTCTTAATCATTAACCTGTAAAGCCATTGATTTTGTCCAACAAAATACTTTGTCTTAAAGTGATGCTGGTGTCATATTACAGTGAAACCTTACAGGAAACTTGATGCCTATCAGGGTTACCTACAACTTCACTGTGCCAGTTTCATTTGACATGTGACACAACTGCCACAAGTGCCTGTTTGTCTTGCTGCTAATGTGTTAGCATTGGTCCAAAGCCATCTTTATATTTTGACTGCCAGGTCAGTGAAGCTTCCTCCCTCTGGGTTCAGTGAACCATATCTTACTGTGAGACAAGGGAGAACCTGCACCCAAACCCTATGCCTAACCAAACCAGATAACGGCTACTAAACAGTGATTTGGTAATTTGGGTAATTGGGGTGTGTGTATGTGTGTGAGAGTTGCTGGTTTACTACATTTATCACAATAACTTGGGTATGTGCTTAAAGAACACTTGGTGTTCATTTTGTGTTGTGATAATGGCAGTTCACATGTTTGGTGTATGGCGGCAACTTTGTAGTTGGTCTGCTCATTGTGACCCTTCTGGCTTGTGGTTGTTGCGCTCCATTTTTGTGTTGGTCATGTGTGCTACTGTTTTGTTGTGGGTAAACGCAGTAACACTTAGTTGGTTTTGTTCACCTCATGGTGGTAGCCATTTTGCATCTAGTGGGAGTGGCACCCACTGGTATGGCTACTTGTGTGTTGGCTGCTTATTCTTAAATCCAGTGGCAGCGACTTAGTTTAACGTGAGTACAATCAGCATTAGTCCACGTGCTTACAGAAGTAGAGGTGTTTGCTTTTTAATGAGTTTTGCCAGCTGAGTTGTTCTGGTTTGTCCATTGAGCTAAGTTGTACGCATACAGTGTTGGTATGTAGAACCTGTGTTGCAATTGTAAATGCTCAAGTGAAATACTTTGCAATGAATAAACAGAATGGTGGTTCTTTGTCACTGTGAACTTTGATGTATATTATTGCCACATTGAACTTGAATGCCTTTGTAATTTAGTGTGATTGAACTATTGAATTATTGTTCATTTATTCATGCATGGGGGTGTTGCGGCTGTATGTGTTCCTGGTGCTTTGCTTGTCCCTTTCCTCTCCTGTCTTCTCTGTAGCTCTGTCCAGGTGCTACCTGATCAGTTATCAATGAGGTGCTCCTGGCTGTGAATGAAGTACTTAAAAGCTCCTGTGGCAGTATCTTCTAGCATAGGAACAGTTGGTCTTGCTGCCTCTCAGCCTGGGGTTTTATTTTATTTTATTTTTTATTTTTTATGTCATTTATTTACTCTTTTGGTTGTTTTGGTATGCCTTTATGTTAGCAAAAGAGTTTGAAAATCCCCTTCAAAAAATCTGGGGGTGTGGAGTTAATCTCTGCTTAAGGCTACTAGCATAATGCAATGAGTACACTGTCAAATCAGTGGAGTATGCTTAATTAGAATATCCATATATATTAGGCTAATATCCGTGTAACAAATGCAGGAGAAAAACAAAATGCATACAAATTCCTCCCTGTCCTCTTCACTATTCCCCCATAGGCCAACAGACACACACACACCAGCATCATCACCATCACCACCGTGGCTCGTCTGTCTCTCCCTGGCTGTCTTAACCCCCCATCAACACAAACACACTCGAAATCAGACACCATTCATTGACAGAGATCTTCTTTGTCCAGCACAAGATGCCCCCCTCCCCATCTTTTTATCCTTCAATCTTCTTTCTTTCCATTTTGCCTCTGGCTGCGCTTTTGCTCGCTCTTATCAGGCATTTTATTTTTAATCCTACTGTCAGTTGGATAGCACTTTTTCTCCCTCACTCAACCAAATTTCAATCAGCGAACACTATAATTTTTGTCTAAACTTCTCAGTTACATCTTTTATTCTTTTTGTTCATTAACCATCCATTCATTTACCCCCCACGTTTCTGCGTCATTATTGTGCACTCCCTCCCTCTATAATTAACCGTTAAATCATGGCCCTAAGTGCCTTCAGTGAAGCACTTGCTCAGCCTCTCACATTGGATGGTCTAGCCTCAGAGGGGTGTGACCTTTTCTTGCTGAGCTCCGCTTGTTTCTAGTGCACACATAGCTCAGTGGTTATTAGACCACTGCTCTCAAAGAATTATCATGTCAAGACATTTTAGTGATCATGATTCCCTCATAATGTATCCCTGGGTGGCGCGCAGTAAATTACCTTATCCATGTATCCAAAATGTCTAATATATCAATGTTAAACACCAGAAAAACAAATGGTAAATTTTTGAAAATGCTAAACACAAAGCTGTGAGAGGAAGCCATCATGGTGCTATGTCCTGGTTCAACACGTTGTCATTAAAATCATAAAACTTGAAAGGCACAGAGCTGTCTAAATTATAGGTTCAGTCAAATATAATTCCTCTCAACAAACCATGTATTGTATTTATTGTTTAGCATTATTTGGTTGTTGGTGAAATTACTGGAATTTTCCTCCCAGGATTTGTCCGTTAATGATTAACGAATGACTGGAAATCCAGCCACACGTGTACTTGCTGGCATTAAAAAGAGTAATTATATAGAAAAAGCTTGTTGCTTGTTTCCCTCACATGAGTGTATATGTATACAGTGGGAGTGTGTGTGTGTAATTTGTGTTCCAAGTGTGTGCGTGTGGGGTACTCTGCAGCAGCCACACCTGAGTTAAACTTGTTATTCCAACCTCCTGCAGACTCTTGCAAACAGGTGTTGCTGCTGTTTCAACACCATATACTTTGCTGCCTTTGGATTTAAACCAAAAGGGAAGGCGGAGCTTCCGACACAAGCAAGTTGTGTTTTTTTATGACATGTCATTACACCTGAGCACAGCTGAGACTGGTGCCAAGACCTGCCAAACAAAACCTGAAATACCTTTGCCATTGACACTATTATTGTATTCATGTTGTTACAACAAGCACAAGTGACTATTGAAGATTGCTGCTGATCTGCTTTTGACATTTGCGATTTCTGTCTTTTGTTTCAGCATCTCCTTTCTCCTTGAGGCCTCTGACTTGGTTCCTACCTTACATGAAATCAAATTTTTCTACCCACATGCTCTGGGCTGAACACACCCCTGAATGTGTATGCATGTTGGTGAATTTGTATGGAGTGCATGTGTAGTGTGTGTGTGTGTGTGTGTGTGTGTGTGTGTGTGTGTGTGTGCGTGTGTGCGCCTGTTCTGCGGCAGAATGTGATCAGCACTCGTAGAGGTCAACCAGAGAAACCCGAGAGTGCAGAGGAGTAACTCCATAGCTTTTATCGACCAGGCAGCGTTCTCAGCATCTGTTCCCTCTCTCCGCTCTCTCATGCTTTCTCCATCTCTTTCATTTCTTCTAGCTCTGTATTCCCCTTCCTGTGTACCATTCTCGGTGTCACTTATTTTCTGTTACACAATTTAGTTTTGGATTTGCTTGTCATTGCGGTCATATCTTATTTAAATTTTGGGTACCACTTTCTAGTAAGGCCCCCTTCGTAAAAGGGTGTAGAAGTTGTAATTAATGGCTTTATTAATGATTATTAAAATATCTACCAATGTTTGTAGATTTACACGTTTTTGGAAAAACAATTCAATCCTACTTACTCAAATCTTATAATCTGTAAAGAATTTTGAAACACATAGATTATAGGAAACAGCTGTCACTGTGACAGAAATAATGCAACAAATGAACCAGCAACACAAAATTCTGTGAAATTCCCTTTGTGCCACAGTGTAGTAATTCAGCTCTAGGCAGCTGTGACGGATAAAAAGATAAATATCGCTGAGAAAAAGGCTTGGCTTGGCAGAGACACAATTCTCCAGCACATGCCGTAAATCCTCATGAGAACAAAACCTTGACTCCCTGGGCAGAACCTCTGGCATTGAATGAACGGCACGAGCGAAAGCGCAAGTGTTGTGGTCACCCTTGGACCAGAAGGGCTCACTCATGCCAAATCACCTCCAAAAATGCCCCCCCACCCCCAAGAACCTTGAGGGGGCAAATTCCTACGGGATGGCAGGCGGCTTCAGGAGACTGAGTCATGGCCACAAGAGGTTGATTCTTGTTCGGCAGCAAAGAAAGAGACACAGTCGAGTTTAAAACTTCCTTCATCGTGACAATGCTCGCACTGTGTGGAGCAGGGAGGAAAAGGGTTAAAGAGAGAAGGTCAACTGTGGCCATACAGCCCAAGTCAGAAGAGATATAAGTCAGTAGATGTGTGGACCAAGCTATGGCCACACAATGAGTGACTGTGCAACACAAAGACAGTGAATTGTTTAGTCATTTTGGGGATGGGGATTCTTCACAACTATTGATGTGGTAATGCTCTAAACGCAGGAAATCAGGAATGTCGATGGAATTTTGCCCTTTATCATTTTCCCCATTTGACTTCCACTCCTTATCTGTCTGTCAGATGCTTGCTGGAATTTGTAAAGCTCCTCCCACTCATAATGTCTATCCAATGGTAGCAGAGCAGCCATAATTAAGCATTGGCAAGCTTGTTAAATGTTGGGAAAATCCACATGTTCAAGCGATGTGCATGGGGCTCGCGAGAGCATTTGGAGTGCTTCACACGAGGCAACAACTTCAAAACAAAACCAATTTAAGAAACAATAAAACCAATTATAGTATTGCAAGCAAAAGAAAAAAATCTATCAATAAAAATCAAGCAAAACCAGGAAATGCTCTCTGACAAAAGTATGTTTTAAGAAGAGTTTTAAAAGAGGTCACTGATTGTGCTGACTTGATTTCCTCAGGCAGCTCATCCCATAGCTTCAGGACTCTGACTGTTCTAGTTTTCAGCCACACCTGCTTAGTTAGCTACCTTTTTGAGTGTTATATATGTTACTCTTGTCATTTTTAACTGTGTTTATATGCCATGATTAAACAGAAAGTTTTTCTCCTTCTATCCCTCCACATTTTCTCTTCCCTCTGTCCTTCTGTCAGGGTTTACTTGAACTGGCCCTGAGGGCCACTGCATGTAGCTGGTTAGCAGATTACGCTTTCTGATTTCTGGAGGGCAGCCTGTCAATCGTTAAGGTCAACCAAACTCAGGAAGGAAACAGCTCTCTCCTCCTACTCACCCTATCAATTCAATAACCACATGCACTTGGCCAAGTCACCCTGCTGTCCTCATCCTCCTCCTCCCCTCTTGTTTCCTCTCAACTCCTCCCATTTGCCCTTGATCCTTCCATATGCTGCTTCAGATCAGTAACATTCAATATGTCATCTTGTTGATTCCAATCCGTGCGTTGAAGCGGGAATATCCGTGCCCGTCTGCTTTGTGTGTGTGCTTTGTGACTCATTTCAGTTTGTGCATGTATGTGCATGAATGACATAATTGCATGTCTCCTGCAAACTACAACCTGCTGCCCCCCCCGCCACAGAACCAAAAACCCAGGCTTTGGGGCAGTAGGTCAGCCCACTTACGTGCAGAGCAGCGCCATCGAGTGAAAGCCACTTTCACATTAGCTTTGAGAGCTGACAGCCAAAACTTCAAACTGAAAAGAACAGTGAGTTAGCATGGCTCGCCACTCCTGTTGATAATGTATTTTCAAATAATCTCTCCCTGGGCTCAGGAACAACAGGAATTACTCTGCAAAGCAAACCCCTCCATCTATAGTAGGGGTTAATTATAGCTACCACTACAGTATCATAGGTGTGTCTTAACTGATACATGATTACACAGTAGATTAATAAGAGCAATAGTTTGGATTAACTTCACTTGTTCTGCTGTTGTTGTCGCCACTGGATTGTAGAGATTATACCATGTTGTTCAATGCACGTCCCCAGGGGGGACTCATACTGCCTGAACTTTCCACAGAGCCCCCCTCCTCTCACATACAAGCCTCCCATGATCTTCGACCTCTGACCTTGCTGGGCAGCCTGTAGAAGAGTGGAAGTCATATCACACTTTTTAAGATAAGCATCTTGCCTTCAGAGCCTCAACTACGTAGGTCTAGGCTAACAAAGTCTGGTCGGTATTAACATGTTTTACCATCGGAAAGAGATGAAGAGGGTGAGTTTTTTTCCCGATAAGACCCAAAACAAACCACTAATCCCTTTGGAAGAGTGGGAGGAAATTGGATTTTCACCCCACATATCAGCTGAGCTCCACATAGAGGGGTGCTAAATCATCGCAAGGGAAAATTCCCTGCCAGCCTAAACTCAAATATAATCCAAACAGTAACAACGGCACTACAGTATAGTCAGGATGATGTTCTGGTTTCTCCATCTTCAGTTAAACCATCTCCAGTGTCTCAAGTTACGACTTGTCTTTTCATGAGCAGTGGCCTTCTGTGTGTTCCTCTCTCTCCCTCCGCCCCCCTGACTGTGTTTAGCCTTCAGGCCTGTGTCGCCTGACTCCACAACATTAATGGATATGGACGTCTGGCAGCGCTACAGATTTGTAAGCGCTGATAGCGCTTGTGCCTCGGTAAAAAGATTACATTAGAAATAAAGAGCACATGATTGGGTTAGAATGAGGAACAACATATGATGATGAAGCCCATACACAATGGACTGTGAGCCATCATGCCTGGAAACACAGCAAATGCACATTGATCATGAGGTATACTGCGTTAGTTATCTAAAAGATGTTTTTGTATTGGAGTTCTGGTTCCTTGTATCTTGATCTTGGATGAATCATCTCTCCATCCCTCACACTTCTCTCTCAGACCACAAGTTGAATCAAGCTGCATCAAAACGTCATCCTCAATGGAAGATGTTTTTTTTCTTTTCAGTAGAGGGGCACTGTCTGCTACATCTGTACATGTTGTGTCCACTTCTGGTTATGTCCTTATCATATCATATTCTGTGGCATCACTGTATATGCAAAGCCATGGCATCTGTGATTTAAAAAGTGCACAATGTACCGTTTGAGGACCCCCAAATTTCAAACCACAACCGCCTGAGTCTAAAATTAGTTGGGAGGGCTAAAATCAGATTTAGCTTACAGTGTCTTGTCCGCGTGAGCATCGATTTCTGGATCTTTACATTAAAAGCTATAAACAGCTTAAATATATAAAGGGGAAATCTACATAAGTTTCACTATCTGTTTTGCTCATTACTTGCTCCTTCAAGTAGCCCCATGGGCTAAACTGAAATCCATCACAGGCCAAACAGGATCATGGGAGAGGCACAAAAGACTCCCTTTAGCTTGAGACTCGCTCTGTCTTCACCACTGTGATAACAACATCCTTCAAACTGCTGCCCCAACAGTCTGCATGGCTGATCAACAGGCTCCCTTTATTGTCATCTCACAAAAGCGTTGATTTAATCTGTGAGGCATCAGGTCATTGGAATGAACAGTGACTGCAGTCATGAGGAATTTCTGATTTGGAGTGTGATACCCACAGGGTGCAATGATATAAAAGAAATTCAGAGCCCCGTTCAGAGATATGACCTCCTTCTAAACCCACGACATAGGAAGAGTGTGGTCTTTGTGTCTTTGGATGGGATGAGTCGGTGAAGACAATGAGACAACCTTTGGCGTGGCATTTAGTTTGACAGGCTAACAATGTCTATAGTGTCGCGCGGAGATGATCTGATTATGTGCCCTGACAGTGTGGATGTCCAGTGTGTTGCACTGTCCACACAGTGCTGGACAGCGAATATGTGCTCACATTGACTCTATTCAGTCTATCATGACCCTGGGCGATGCACCCCCATCATTCAGCTTTTCTGCCTCTGCATGAAAGTTCATGATAAACTTGCCCACTGTTTAGATAGGGTCATCCCACAGCCATTTGCTAAATAGCTGAAAAATAAATCTCCAAACAAGTGGATTAATTGTCTTTTAAAAGAATAGATCAGTTTTTTGAAGAATTTCACTTTTTTCTTACTAAGCAAGAGTAAAACAATCTCATGAATGGCTTACTTATCTCTTGCTCTCAGCGTTAAACATTCTGAACTTGCTAACCCATTGTTTAAGGGACAGTTCACCAAAATTACAAAAGACAAGTGGATAATACTTTCAGTTTAGCCTGCTGAGTCTTAGACATATCTGTCTCCAAGATTTCTGCTCCCACCTCAATACAATGTAGGAGAATATTATTACATTTAAGGTTGTCAAACCATTAAAAACAACAATTGTTAATCTGTCCTTAATAATGCCCTTGTTGCTCTAGATAATCCAAAGACTTCCCTGTGAGTGGTGTTTGTCAGTTATATCGCACCCTTGATTTTGTTTCATATTGAAGTACAAATGCCAGCCAATGCATGTGAGTGTAGAAACTCTACAGCTTAAAGAGATTGGTTGCCTTTTTGAGAAATATACTTATTTGTGTTGTTGCCAAGTGTTAGATGAAAAGGTAAATACCACTCTCATGAATATGAAGCTATAGCCAGGAGCTAGCTTAGCTCTGTCCAAAGCTAGAGCATCAGTGTTACAGCAAGGGTTTGCATGACATAAATTTCATCATCTGACTGTTTTCACACAGAGGTTCGACTGAAATTGTGGCTGACTACATATGTAGATGTAGATGTCTGTTTTGGTGTGTATAAGGGCTTTGATTTTGCATGTACATACCAAGTACTTAATGAACGCTTCACTATGAGCCCCTGTGAGCTAATTGTCTTACCTAGACAAACTGTATCACTGACAGACGTGCAGGACTGTAACACCTCCCCTTCGTCACAGGTGGTGCAGGGGATGCAGGGGTCTCGAGAACTCTCCTGGTCTGAGTACGTGTCCGAGGTGCACTCCTCACACATGGTGTCGTGGTCAAACTCACAGCTGAGCAGCATGCCCTGGCCCTCGGGACATTTGGTGCAGGCTTCGCACCGCTGAGAGAGTTTATTCAGGTAGTAGCCATAGTTGCACACGCAGGTGGCGTCATTGGAGTCTGTGCAGGGTGTCTCCATGCGGAGTAGACCCGTGCACTGTGTGCAGGGCTGACATTTCTCTGTGTGACTGAGGTTTTCTGAGAACGTTTCACCTGAAAGAGGAGGGAAGAAAATGGTCATTGAGCTTTTTATCTGCATGAGTGCTGATTTCTTTTTATCATCCCTACATCAGAGGTTCTTTTTCTATTTGGGCTTAAAATATGACAAAAATAATTGTGTTGCTTAAGCCCATTGATCTCAGAGTCCTCAGGTCAGATCCATGTGAAGCGGTGGTTGGTAGCTACATGCACTGTTGCGATCTATCTATCAAAGTTTAGAATTTTCCAATTTTAAAAAGTTGTACAGCTTTTTCTCTCCATCTACAGATCTCAAGATAATTTTGCATGCTTTTATCTTACCCTCTTGAGTTCTGTAAGTTCTGTCTCAGCTGCAACAAGTGCTTGAAGGGAATCTTGAAGAAAAATCATATTTTCCTTCTACTGGTCTCCATTCGCTGGCTACCAGTCAAATACAGAATCGACTTTTAAGGCTTTTTTATTTGTTTTCAAAGCTGACCATGATTTGATGCCACATTACATTTCTGACCGCTGCTCAAATTCCACCTCCAGGCTGTTTCTATCTTCTGCCTGAATACTCCTGCATTTTGACAGAAGCAACACAGCTCTTGTTCAAATCAAAGGTTGACTGTGTACTTTGCAATGTTGCTGTGAGACTGTGGAATACTGTCATTTACACCTATCCAAAAGGTTTTGCCTTTGTGCTGTACTGACATTTGAGTGTAACCATGTAACCATGTAAAATATAGAACATAAGGAAAAGCCACCATCAACCATTGCACTGATTAAAAAGCGTAAGACTGGCAGAGGGTCAACCAGCTGAAAAAGAAACAAATGGTGGAGCAAGAAGAGATAACCCTTGGTCCATCAAGTTTCACTTTAACACATTATATTCTGTATTGACATATAAAATATATGACATGTAATTAGAATCTCATGTTCACTTATCATCTTTTAATTTGAACTTTATTATATCTTTAAAATCGATATATAGAATCTTGGCATTTATTAATTCAAGGAGTAGAATCATTTGTCTCATTATCTCTCAACTTGGATTTCAATTTTATAATGTCCCACTAACATGGGAATTCTTTAGGAATTTTAGGGTCATTTCCTCTAGTGGATATGTAGCTACAAATAGGTTTGGACTTTTCACTTTGGATAGAAAAGCACCTAAAAATATGCATTAACAGCAACAACATATTTTACACAAGACATTTTCTCACTGTGACTTCTTTTCAGGCTGTTTTTAAAAGATTTTTTTAGATGATGAACTACACACATACATCACATATGTTTCATCAATCATTTGTATACCTGCAAGATTTCCTAGGACAGATATATCTGCAGAGGACGCAATCAATATTGCATGTTTTATGGAATTGTATTTCGGCTGGATAGAGAACTGGGAAACACACTAAATTATGCAACAGACCCATTTGTAAGAGCAGCTTGTATGTGTGTGTGTGAGAGAGAGAGAGACAGAGACAGAGATAGGGAGGTGGGGGATAGACTGTGAAAGTACGACCTCGAAATTTCTATCACGTCTAAATTGTTGATGAGCAAATTCTTTCCAACACAGTGAAGGTGATCTAAAGTGGAGCTGAAACAATTAGCCAATTAGTCAATTCATTGAAAGAAAATTAATCTGCAGTTATTTTGATAATTGCTAATTTCTTTTTGTCATTTAAAAAAAAAGCAAAAATGTGATATATTCTCAAGTTCTAGCTTCTTTTCCTTATCATATATGATACTAAACTTCATATCATTTGTTTTAAAGTGTTAAAATAGATAACACAGGCAATCTGACACTATAATCTTGAGTGATAAGGAACTGTGATTCTTTCTTGGATTTTATAGACCAAGCAATTGATTCATTGAGACAGTAATCAGTAGAATTAATTCACAATGTAAGTAATTGTTAGCTGCAACCCTGAGGTAAACTGCTCAGAGACATGCTTGATGTTGAAATAATAGTTGATGCACCTTATTAAAAGCTGTAATTACATCCGTTTGCTCCAGATCTCAATTCCTCCAGATCTTCAGTTGTCCTGTCTTTTGAGGAACCAGTTTGAACTCAAAGTTGGCTGACCACTCCTGCAACTATTACTTTCATGATTTCGTTATTTTCATTAATCTGATGATTATTCTCTAAACTGTTTTGTTGTTGTCATGAAATAGAGGAAAATGTCCATCACAATTTTCTAGAGCCCAAGGTGATGTCTTCAGATGTCTAATTTAGTCCAGTAGCCCAGACCTAAAGATATTTGATATATTATCATAGAAGATAAAGAAAATCAGCAAATAATTTACATTTGAGAAACTGGAACAATAGAATCTTTGGGATTTGGGCTTTAAAATGGATTAAACAATCAAATCAATTCGACCCCTATTGTTGTAAATTACTTGTTATTTCAGCTCTAAACTAAACTAAATTTAACTAAACTGTGTGTGGTAGGACTCTGGAGGCCCTTGGCATGCATTCTCCATGTAGACCTTTTTGTGCTCAGTGTCTCATAGCATATCAAGTTTTCGGTCTGCATCACTGGCCCACCAACTGAGGCGAACGCTCTGATGATGTAGAGATTAAAACAGAGATGAGGAGAGATAGACACAAAGACTGAGAGATAAAGACAGATGGATAGAAGAAAGCATAGACTGAGTCATTTGAGAAGACAAATCCATTTGTGCAATTCTGTCTCAAACTGGTGGTGTCAGATGTGGGACCCTCACATTTTTCTTTATGTGTTCAGAAGCAGACGCTGTTGTCCCCTCACTCGTGCGTGGGCCCTGCCAGTGTCCAGTCATATACTGTTACCCCCACCCCCTCACCCCACTACCTCCTCCCTCCCCTCAAACAGACACAGGCACACTCAGACTGCCCTCACCCCCACTCCCCATGAGTGCTCTCAGAGCCATTATCATACTGCCATGCATCAATAATGCAAGTCAATACAGTACTAACTGTAGCCTGCAGCATGGAGGGAGGGCTGAAGAAGGGGGGGTGATGAAGGCAGAGGGAGGAGGGGGGGGTTACAGACGGTCTTTTCCTAGTTCAGCATATCATATCATAACAGTACTTTCGCCTCTGGTCTAACACTCAATCCTTTGCTTTGTTTTCAACATCCATAAAAGGACTCCTGAGTTTATCCACTCTGGCTGCTCTGCAGCCGCGAGATGTGTTTGTATTGGTGTGTGAGGACGTTGTTTTTGTGTCTGTTTCTGTGTGTGTTTGTGTGGGTTAATGTGTGTTTTCCTGGACATGTCTGTATGTGAGTAAGAATGAACCATTAGCTGTTGTCTGAGAAGTTCGCCGTGTCTTCATTCCAGCTGCACAGCTGTACTTGCTCTGTTCTCATCTCCACTCATCTGTTCATTCATCCACACTCCTCCGTATGTTTCGGCTGGCCGGCCTTTTTAGCACATCAGCCAGGCTCCTGTTAACTATCTGCACAAAGACACACTGTTTCCTATAAATGGATTCTTGTGCAAATTATGCAATCAACTGTGGGCGATGCACCTAAAATAATATTCAAAAGGCGGTGAGGGAGTGACAAAAGAAAACTAGGAATAGGTCATCAGAAATAAAATGTAATGAGTCTTCCCCTGTTGCATCAGTTTTGTTAACACATTAAGAAAAAAATTATTGTCTAAAGACAGGGGAAATATTGTGAAATAGATGATAAAACCAATATTCTTGAGAGTCAAAAAAGATTAAGATTAGACTTTATTTAACAAAAGCTGGGCGTATACATAGCTGTTTTTGGATGATAAGGTTAGCAAATGTAGCGTCGTATTATCACAGGCATGACCTAGTTGTTGTTAGCTCACGCCTATTTATGAGTATCTCCCTAATTACAGCCCATACATTGCTGCAATGCAGCAGAATTTTAAAATTTGACAGACATAAAAGCCTATTTATAGTTGCTAAGCTTTTAATTGATAATCACTTTTATTGGGGTGGGGTTTTGTGAATGTAACTGACAGACAGAGACTAAACCCACAAAACATGTTAAGTTAAAACACGTTTGCGCAGTTCAGTTTCATTAGCCTTATATTAGATTTAATCAATTCATTTGATATGCTCTAAAATATCAGTATGATGTTAATTGATGAAGAGCCATCTGCTTTTGCACATTGTTTTCCATGAGCTTCTGCTGTGAGTTTGTCTGGCTCTTTATAGTTTAGCCTGTCACTGTCTGTGTTTGTTCATGTCTGAGCAAAACAAGCTCTTATGAGAGTCAAAAATTATCAACTTGAAAACTCAAACACAGTGCAACAGAAAGCGGCAACCTCCGAGACACAGAGTCATTGGCCTTTTGAGTTTTACACAAATAGGAGCACTTATATGGAGTAGGCAGGCGAAGGATGAGCATACAAGAACACATCACAAAAGATGCAACCCTAATCTAGAGAGACACTGTATAAAACTATATATCATTCCAAAGAGGACCTACAAAATACAACAGTTAATTTTCCACATCCACATTCTGTGACTTCTCCTGCGGGATTCCTGTAGAGGTCTGAGTGTGGGCCTCTGACCATGATTTGCTATCCTCACCGAATCAGGGACGTTTTATAGTACTTCCTGCCTGGCAATAGGATAGTCTTGAATTTGTAAGAAGTGGTAAAGGAAAACTTGGGGAACAAAGCAGATCTGGTTTTAGACTAGCTCTTTGGCTCGCAGGCTGCTGATTCTTTTGACCTCACATGATAGGGGGTTACACAAACCCATGTTAATTTGTTTTCCATACTTCAAGGGCAATAAAATTCTTATGCAGAAGAGACCTGCAAGAAATAAATAAATACCTTTGAGCTTTTCATCACCACCACTCTACCAAACTAAGTATACACTGCTTGGAAGTATCTTAATCCATCAGACATAACTGTCTGATGTCAAATATCTTTCCAATAAGTTTTTTTTCTGCAACAATATTTGAACTGGTCTCACTTTGTATCCTTCCTCAACATCACTGTCCTCAGAAAGTCTTTCAGTCAACATAGCTTTCTCCTACATGGTAAGGGCCATGAGAGTGTAATGCTGGAGCACAGTTAAGTTCGGTATCTAGTTTACTTCCTTAACACGTAGCCGAATCAGCCTTTGTTTTTATCATACTACATTCCGCATATGTTTCAAGATGTTTATCAGTCACGACAATATGTCCCACAGCTGTTTGACAATGATAAATGTTGGGCCTAACCGCCCCTTAATGCAATTCCCTGTGTATTTATAGTCATTTCATCCGATCCACCTGACATTGAAACATCTACAGGAGCCAGAATCTAAAAATCAGGCGTGACTCTAGGATGGAGATTCAGACCAGAGCCATGAAATATCTAGACTAAAATTAGAAGGATTGCAAATGCAATGCACCCTGGGTTCTAAATTAAACTTAGAAATATATACTTATGACCTCGCATACTTAATGTATATACATAGTTTAAAAATCAGTTTGAACCACGGTTCGTCTAGGGACAGTAAGTACAGTAGCGGATTTGTAAGGAAGATAGTTAATTCACAAAGACAACATCATAGTGCAGTAATTTAACGTTTCGTCAGATGAAACACCAAATCACTATCACAGGTCATCTGAGGCCAGAGAAAGTAACACACTAATACGGTGTATGTGTGTATGCTTCATGCATCTCTCATGTGACCCTAGCAAAGTCCTTTCACTGATGTTCAGTGTACTTGTTGCATGATCGCTCTTGAACTCGTGTACATTATAAATTGCAGGTGCGTATGACATGACACACAGCCATGTTTTTGTGTTACTCATCATCAAGGCAAGGACGAGACAGTCTGCGGGCTTTGTTTGATGACACCCTCTCCGCTGACACTGCTTGCAGATTCCACTGGCTGTATGCTGGCCCCATTGACAATCCTCTGTACTGGCCAGGAGCCCTAACCGCCACCACCAGGGACTAACAGAGCAGGACAAGGAAAGACATTCACGCTCAGTATGCATTTAAGATAGTAATGAGAGAAGTTTTTCATTTAAATTATTTCAGAGCCCTGAAAGAGGAAAACATTGTGATTAAGAAGAAAATTATTACAAAGAAAGGCAACATAAACTTAGAAGTTTGATTTTCTAACTACTTTAATCATCTGCATCCACTTAGACTTATTTTGAAACCATTTGAACCGTCATTCAGCCCTTGAGGTCAGGACCCCAAGTAGAGGCTGAGGATAACCAGAGGGCTGTGAGATGACTGATGATAGGAAAGAAGAAAATGTAGATTTAGCAAAACAAAATTGTTATTTTTTCCAGGTTTTTCTCCATTTTGTTCTGTGCAATACCAGACAAAGCATTTCACCGGCTCTAAAAATATTCCAATCAAACAACAGAGAAAATCGTTTTGGCTGAACTGCTCACACAACCACAGAATACATGGGACCTGTAATGTAAGGTCTCAAAGACATTGCTTTGTTTTAAAGGATCATGAGCCAAAAAGTTTGGAAACCAATAGTTTCAATACCATGGCCTTAACCACACCCAAGGTAAGACTCACCTTACCTTTAATGTGACCCACTCCTAAAACTATGCCTTATCGTGCCACGTCACTTGTAAAGTCACTACATTAATAAAAGCAACACAATCACACACCCAGACCAGGTAAGGCGTGATTGATATCGTTCTGCATTCTCACAGTAACCTGTTGAGTGTTTATCTTGCTGATGACAGGTGAAGAGGTTTGCCTACATATGCAAGTAATGCGTGAGAGTTCGTATTAATACCCCACGCTGCTCGGCTGAGACCTTAGGTCTGCGTGGCTCTTTACATTGTATTATTATAAATTTTTTCGTGATCCTCTCACCGGGCCTTTAAGTCTCCTGCACACCTGGATTCCAAAGCATGAACTTTGATAAAAGCAGAGTTGCCTCTTGACACTCCAAGCCAGAGAAGAGGCCTGTCTGCTCTTCCTCGTAGACACATAAGGAGTGGTTGTTAGGCCAACATTTATGAGGTGTTAGGTGTTCTCTGGTTACATACATCACTGGGTTGACAGGCAAGCTGCAAATCAGGAGAGCAAAAGAAAAATCACATCTTGACTTGTTTTGATTTCATAAAACTATAAGGAATGCTTCTCAAATATACCTGCATTATGTGGAGCTAAAGTGAAGCTCAATAATTCGTTCAAGGCATATTTTTTGCCCACTGACTGTTAAGTAGAGTATGAAACTATTAAAACACAAAGCAAAGGGTACAAAAGTGCTTGCATGTGTACACGAGGGGCATTAGGGTGTGAGGCATCACATAAATCGCCAGGCCAGGGTTCAGGGTGTGGAATGCTGCCGACAAGAAAGAGGAGGTTCATAAAACACTGGTGTCCCTCAGGGGCACCTGTGAGTCAGTTGAAGATACTGTGTGTGTGAGGAGTGTGTATGCATGCCTGCACACACACACACACACACCGCTCTCTCTCTTTGCCTTCTAAGGAAGCAATGTTCATCACCTCAAGTTTTGGTATCTTGAAGTTATTTTGAGTTGTCATATACTAAGAATGTATCTGTAGCTTTATGGGGAAACGTCTGTTTTGATTTGACTTCAGCAAAATGTCTGATATTATCTTGAACATTTTGCAGTTTCCTGAAATCGTGGGGCCTTTGGGAAAACTAAGGAAATTCACTTTAGTCACCTCATGATAATATGTAAAAAGAAAAAAAAACTGTTACCCTATAGAAAGTTTGGGTTTTCTTATATCGGTGGGTGGAGGCAGGGTGTGATAAGAGAAAGAGAACATGGCATAACACGGATTCCTTATAGAATTTAAAATCTTTCAATATCTGTCCTCCTCAGAACTCTCTTGTGACCTTCTTTGTCATCTTTAAATCTCTACCACACACCAGAATCAAATCTGTCACCGCACACGCACGCTCAACTCTTCCCTCAGTTTTCCTGAAATGCCCCCTCGATATACCGTGTCCACACCCATCGGCTCACGTACATACGCATACACAAACCTCACATGAACAAACCTGTTCCTGAGTTATCTGACCACTTTTTGAAACGACTCAACTTCCAGCTTTTGGCTTGCTTCATTTTTTCTTGACCTGCACTTGCTCCGTGGGCGCAACACTGAACAATGTCTCAAACCCCGAAAAATTGCGATTAAAGTGCATCGCTAATGATCACAAATCAGCAACAACAGATGAGTTAGAGGTACGTGATTTGAGCAAACAAGTTTGTGAATAGGAGAAAAGGATGTATGGTTATTTTAGCAAGTCGTAGCTCGACCTCGTATGTTTCACTGGTTTTAGATGGAAGTTTGAGCGTTTCTCTCTTCAACTTTAGTCAGCCGATCTCCTTAAAGCTAAAGCAAGAAGCCAGTTGATCACACACACTCAAAGCAGCAAGCACACGCGCACACACAAATACGCGCACACACACACAAATGCACGGACACATAACTTCAACAGAGCTCCGACCAATCTTGCTAATGTTTCAGTCACCTGTTGAGGTTTTAACCCTCTGGACCTCGGCTGTCATGCTTGTTGCCATTAGGAGTTCCCATACTAAGCCGTCTCGATGAGGTCGGGCCTAATCCAGATCCAGGTATGGGTCTGCAGGGGCTACAGGAAATACCAGGCAGCAGTGAAGACATAGCTAATGCCCTCCCAACAAGGTTGAATCATCATCTCGTGAAGAGAGGAACACACACACACAGAGGCAAAAGAAGAAGAGAGGATGCGAGTGTGAGAGAAGAGAGGAAGAGTGAGGAGAGAGGACAGGGTGTGATCCACTGTATCAATATTGCATGCAGCCGGTTGTGCAGAGGATGTGTACCATCAGTGGGAGCAGTTGGTCATGCATCATGGTGCAGCCTGTTCCCAAACTAGGACTTTGACATGCCTGAGAGCCCCTGATCGACCGTGTCTCTGTCAGATAAGGTGCTGAAAAAATCTATTTTCGAAGCGCCTTAGGGGGAATTTGAGATAATTCTGGCAGATTATGACCCAGACTCTAGAGTTTTCATGCATCTGCCTCACATTTTGTTCGGTTCAGTCAGACATCCAAATCTCAGAAACTTTCAGAAAACAAACAAACAAACAAAACAAACATATAACCCCCATACCATTTAAATCAAGCATCAGTTGATGCGTTTTAATAGTGGGCTCCACAGAGGCCACTGCGACATTGTTGTCCCGCCGTCTCCAGGTAGAGCCACATGTAACTTGAAGGGTAACGTACAGATCCAGCAACTGGAGCTAAGAGAATAATCTGAATGGTTGCTTGCCAGTGTTATCCCGTTGACAGTAAAGATTTGCACTTCATTTTTAAGACCTGAAAATATCTCCGAGAGATCATTTAAGCGCCACATAAAAGGACATTAATCACATGACATGCAAGCTGCTATAAAATCTGGATGAGGTCATTGTCGTTAATGTAGGGAAAAGCTGTGACTTCTTCAGGTTTCCTGTCAAAGTGATGAGCGCTAAAGGTTGAGGGAAAACAATCTGTGAAACTTTAATGCAAACTCACCACAACCTCTCCAGAATACGTAGTGCAATTATGCAGGTGTCGTCTCGAGCGGATAGAGGATCATAAACAGGAACATTTAATAATCAGATTGCAAGAGGCTATCAACACCCAAGTAACACAGCCACGAACGCAGAATTTATCCAATTTCAGATTCTTGTATGAGGTGAATCGATTGATACCAGGAGGATGGGTTTCAGTATTTTGAAGTGGAACTATCGTTGCGTCTTTTTCTTCTTTTTGCGCTTTCTTCCCTCTTTGCGATAAAAGAAACTCAACTAACCTCTTCTTCGTCTACCAGGTACTGGTCCACACGCTGGTTGAAATCCAGTCAAAGAGTGAACTCGCTGAGAGCCGGCCATTGGATGCCTGCCCAGCGCTTCTACTGACCTTATAGACAGAAGTGCTCAGCTCAACGGGTTTCAGGGAAGGAGGTCTCCCTCTCAACCTCCACGCCCACTGCGCGCACACACGCAATAACACACGAACTCAGTTTCCTTTAACATTAACTTAAAATCAGATGTTCTTTATGAGTCGGACAACCCAGCCTTCTTAAATTTTAATCATCAGACAAATTAAGTCTTGTATAAATTGCCCATTTGGTATGGTTCTACAGGTTGTAATTGTCCCAAACCGCTTCACCGCAACAGGGAGAGGGCAGAAACAACATTTTCTTTCAACTTTTCCTCTTGAACAACTTCCATCAGATTGTTGTTTTGCTTTATCTCCAGCTATCGGATTGACCTTTGTTTTCCGGGCCCATCAGTGCCCTCTGAGGACACACTGTGAATGCAACTTAACCCAGAAACCTGATATCCCCCACAGGTACACATCTACTGATATCTGCAATAACACATGCAACAACCGAAATCTGAATAAACTCAAACCCGAATCAGACCATCAATCTTTATTCCCTTCCAACCTGAATCATAACCTTACTTGTTCTTAGTCCAGGGCCCAATTTGATATTAAGCATAAACTGCATTGTTGTTATTTAAAACAACCCCATGTTAAATATTATTTAGCTGAGCTGAATCACAGGCAGCACTCACCCAAACACTGCCGCCTTTATGCATGTAGCTGAGGAAATTCCATTGCTGTGAAAGGTTGACACCTGAGGCCAAATGTTGGCCTGATATAAACTGCATCATGTACTACTGGAGTTCAGATCATGACTATACATGTATCCCACCCCCACACCCTCCACTCCTCCATTCAATATGAGAATGTCGATTACAAAATTTGACAGGCTGAGCCTAGGAGGTTTATGGTTATAGTATAACGCGTCATGTTTGCACATCATCTTCATTAACGAATTTTACTACGTGTTGACTGTATATATCTCTGCCCTCTTCTTTAAATGGAGTTCACTGTAGTTCTGCAGCGCAGTCCAAACACTTGATATGCTAAAAGTAATTGAACTAGTTGGTGCTCATACACAATGATTCCATTATGGTAATAAACTCATTATCATTATCTATTACAAAATTTTTTAAGAGCAGCAAGCCTTGTTAATTGGTATGTTTTGCTGTTTTAAGTCAAACTAGTTTTTTCACACTGTCTCTTTACATACTTAGATCTCATTGCGTATCTAAAAACCTTTTGATCTGCATTGTATAATACGTGCCTGTGTTTTAATATACCCCATCTTGGAGTAAGATTAATGTATATACACCTGTAAAAAGGACAGAGGGTAGGTAGTCAAAGATGGAGAGAGGAGAGAAGCTGGTTGCTATGGTGATAAATAATGCATGAATGCAAAGAGAGAGAGAAAGAGAGAAAGCAGACGGACAGGGAAAAATCCATTTCAGAAGCCACTTTTCTATATGGGGCAAAGAAATGAATCTAATTTCTCAATGTGGTTCGTGTAATTCACCTTCAGACAGTCACTGCCATAATTCTACCTGAAATTCTCTTTAAAATGTTGGTTCTGATGCCGAGATGACATGAACCACTGTGTCCACAGTGGTCAATAAAGTTGCTGAAAGAGAAATGTACCTCTTTTTTCATGAATAGAAATAAACACAATACAGTTATGAGGAATCGAAACAGCAAACTAAGCAAAAAGCAGTGTCTACTTTATTTTGCTTAGCGGCAGATTCTTTATTTCACGCTGAACATTTTTATAATTCGGTTGAAAATGGGGTGGTATCCACTATACAAGATGCAAGAAAAGGGAGCAATACACACACACACACACCGACCATCTGTCACCACTGAGTGAGTACAGGTGTCCAGAGACGCCCATCGTCCCTTCTCAGGTTCAAAAGGATTCTGTCCAGTGTGTCTGTGTGCTAATGTGTTCCCACATGGAAATGTCTGAAGTTTACTACTTATGTCTAAGATGTTCTAGTGATCTGCTATTAGCTTAAGTCTTCTACCCGAAAATTAAACACCCAGACTTAAGACCAAATGTGCATATACCTACAAAGCACACCCCTACCGTACATTCCATTTCACCCAAACTATTGACACTGTCGTCAAATTCTGTATCCAGACTTTTCCACCAGAAACAATTCAGGGTATGTTGTATGCTATTTGAAGTGGATTTGGACAGGTTTTGAGTGGACCCTTTGAAAACTTGACACCACAATTTTTGGTTGACATAGCTATGGTCACTGCTTGAGTGAAAATGCGCACTTCAGGTCCAGATTTTTCACCTAAAATGACCTTAGGTATGTTGTATGTTATTTTAGTTGGATTTGGGATAGAAGTTTGAGAATTTTTGAAGAACTTGACACCATAAATTTTAGGCGCAGTTCATCAGTGTCAACAGAATAGTTTCTTTGCAAGCTTTCCTTCAATGGAATGAAGAGATGGAGAGGAATCATATGGATGAAGGAAGTCCTTAATTTATTCGAGCACTCACACCAATGACGGGCATGAGAGTGTGTTGAGAAACCTTTAGAGACGTTGTCGGTGTCGGTAGTATAGCAACAAATCGCCAGAAAGCACACAAAGATTTGGGATACTGGAGTGGGGCGTGGACAAGTTCACCTCTCAGCAAACAAGCGCACAAGGTTGTTGCCATGGGATGAAAGATGAAATGATAGAATCTTTTTAACCTTGACAGCTGATGGCAACACACCCCACTTCTTCCCACATGACTTCTATATCTGGTCTTTATTGATCTGATCAACCGTATTCTTTTCTTGTATTGTTATCTCCTCCAGTATCTGTTCACTAGTTTGATCAGAAAATCAAGGAAATATTTAGCCACTGAGACGTGCAACATTGCTCACTACTATTAGAACTATTTAGAATTGACCATCAAAATTAGTTATGGAAAAGTCTACATCCGTTGTAGTTGGCAACGGTAGGTTTCCAAGTTGTTTATCATTGGAAAAGGAACCTTTAACTTTTTCTGAGATGAATTTTGTCTCCAAATGCATTGGGAGTCAACTGGTCACATAAACACTTAAAAAAATGTAATAACAAAAAGTTTTTTTCAACTTCAGTTCACGTACAGTCAAAGATGCTCTAAAGTTTCCTCACCATGCTTTATTTCTTTGAAAAGCTGTTATTGTAGTATCTACTTCTCCACAAACCAGGAGAGGTGAGCGCTTGGGAGGGAAATGAATAGGGCCTTGAGAACTTGTGGAGCATGACCCTTCAACTGTGACCTGACCTGAACCCAGAGACAAGACTACAGGAGCGCCTGTAAAGTGTGTGTGTGTGTGTGTGTGTGTGTGTGCAGAGAGAGAGAGAGAGAGAGGAGAGAGAGAGGCTTATGTTGATATTATCTGTGTGTATTCAAGTCTATGTACTTTTAACGGTAGAAAAGCTATGTTTATTTATCCACCTAGTTCATAACAAAGTACTGATTTGAAAGTTATGAAGCCATGATGTGCCCAGAGAAGGGACCTTAGCGGTGTTTTATTTGGTGGGTGGGGACAAAGAATAGGCTCTCAAAATAGATCATGACTTAGTCGGAGACTATTCCTAGTCGTAATATTAATTATGGTAAAATGTTATTGTTGACTGTCAATGTAGCCCATTATACTAGGAGTTAGATAGTTGATGTCAATAGATATATTAATCCAGACAACACTATTAAATCTATAGAGAGCATGTCACAGAGGTGTGTATTTATACAGACTGTTATACCAAAAAGCGCCAATCATGGAAACCACAGATCCAGGTTTATAAATCACTAAGCCACCCTTTATCAGCTATGGCACATTTTCTCGAAGCTCACTATTGAACAGGTCTGGAGGAATAGTCTACGTATTGTCTAAACATGTAGTAAGCCACCCAAATACAGGTGCGTACTACTTCTGCTCTAGAATACACTCTCCTTAAAGATGCAGCTTTCAGTTTTGGATGTTGTCAGAGTTTTGCGACCCCAAACTGTTCCAGTTGAAGCTTTAAATGACTTAAAGGTTTTGGGAAGTAGATGCTAAGTTCAAATAAGGGTCTATTCAAGGAGGGGTAAATGGGAAACTAATACAAACACAGAACGACCAGTATTTCACATCTTTTCAGGTGTGCCATCATGATGCCACAACATAAGTCAAGATGACCTCTCTCCCCACACACACACATATGTTACTAATAAAATCTGTTATTAATGACTGCTTTAAAAGACAGTTAAACATCTTGCTGATAGGTTTCCACCACCTCAGTGCTGCCGTGACCACACAATGCTGCCCCCCGAGCTGAGGACCATTGTTCTGTAGAGGGCACCACTCTTCAGACACACAATCTATTCAACACCAAATCCTCACTGAAATAGTTATTAATTATTTTCTAATAAGTTACTAAGCGGTCAATAAGCCGTTGTGCCGTCCCTTGGTTTCTGTCTTAGTAACAATCAAATGCAGTTGTAGGTATTTTAAGATAATTAATGCATTTATTATTAGCCTGTTGTCCATTGAGGTCTTCCTGATGCACTGCATACTTTATCTTGAATCGACAACATGACAACCAGTTATCATAACCAAATGCGTCAGCAAATGAGATTGCCTTATTTCATCTGGAATAGCAGTTCATTGATGAGACTGACAGGCTGAAGAGACAAAAACACCTGTGACTCCTAGTTTATGTATTATACTGTCACCCATGCCCCACCTAGGCACCCCAGTGGGATTCTCTGCTGATCACCTGACGCCTCCTGTCATCAGCCTCCTGCCTGCACAGCTGCTGCCCTCCTGCTCCTCAGCTCCACAGAATATATACAGCAAGAGAGTGATTTCAGATGCTCTTGCCAGTTTGTTGCCTGGCTGGTTGCCTGTTTCTCTCTGACTACCTGTTGCTTGGTGTCCTGCCTGCCTGCTGAGGCTTTGAGTTGTACATCCATGCACTGCCTAAGGACCAACTGTAAGCCTGATCCTAACATAGTAAACTTTCTTTAACCCCTTTATGTTATGTCAGTGTCTGCACTTTGGGTCCAGTTATATGTGATACATGCTGTTGATAGGTGAAATATGTGTTTGCTGGCAAACCTTGAGGTATAAACATACATGCTGGGGTCGTCTGTACAAGCGATCTTTGTATTTTCTGTTATGACCAAGATAATGATCGATGCAGGCAGCAGTGTGTGTGGTCACCACTGATACCTATGACCACTCCAGTACTGGCTGTGACGCCACTTATCCTTTCCAACACCCTTTAAAGAAGCATTCAACGCACGAAAACATCTTTGTAATTCATACATAAATCTAAATACTAAAGCATCTACATAATACAAACCATAGTGAGCATAATAATCCAATGGCTGTGAATAAATGTAGTAGTCAAAGGTATATTTTCCACTTTAGTGCACAAAATAGATAGCATTCCTGCTTACGGAATTAATTTTGCAAATATTCAGAAGGACTGTTTATCAGTATAGACTGAGCCTCCACGTCTGCTATCAGTATATTCTCAAATAACTCCCAGGAGTCATCATATCAGCACCAGTAACACAGAGCAACCTCAATAGTGCCAGTTATTACCCTCCCAATTTAAATCAGAGTCAAATCTCTTCTTCTGGACTTACAATTATTATTATTAATTTTGTTACAGGCATTATCACTATTTGTTCTATTCACTGTGTAATATTTACATTAAACTGAAAAAACACCACTCAAACTCTTGGAGTAATGACACAGAGATGACTGAACTTACTGATGGCGCCTGTAACTATTGTCTCATTCAAAGGGGGGTGTGTAAACACCTTATCTGTAATCCATAATTGAATGTAGCCTACTATATCTTTTGTTCAGCAAGACGCGACCTTCTCACAATAGTTTCAGGCTCAGTGATATTCATACAAAATACTATAACCACAGTATATTAGAAGCTAACACTGTGACATGTCATCATCACCTGGCTCCTCAGAGATAATGAAATGCAAGTTGCACTGATCACGTATCCCATTTAATCCTCGCCCCCAGCCCTCACGCCCCCTCTCACCAGGCCTCTGGCTGTGTGGTCAGGCAGTCAGGAGGGCCATTCATTAGGGTAGCCCCTGGCTTGAAATCCAGATGTGGATGAATGACAGCATCCCCAAAGCCCTGAACAAGCTTTTTATCTTCCTCTAGAGAGGGTGGGGTGTTGGTTTAGAGTGCCATCCAACACAGTTTAGGTGGGACTTTCTACCGTTGTGTGTCACAGTGTCACAACTTTGGGACGGGCACTTAGTGGTGTTTTTATCATAATATATATTCGATATCTTTGGAGCACCCTAATAATCATGCTGGTGTCATTTGGAAAATTCTCCACAGTGAGATCTTCTTTACGATTATCACCCGTAGTCTGACGCCGCCGCTTTTAATGCCATCATTCTTATTATGAGAGACTCTTATTGTAACTGGAGTGTGTTTTGTCACATCACACACTGACCTGAAAATCTTGTCAGTATTACAGCACAAGCTATCCAAATCTCATTTATCTAGCTATCCACTTTAGGAATTCTGCTCATAGAATTAATGATGCATCACAAATACCAAAGTGTTGCTGGTCTTCTATTTACAGTTAATATGTGTCAGTACATGTACACTAAATGATGCTGCATTATTAAAATTACATCTGTATATGGGCACTAAATACTACTCATTTTGCTCTTTTGTATTCATTCTGTACCTGGGTATTTAAAGTTTAATGTCAAGGCATAGAATGTCAATTGGATCAGGTTGTCTGAAATCTGAATTTTACTTGTATGAGAATAGTATGAGGCATACCTGTCATGTCTTATGTAATTTTCTGTCTGACACCTGTAAGAATGCACGAAAGTGTGGAAAGTGCATAGGCGCCCAGCTGCGCGTGCACATGCATGGGGTGGAGGGCAAGTGTCACGATATAAATTTAAGGGCTAGGGAATGCATAATGCTAATGAGCAGAACAATCGCCTGTGTGTGTGTGTGTGTGTGTGTGTGTGTGTGTGAGGGAGAGAGAGAGAGAGAGAGAGAGATAGCTCAGGTAAAATCTCCAACACAGGCAACATACAGTGTGAAGGTTATTGTAATAACACATGGAAAACAGCGTGTTGAAGCAGCCCTGGACAGTTTGAGTCACCATGATTAGAGAACTGAGAAAAGACACAGTGAAACATTGTCATCCATGACTTCATCCTTTGTTGACTGTTTTTAAGATGACACTGCTGTGTGTTACAGGTAACCACCATTACTGCTGACTTATCAACAGGACTAAAGGGGTTGGGATACAATGGCCTCTGAGCTGGTGCCTAGGACTGTAAGTGAAAATGCATACACATATATATACACACACATAGGTATAAGCACATCCGAGTCCACACCTAAATCTATTGCATTATGGGTAAGGTAGGATTTATGATCATTAGACAAGGAGTTAATGTCAAGATATCTCTGCCTCAGCTGCCTCAGCTGCAGCCTTTTTGTTGTTGTTGTTAAGTCATTCTCTTGTGGGTCCCTCAAGTTTATGAGAGTGGAATAGTAAATCTCTGGAATAACCCTTTAATGACTAGAGCATCACCAGAAGATGAAAACTATATAAATATGACTCCATCTGTGTTTTTTTCTCACTTTTACAGAGCAAAAATGAAGATGAGTTTTCTATTTACATCTCTTTAAGAGAGTAAGTGTCCCTAACTCTGCCCTCCTGCCATCAGTGTCATACTCTGCCCTAAGAGTGGCACATTTCAAAAACCACCTCCGTCTTTCACCTCATGTCGCAGGCCTCAGTTCCAGGCGATGGACCAGTACGAGATGCTGACCATTGTGAATGAGAAGGAAACAGAGAAGATGAAAGCCGACTTCAACCAAAGTTTCACTCTCTACCCTGATGGTGTTGAAGGTGAGCAGGAGGGGCCCCCGGCACTGTAATCCAAGCCTTTGTTGTCCTCCAAACACAGACATTAAATGTGATAAGATGCTGGTTGGATAATGACACAGTGCGACTGGTTTTCTGCACATACCAAGTGGCTGTATTTACTATCAATATTATGGGTGAGACCAGAACACATCGCTCTGTTGGATGTGTGTTTCAGAAGGAATTAGAGTGTGTGTGCCCACACGTGTGTGTGTGTGGGTCCATGCATTAGTCCCACCCATTATCAGGCAGCATGCCCCCACGCAGACACCCTGAGACAGCTTTAAAGAGGTGGTGTTTATAAAGTCACGCTTTTTTGCCGCACAAGGGTCAGTCATTTGTCGCTGCCGTCGGCTTTGGCCTGCAGGAGGTAAGTGTCACCTTTTCTGCTGTTTGTGCAATTATACAAGTAAAGATGTAACTTTGTTCCAGAAAATACAAGGGAATAGAACACCTCTAAAGGAAACTGCACACTTACTGTTGTTGTCTTATGGTCAGTGCTGCAGTAGGATGATTTTCATACTTTAAAGCAAGATTTTCTGCCTACTCTTACAAATTACGCCTAAAGTACAAACCTTTGCAAGCAGTTTACAATAAAGTAAAACCCAAAGGGCATGGAGGATTGCAGATTTCATGCTTTTGTAATGTAAGACAACTTAGCAGGGGGTTTAAAATTCAGTATAAATGCACCTGTCAATAGAACCGATTAAGCTTGAGAAGCTTATGCTCGTGAGACAAAGTCTGACCTATGTTCGAGTGGCTGACTAAGGAACACCCAAATTATGCAAGGTGAAAAGGCAAAGCAATTGTGTGTATGCTGTTATGTTTGCAAATGTCATAGCAAATACATGCACACTTGAAACATAGTTTTCTTTAGTGTGTATGTTTGTGCATTAGATAAATATATTTACGTGTGAAACTAAACGAACAAAAGTTATGTTGCCATTTCAGTGCAATTTAAAACACTTCAGAGAAAGATATATCTGCAGACACATGCACCTATGTGTGCACACTGGACATACACCTACTCATATAACATAATACGCATTGCACATACACATGCACACACCCGGTGCTTTTCTGTGTGGAGTTTGCATGTTCTCCCTGTGCTTGTGTGGGTTCTCTCCAGGTACCCCGACTTCCTCCCACATTCCAAAGACATGAAAGTTAATTAGTGACTCTAAATTGCCCATAGCTGTGAATGTGAGTGTGAATAGTTGTTTTGTCTATATGTGTTGGCCCTGCGATGGACTGGTGATCTGTCCAGGGTGTACCCCGCCTCACGCCCAATGTCAGCTGGGATAGGCTCCACGACCCTCACAGATAAGCAGTATAGATAATGGATGGACACTCTCTCTCTCTCTCTCTCTCTCTCTCTCTCTCTCTCTCTCTCTCTCCCTCCCTCTCCCTCTCTCTCTCCCACACACACACATATGGACTGTAGACAGTGTCTAGTCAGTCTAATCTGAATCTTCCACCCTTTTTCTCAGCTGTATTTTGGAAATAAATCATTCTGTTGTGACAGACAACCTCAGCACTGTGGTCCAATTAAATGGACACTCTAGAGATATCTTACATAATCCCCCCAAACAACAAACCGAGCCTATGTTTCCTATACAATTAATGTCTGTATTGCAAATTCAAAAATGTATACACTCATTCATTCTGTTCATTCTTTACAACTTTGTGGCAAAACTTTTAAAAGGCAAAGTTAAAATGAACCTCGATATTTTTTCATTGCCAAAATCCACCTAAACACACGCATTTTATTCAAACTTCAAAATGTGCATCAAAGTGAATTAAAAGATAAAATGAGGTACATATTCTCAGTTGAAATAAATTACAGTGTTATTGGAAAAAAATATGTCTTCATGTTGAAAAACTGAGTGGTCAATTGTGTCTGTTCTCCAGTTGCCTGGAACATTAACACCAACGCCAACCCTGGTGCAGAGTGTCAGGTAAGGGGCACACACATACACACACACACACACACATGCACACACACACACACACACACACACACTGTATCCCCACTTCAGGCACACGACACATATTGACAGTCTAAACATGTCCAGGGCGAGACATCAATTATGTCCACACCGGAAACTAGCAGTGGCCCAGAGCCTGGAGCCCGCTGGTTGTTGAGCCAGGAGAGCCACCATGTTTACCTTATAGACACAAGTGTCGCCAGGAAATCGCCTTTCCACATTAGCCTGATCCATATCCACATTGAAGCTGCCAAGAAGATTATAGAAGTGACAATAGCTTCATTTAATACTACAGGTTACTGTGGTAGAAAACAATCCCAAAATATCATCTGTGTTTTTGGAACGCAGCAAAGCATGAACATGATTTTTTTCTAATCTCCTCTGATCTCATCTGCAGAGACAATATCTCTCAAGTATGACCCTTAGCTGAACGTGACAAGCTCAGGAATGTTCAGGGAGGTTTGTTCAAAGTCATCCTGGAACTTTTCATATTTTTACTATGTTCATTATCAATAGTCTGAGGTAGTCAAATCAAACAGGAATCTACCAAAGCTAAAGTCTTTTAAGTTGTAAATTCTCTCTTTGTTTTTCAGAATAATGGTTCTCAAAGTACTTTAACTTTGGTAGGACAGGAACAATTATAGCCACCAAAAAGAACCTTTCAACATATATTCAACATACATATGTGCATATCTTTCAAGGCAGACTTAATATGAACCTACCTTTAATCTATCCTAGCTTAAATTGACTAAATATAAAAGTTACTTGTGTATAGTATTTCCATGTTTCCCAAGTTTAGAGGGAGACAAAATATATCAGCCGGTCTTTACCTCTTTGTCCCTCTGTGCCCTCAGAGGTACGTTAAGTTGAGGGAACTAATGAAGGACCAGAAGCACGAGACTTACTGGCAGGAGACGGGTCGATGGACGGGCTACGAGGAAAGCTACGACCCTCAGGCTGGGGTGTGGGCGTTCTCAGAAATCTCCTATCTCACCTTCAAGAGCCTCATCCAGCTCCGACGTACCATGAACACCGGTCTGTGAGGAAAATCAGTGGAAATATGAGCATGAGTTCATTTTTACTTAGAGACTTTGTCTATATATAATTATTTTCAGTGGTAAAAAAGAATGCTACATTCATCTCCAGTGCATTTTAAAGGGAAATATTATACTTTTTATTCCACTATACACTTACCTGACATTCTTAGTTAAGAGTTAGAATAGAATATGAACAACAGCAATATGAAGCATTATGAATTATTAAACCACCCAGTGGTACAGTAGACCCATCTTTAGCAGCTGCAAGACTGATAGACCAATAATTATAACCCAGTATTATAATTCACAGTATATTAAAACTGGCCCATTTTGCATACTGAGTACTTTTACTTTTGGTACTTAGTAGTTAGTATATTTTTATTCTAATGCAATCACTAAATGTGAAGGTTACACATTGAAGATGTCAGATTTTAATTTTTTTCTCATTGTAGTGTCATTGTTGTCTAGGTATTAGGTAAGAAATGTAGAGCTCACTTGCCTGCTTCCCTGTGTTTTCTCTGACGATATGACACTGTGGGAGTGCCAAAGTTAAACCCTTGCAGCAAGTTCTGACACTCTCAGCACTCTCATTTTGATTCCCCTCAAACCACAACCACACTTTTTAAGATCATCTCTAGCTCACTCACTTGAACTACACCAACTGCCCTTTACTGTATATTTCATTACCAACTTATAACTCATTGCTGAGCTATGATCTGTTGCTTATTATATTACTTAATGCTGATTTTACCAATGTTTTATCACTGGTGCTTTATTGCTTATTTTATATTTTATTGCCATATGTTGTAAAGTGACCTTGAGTGCCATTAAAGTCACCATTAAATAAAAATCAAAAATAAATATATTATTATAATCATTATTTATCTTTTTCCAACATGTTCTTTTTTCAAGGTGTGACGATTTTTGATTGTGAAGAGCAGACCCTGGCCACCATTGCAGAGAAGATGGTCACTGAGATGGTCAACAAGAAGGAGATCAGGCCCGGAGACCAGGAGGGAGTGCTGAAGGCTCTGCTTCAAAACCGCAGGTATCAGCCACAGTGACTCAAGCACAAATGACCCTACATTTAAGCATTTAGCTGATGCCATTATCCAAAACTGGGGGTGAGAGGGGAATGTTTCAGTATCTTGCTCAGAGAAAGTTGAACAGAGTACATAGCTATTGTGGGGATCAAAACTGTGATTATGGTCTGTAACCACCAAACCACCCTGTCTACCTGAGTCTTTATTAAAGGTGACCATTGTGCACTGCAGTTGCCTTCCACTTGTCTGAGGATCCGGTCACTCTAAAAGTCTAAATAGAAAACATACTGTCACTGCATTATAAAGATTTTGTTCAATAAGCTGACAAATCACTTAAAGATGTTGTATTTTTTTCTCAAGTACCTGCATTAGTTTTTGTGCCTTTTTGTAGTAGTAGTAGGCAACTTTAAAAAGTTTGAAAATTCTTCATTATGTTTTTTTTTTTACAACACTGTAAATAATCACTTTTTAATCACTTCCCTCTTAAACTACAGGTTTTTGTAAAATTAATTTTCTCAGTTATATTTTATTTATTTTGTTGAACATTTGCTTAACCAGATGATTGTGCACTCCCACTTTCTCCTGTACGGGGGGCCACCAGTGAATAATTTGCTTGTCTGCCACCACAGCCATTCAGTCTTCAGCCTGACACAAACACAGACGATGACACATGTGGTTTTCTCCTTACAGCCAATCAGATGACCCAGAAAGCCAAGCTCTGACTAGTGGGATGGACCTGCAGAAGTTTTCAGTCAAGGAAAGGGTAAGTTCTTACACTGATGTGATCAGCCATCTGAATGTGCCTCACTGATAATAGGATCTGCTATCATGAGAATGGTGGGACGATGGCTTAGGCGAAAGTGTCTCCTGGCATTGAGTAATCAAAGTAATTCAGATGAGTGAAGGATTTAGAGGATTCTGTTTTTGGATTTCTTTTTTATGCAGAACTAAAGCTGATTGGACTAATTGACTTTTTAAATTACCAGAGTGGATAATATTCCATTTTTTAGGGCTGTGTCTTCACGTTTTTGCAGTTATTGCAGTTTGCATGAGTAAGTATTGCACACAGCTGTAAATGCTCTGTATTTAAGTTTCTCCTGGAGTAAGGTGCAAAAGCACACATCGTGCATTTTAATAGATGATTTAAGCATGTCTGCCATCATTTTCCAAGATGAACAGATTGGAGAAACAGATGTTTGCTCACCATGTCTGTTCATTCTGTGTTTCTTTAGAAGGATGAATCTGACCGGGTTGAGGCCTCCATGGTGCTAGTAGGTGAGCCACTATTTGTTTTATTTGCTGGATCTAGAGTATGTGTACATATGTGGTTATTTGCATTCACGTTTGAATCTATGTCTCTCTATATCTATGAATATAATATTTCTGTTTCTTTTTGAACCAGGAGCCTTGGACTTTCTGGAGAAGCCTACAGTTGTGTTTGTGCGTCTGAAGGACGCAGCAGTGCTTGACTCTGCCTTGGAGGCCCCCGTGCCTGTGCGCTTCATCTTCGCTCTGGTTGGCCCCAGCAAGACTGATATGGACTATCATGAGACTGGTCGGGCAATGGCAGCACTAATGGCTGATAAAGTGAGTTGGCTGACAGTTTTGCTGTGCAAACTATACAAGATACTGAGTCTATGAAACTCTGGTTGTAAAATGGTCTTTATCAGTCAAAATTTTAAAAGGGCAGTCAACTGAAAATGTAATCAGTGTGGTATAATTTTGCATTTCTGTGTTCAAACATTAATGTCTAGTTATTAATTCTCAGATTTTGAGTCTAAGTCAAGTCTGAAGTCCTGAAGCTTTAACCCTATGACTTGAAGTCTTCTCATCCAGCTCCACTTTCTCCATCCCAGGTGTTCAATCAGACAGCAATGCAGGCAAAGAGTGCCCGAGAGCTGACAGATAGCGTGGCCGACTTCATGGACTGCAGCATCGTCATCCCGCCCACTGAGATCCAGAATGAAGCCATGCTCAGCTCCATCATCAGCTTTCAGAAGAAACTGCTACAGAGCAGGTTCCAGTCCTCTGATCCCGCTCTCCGCCTAGAAACCAAACCTCGTAGGGGTGGGTCCCATCAGTCTACGCTCATAACTACAAACCAAGTATTTGCTGGAAAACTTTCCTATTATCAATGCATATTATTAACATTAGATTTAATTTTTTTTTCCTTAGTTTCCATCACTTCCGGGTCTACTCCTGAAGACCCTTTGGCCCGTACTGGTCGACCATTTGGTGGGATGATTCGAGACATAAAGAGACGCTACCAGTATTACAAGAGTGACATCACAGATGCTCTCAACGCCCAGGTCCTTGCTGCTGTTATCTTCATCTACTTTGCAGCCCTGTCTCCTGCCATCACCTTTGGAGGGCTGCTGGGTGTGTGTTCATATTTGTATGTGACATGGTATATGCTGTTTTATAGTTGCAGTAGACCCTATAACCATACTTTGCTGTCATCTTTGCCATCTCAGCTGATAAGGTGGAAAATATGATGGGGGTTCCAGAGCTCCTCATCTCCACCAGCATCCAGGGGATCATCTTCTGCTTTGTTGCTGCTCAGCCCGTCCTGGTCATTGGTTTCTCTGGTCCTCTGTTAGTGTTCGAGGAGGCCTTCTTTGCTGTAAGTTGTAGCACTGAATCATAGTCTCTGCTGAATCACATGATCCCACTGAAGTTAATTTTTCTGATAGCTTTGTGACGCACACTAAATTTTTGAATACCACAGCCCATTAGTCCTTTAATTCATTTGCAAGCTGTCATTCATCATTTGATAGTGGTCATGGTCAACTCATCCCCCATTCGCTTCATTCAGTTCTGCAAGTCCCAGGAGATTGAGTACATTGTTGGGAGAGTGTGGGTCGGAGTGTGGCTGGTCATCATTGTAGTGGTCATTGTGGCCTTTGAGGGCAGCTTCCTGGTGCGCTTCATCTCACGCTTCACCCAGGAAATTTTCTCCATCCTCATCTCCCTCATCTTCATCTATGAAACCTTTGCTAAGCTTGGGAGGGTAAACCATCTTCATCATTTCTCACATTTCTTCTGTCCAAATCATTTGTGGTGCTGTTCCTTAATCTTTCCTCATCTATTACCTCCTGACTTCTCTGTAGATCTTTAAGACACATCCGCTGATTCTGAATTATGATCACCTGAATGCGACTCTGGAAAATCCCTGGCACCCAAAGGTGGAGCAGACCATCGTCTATGACAATGCTACCGGCAATACAACTGTTCTAGTCAACACTATTAAGCCACCTTACCCCAACACAGCCCTGCTTTCCATGTGCCTCATGCTTGGCTGTTTCTTTATTGCCTATTTCCTGCGCCAATTCAAGAATGGGACATTCCTTCCTGGAAAGGTGAGTTGGCTGCAATTGTGAATTTCAAAGGCAATCTATAGTTTGAACTCCTACAGATTTTTGCCAGCTATGGCAAAAAAATGTTTTTAACTGTAATGTTTCTAATCTGTGCTTACCAGGTGAGACGTTTGATGGGTGATTTTGGTGTCCCCATTGCCATTTTCCTCATGATTGTCGTGGACTACAACATTGAGGATACTTACACTCAGGTGGGCCTATGCTTTTCAGCTTTTAGTTTATTGGCTGAATGCATGCATAATAGTAACTAGTTACCTTTTTCTGCACAGAAACTAGTGGTTCCCAAAGGTCTGATGGTATCCAACCCAGCCAAAAGAGGGTGGCTCATCAATCCCTTCGGAGAGCACAAGCCTTTCCCTGTGTGGGTGATGTTTGCATGCTGTGTTCCGGCCTTGCTTGTCTTCATTCTCATCTTTCTAGAGTCTCAAATAACAACGTGAGTCATTATATCTCATCTATGAATGCAACCTCAGAAAACGTGACATTTCCTGCCTCTTACCAAAGTTTGATTCAAATGTTGTATCTGTCAACAGTCTGATTGTCAGTAAACCTGAGAGGAAGATGGTAAAGGGATCCGGGTTCCACTTTGACTTGCTGCTCTTAGTCGGCATGGGAGGGCTCAGTGCAATATTTGGTGTGCCATGGCTGAGCGCTGCTACAGTGCGATCTGTCACCCATGCCAATGCCCTTACTGTCATGAGCAAAGGACCAAAACCTGTGATAGAAAAAGTAATGGAGCAGAGGATCAGTGGAATTGTGGTGGCTTTGTTGGTTGGTAGGTGCTGTCTAATCATCCAGTCTTTGTGTCTGTGCTGCTTGTCTAGACTGCAGGTTTAACCTTGGCAATGTAAAGCTGATTAAAGTCTGAGAATACCTTTAAATAGCATAGTATATCAGACTTTCATCACTGCCAATTAAAAGACTGCAGGCTATCCTTTATCTGAATGTCTGTTTGTTTCTAGGTCTGTCTATTCTGATGGAGCCAATCCTAAAGATGATCCCCATGTCAGCCTTGTTTGGGATCTTCCTCTACATGGGAGTCACGTCACTAAATGGCATCCAGTTGTGGGATCGTATGCTGCTTCTGCTCATCCCCAAGAAATACCACCCAGATGAACCCTACGCCACCAGAGTAAGAGTCCCATGATGACATGAATGGCCCCTAACTTTCATTAGCAGGCAAACAAGACTAAGAGTCTATAGTCATGTGAGCAGCGCAGTTAAACTGTACTTTGCTAAATGCTAACATTAGCATGTTAACATGCCCACAGTGATAATGCTAACATGCTGATGTTAAGTGGTTGTAATGTTCACCATCTTAGTTTAGTCAAAGCATGCTAACATTTGCTAATTAGCCAAACATAAAGTTTACAGCTGAGGCTGATGGGGATGCCACTAACTTTGTAGGTATTTTAGATTTTATAATCAAAGGTTATTACAGTTCATCCTCAGGGAAACATGAATGTGTGCTCTAAATGTTGTGTTAATCCAACAGTGGTTCAGATATTTCATTAAAAACCATAAATGTGAACCTCACGAGAGGAGACGTAAGGGGGTCTCCAAAGACATTAGGAATCATCCTCTGAGCAATATGAATGTTCTTTTTCATGGCAATCAATCCAATAGTTGTTAAGACATTTCCAAAGTGGTAGACTGACTAACAGACACTATTGATGCTATGTTTGTATAATTTATGTTTTTATATCTTGAATGCAGGTGAGTACAGGGAGAATGCACTTGTTCACAGCCATCCAGATAGTATGCCTTGCACTTCTCTGGATTGTGAAGTCCAGCCCAGTATCCCTCGCACTTCCCTTCATTCTCATCCTCACCATTCCTCTGCGCATGTTTATGACCGGGCGTCTCTTCACTGAACTGGAAATGAAATGTGTAAGTGGTTTTTTGTCATCTCAGTAACTACTATATAGAAATTCAGTTATATGCCTATCTATGTTTAATAATGTATCTGCTGTATCATAATGTCCTTATTCTTCTATGTCCGTTGTGTTTTAGTTGGATGCTGATGATGCTAAAGTGACATTCGAGGAGGAGCCAGGGCAAGATGTATACTGTGAAACTCAAATGCCATTGTAGATGACTGCTGCCAGAAATCTTTTATTTTAACAAAAGGATATTTATTTTATTTGAAGCTCAAATTAATGTTTCATCTACAGTATCTATGAGCACAAACATGTTATGTTTTTTTTTTTTTTTTGGATGAAAAATGCAAATTGATATAGATTCTATCTTTGTTGTGTCAGTATGGATAACATTAATATATTGTAATGGTAAAACATTCCTGAAGAAAACAGTCACTGCCTTATAATATATATAAAACTTTTTTTAAGGAATAGGATATATATATATATCTATATGTGTGTGTGTGTGTGTGTGTGTGTGTGTATAGAGAGAGATATATAGATATAGATATAGGCATGCATGAAAAAAAAATTAAATGATGCCAACACTCCAAAAATGGAAAGACTGAATGCTGAGTGAAATCTATTGTAGTGTTAAAAGCCAAATAGTATGTTTTCCCAGGCAACTGCACATTGAATGTAATTTTATAACATGTGCCTTAAGTTATTGACATATTCACTCGCTTGATGTGTAAAATATCCAAACTCTGAATTTAATAATTTGTGATTTATAACACAATATTGAGAGCAAAGTGTATGTATTTTAACAGAAATTATAACTGGTAACACTGGAAAGCTACAGGACAAAACTACTGTATGGCAATACAGGGAGAAATAAAAAGTGGTTAACATTTGTGTGTTATGTTGCTGTGTTCTTGTCATCTCTCCATAAATAATAAAGACTACCTCCCAAAGGACCCATCACATTAGTTTCTATTTTTGAACTTTTTCTTACTTCTTAGTCAACTTTGGTAGCTGTATGTAAATGAACAATATGCCTGGGACACCAGAAAAAACTGTGGGTGCTGTCAAATCAAATCAGTCTTCATCTAGCAGTTATTTATTGTATGTCATGATTCTACATACTCCAGCTCTCTAGTGGGCGCTTTGCACCCTAAACGCTGGTCTGTGACCAGTAACCACAAAGAAGGAAAAGATGCGTAATCTCGTTGGCTGTTTGGGTGACGCAGGATCCGTCTACCAGACATGTTAGCGACTTAAGTAGAACCGGGTACATTTCACGTCTCTCTACTGTTTTATGTCTCGATTCTGTCACGGAGCATAACGCTAACAACGGCAGTTAGTAAATACATCCTGTTTAAATGTCGCCAGGTCGGTGTTAATTCGACGGTGACTAAACTAAACTTGCCAGGTTAGCTAACCAGCCAGTGTTGTGGTACTCGGAGGCACATGGATTGACCTGAACTTCTGCTAAGTTTGTATCCAGCTAACTCACAAAACTTTTTTGGAAAATGAGTGAAACCGAGGAATCTGGTAGGTGTAATGAAATCACCTGGTTAAAATATTCTAATAATCTTTCGCTATCTGGTATTTAACTCTGTTATTGACTTAAATTAGTTAAATGACTAAATATTAATGTACCTTCCTTGGCGATGTAACATTATCTGACTTGTCAGTCGCAATTTGGTTCTCTCGAATGATTGACTGAGTTTTCTGCCCCCATGCTATGACTACAGAGTGGACCAAGGAAAATTTCCAGAAGCTTTTTGCTGCAATGAAAAACAACATCCCCAAACGTTATAGAATGTTCGCTTATTCCAAAGCACAGAAAGCTCTTGATTGGAAGAAGGTGGCTTTCCCTCCTTTCTCTCCTGAGGAGTGCCAAGAAAAGTGGGGAGAGATTTTGCAGAAGGTGAATCACACGTACACTTTGTATTTTCAGTTGACAAAAACAGTCTCACCACAAAGTCTATCCAGCAGCTTCTCTGGAGCTTTCAGTCATATCACACAATCACCACAGCATTACCTCTCTTGGGTTTAATGTATCACAAAAGTATTTTAACCCTTTTCATTTTTTTTATACTCCCAGTGAGCACTTTATTAGGAACACCATTCTACTAGGCACCAGCAATCATACAACATTCTGATATTTGATGTGAACATTAACTGAAGTTTCTGACCTGCCACTACATGACTGGCTGATTGGATAATTACATGAATAAGCATCTGACTGATTGTATACTACCATTTTCGTACTTGATTTTAGATTTAAGGGTCTGAGCTGAAGCCACAAATAGCCACAAATCTATTTTCAGTGAAGAATGCCTAAATAAATGTGTTATTGCATGTTGGTTCTTGAGTATGAGGTGTTAGCAGTGTGTTATTTTAAACATGATGGCATCAACTAAAGGGGTTTATAATATTTTGATGTAATATGCACACAGTGGCCTCTTTATTAGATGCACCTGTTCAGTCTCTCAAATCACTACAACATCTGTGCCATAAATTTTACCTTTCTTGCAGATATAATGTTCAGATTTTGGTGATGTTGTCTGAAAGGTCAAAACAGTACCCAGTATATACCCATAACAAGGCAGCTACTTTGAACTATTTTCCTCTCTCTCTAAGAAATGCAACAATTATCAAATCAGTCTAATTTTGTGTAATATCCTTGTTGTTGTTGCTCAGATGCGCAAGTTTCGGTCCCTCACTGAACTCATTGTTGAAGCTGAAGATGCCCTTTCAGAACCTAAGCAGAACAATAAAGTAAGAACAGCACAATCAAGCTTTGTATGATGCAAAATTATCCAAAAATACCATTCGGAGAATTCATGATATGTAATTTTTCCTGCAGATCCATCCAAAGTTCCCGAAGAGACCCACCCCTCCAAATGCCTTGTTTTACAAGGAGAACAGGGCCAAGTTTCAAGAGCAGCACCCAGAGCTGAGCCACAGAGAGGTTTTGGAGGTCTTAGGCAAGAAGTACCCAGCGCTCCCAGATGAAGAGAAGGTACAGTCACTGAGAGGTTACTGCTAAAACAGAGTCTCTTCTCATTCAGTTTCACATTCACATACAGCTTACATGCTGAAGTACTTTTTTTTTTCTATGAATCACAGACACCATATAAGGAGAGACACCAGCTTGCAGTGAAAGAATACAAGGCAAAGGTGCAGGAATTCAGGTAGTAAATGAACACACATACCATACAGTGTGAACAGGTATGATTTGGCCCAGAAGGCTGCCTGTGTATAGTCAGTGTGTTAAGCAAATTATTTTTCTCTCAGGAAACAATTTTCCAGCCCCCCTGATCGTAAGCGCAGGAAACCTCGAAAGAGGAAGCAGGTGTCTGCAGACACCCCAGATGTAAGTGATGGTCACATCAGCCAGTGCTAGTGGAGAACTGCAATGTACTGTTTGCATGGTTATCTGGATTTTTATTACCCACAAATACCTATTGATATAATATTCATGTGCTTTAATACAGTTCATTTTTATTGGAAGAGCACATATTTGGTTGCAGTTATGTAACACTGCTGGAAAGGTTCTAAATCTTGATTATCCTCTATTTGATGTGTGACCTCTCAGGGTGAACAGCCTACTGAAGGTGCAGAAGATCTGCCTCCCAAGCCTCCTCTGTAAGCCTTACACACACGCAAACATGCAAACACGCACTCTCCAGTGACAGTGATTGGAACTAATCTTTAAAGTGCCTTGTTTTGCTTTGTTGTATCTTCACTACTTACTGTAGAATCATGTACTTTGGTGCCAGCTCAATATATTGTTTACCATGAAGCTTCATCAAAGTGGATGAAAGATAACTGCTGCCACCATAGTGGATGAGGATGTAATTTGAGCCACTAGTTCAGAAGGTGCCAAAACCAAAGTGCGTGCTTAAGGCACAGTCAGTCACACTTGTCCCAGGTTGTGCAACTATTCACTCGGTCTCTTGAGTCTGTTCAGGTAAAGCTTCTCAAAGATTCACAAGTTGTTGAACTTTGATACCCAGATTTATACAGTTGGTCCATACAAAGTGTCGTCTTGGTGAGAATTGTATTTGAGTTATTATTCTTGTGCTGTGTCATCATGACTGCATGACTGCAGTGACTCTCTTATTGACTGTTTACAGTGAATGACGCTCTGCTCTGTTTCCGGCTGCTTGTTACATGCTGTTTGGGGAAATGCTCTTGAACAGAGTGCAGAGGGCATATGAAGCTGTGGGAGTGATTTTATGTCCCTGTTGACTAATAGCTAATAGCCGCAGGTCACAGCTTTTAAATGTTGGCTGGCAGTATTTGGTTTCAGCCCTGGCAAGCCTTATAAAATATGTGTCTGTCTTGTTAACCACATTGTCAGTGCATGTGGTGAACCAGTATGCCGAATCCCATTCAGTTCAGACATGCTGCTAGAGTTTTAGAGCACGCCCTCTCATTATCTCCCTGAAGTAAGAGAGAAGGCATCACCGAAAGGGCTCACCACCTCTTAAAAGTCAGGCACAGTTACATTGTCATCCATTAGGGGGCATGGCATTTCCAAGGGACACATGCTCAGTATTTCCTGTCTGCCATTACCAGCAAAATTTATTGAACTTTGTGATAACCATGTATCTTATATTGACTTGTTTTTGTCATAGTTTTAATCACCTTTCGTGACTTAAATTTGTTTGTGATTTGTATCTTTAGCAACGGCTATAATCTATTCTGCAAAGAGCAAATTGCGTCCATGGCAGGTATCTCAGTGAAAGACTATGTGATTGTGTGGGCCCAACGTTGGCGAGATCTGACTATGAGAGAGAAAAACAAGTACAATACACGCTGCGAAGAGGTATGAACACACACACACACACACAAACAAACTGTTTCATATAGACAGTTTCCTACAAACGTGTTCATCAACTGCTGCACCACAAGACTCAGTAAAAATCAGTTGAATCTGAATACAATACTTCATTTCTTTCAGTTGAAGAGACAGTATGCGATCAAGCTGAATGAATATCTACAGGTGGGTCATTTAGAAGGAGAAGTCGAAGGCTACGGTTGCAGCTTGCAGGTGATGCTGACAGACTTTGTGTGACGTTGATGTTTATGTTCCTTCAGTCTTACACTGAGGAAGAGCAGCAGCGGATCTTAAATGAGAATGGAATCAAAATACCTAAACAGCGTAAGGTAAGAAGCAATTTTGTGGTCCCCGTAGAGATCAGGAGTCCTAAGAACAGATTTTCGGTGCTTTCACTTCTCATTTTATGTTAACAGTGAGGAAAAGCTGTTTTAACACTTTGCTCATTGTCCATGTCATTAAAATGTTTCACCTTTTCACTGTGCCTCACATAAAGTTATTATTTGTGTACTCTTCACTTGGAAAAACTACATAGGATAAACCCTCTCTTCTAAAAATATTTTTGTCACTAATGTGCAGGGAATTCAAAGTGAAATTAAACCTGTATTTACACATCCTGGTGAGCCCAAGATGCCGTCTCGGTGAGCAAAAACTTGGAACAAATCAAATCCTCTGTTATCTCTCCTGAGGAAAACTTGTCACTGATTGTTTGTTTTTGTTTTTCTTCGCTCATAGATCTGGTAATGTAATTTTCTACAAAGCTCAGATGGAACTTCTTAAGGAGGAATTCCCAAACTCAAAGGAGCGCTTCCTCAAGGTCTGCCAAAGTTGGCAGGGCCTCTCTATACGAGAGAAGGAACGCTACAGAGAGAAAGCACATGAAAGGTTAAGAAAATACTCAACAGAGCTGCAGAAATGGTTTAAGGTATGAAGAATCCTCTTCTAATGTTTTTTTTTTTTTTTAATCTAGGAAGTTTTTATGAACTTTAAACTGAGTTACCTTTTACATTCTTCAGACACTGACAGCAGCAGAGCAGGAGGACTATATAGCATGTAACCCCAGTGTAAGCAATTCAATTACCCATCTGTATTTCTTTCATTTTAATTGTGACTGTTTTCTGAAATTCACAATGTACCTATCTTTGCAGAAACGTCAGTACCTCGATGCCAAAAAAATTATAGTTTGTAACATAGGAGAACCATATCTGAGCATACCATCAGTAAGTAGAACTGTTGATGCAACTCATGTGAAGTAATACACTCTTCTGAACCACACCTTTATGATGTGACCGATGCAAACTACGCTGGTAGGATAGGCTGTTTTATAATGAAGGTTAAAGTAAATGAATTTTACTAGGAATTTATCGTGAGGTTGACTTAGACTCATACAAGTTCACATACAACTAAAACAGATTCACTAGATGCTAATTAGCACATAGTTGTAAGTGGTATATTGTCAGTTAACGGTGCAGAGTCTGTTAAGTCATAGTTTACCCTGTAAGTTATGTACAGAGGCAATAATAGGATGTCATTCACAGAATAAAATTTTTTTAAAAAAAAAGTATTTTGCACTCCGGGTTGAAAAGCTCTCTCCTCAGTCCATGTTTATTGTATGTCATGCAGGATTCAGAAGATGAAGACATTGAGGACAGCAGCAGTGATGAAGAAGAGGTTACTCTGAACTCTCTGAACTATTGTGAGGTTAGAAAAGTACAACATATTTTATGTTCTTTTGTATTCAGTTTTACAACTGTGCACCTGGTTATAAATGTCAACTGTTGATCTACAGGATGAGGAGGAGGAAGAAGAGGAGGATGACATCACGTTTGAGATGTTTTAGGTGGTGGTGAGATGGACAACAGAGGTCTCACACACACGTCAAGTTCAGTGCTGGATTCTGGATTTGAGAGGACGGACAATCACAGCTGTTGTAACTTTGGCACAAACTTGTGTCCATTGCTCAGATAAGAAATAGAATAAAGAGAAATAGAGAAATAGATTTTTGCATCCTAAATTGGTTGCTGCTTTACAACCAAATGTTGAGGCCCTGTTATGGAAATGGGATCCATGTAAAAAGACCTTCATTGTTTCATCTGCTGTGCTCACATGGTTTATATTCCCAAATCAACTTCAGATTCTGAGAGAATAAATTTTTAGTAATCTGCCACAGGAATGTTGTTCATAATGTAAGGAGAGGAAAAAAATGCATGTGAGGATGTTTGTTTAACCATTACTCAGCTGATTTTCTACTACTATTTAACATTGATAATACACATGTATTGAGTTATTTTAGAGAGAATGTACAATAACAAAATGTCTGGGGAAAAACGTGTATGGAATTACTAAATATTTTTGTTTTAATTTAGAGGAAAAACAAAACCTTTTCCTTGTTTTTATGTTATAAAGCCTTGTGCATTTTGTTGTTTGTAAATCCCACAGAGAAGAGATGTTTTTAATAAACATGCTACACAAAGATGTGACTCGTTTTAGACTGCGTGATGCGGTAAAATTCAAATTACTGGGCTTAAACCAGACCAGGGTTTTAAATAGGATGGTTTATAATGACAACTGCAGCGCTAAACAAAAGGGCCAGTTTTACCATAAAATGCATGGGGTAACACGGTCACATGCTGGCCTGGGTGACAAATACACTCGAGTTGGGAATTGAAGTGAGAGAAGCCCCCGGCGGTGCAGCAGAGGAAGCGCCTGGTGGAGAAGTCGTCGTGTAGCGATCGATTGCTACTGTCTGATCTCTCTGACGTAAAGATGGATGCCTGCCGAAATAGGTAAATAAACACAATTAGTAATTTGCGCGGCTGTGATTGCGGTAATCCCGGCGGAAAGGCTTCAAATCGGGATACAAGCGTCGTCTTTTCTCCCTCATTCATGGTTTGTACGGGGATTTGAGAGGCGGACAGCCGCAGTGCAGCAGCAGCAGCAGCAAGCAGCAGTGCCGGGTTCGTGGTGAAGCCTCGCTGTAGTCAAATGTATTCCTTCAACAGCAAAACCATTCAGTCACCTACAAAACGCGCTACATTGTTTCTGTTTATTCCACCAAGTGTGCTACATCTAACACGTTCAGCTTGTAGCTGTAGCTGCCGTTGACCTGGTGTGTTTTTTGTGAGCAGGATACCGCCTCTCTTGTAACCTCTTGGCATTTTCAATTCCTCCAGCCTATTCATAGCCACGCTCTTTGTTTTCTTCAGCAAGGTTTAGGCTAAGCTGCCTTCATTACACAGCTATGCTCGGACCAGTGTTTGAAACGTTCAGCTACCGCCTGTGTCTGTTTATTGAGGCGTTCGTGCTACAACACCAACGCTAAGTTCTCCTGTTTTGTGTTATTCGCAGGTTATAAACGTGGGAAGTTAACTCCCTGTTCAACGTGCAGTTGTGAGTAGCTGCATCACATCCAAGGCGTCAAACGTTGACCATGCACTGATTCATTGGTTAAACAGGATTTAACGGCACCGTGTTGCTAACTGTGTTTCCCTCCCTTGCTGCAGCCCTATTTTGGCCAATGCTTGCTGCGCTACAGCATGACCACAGCAGTGTCGGCTCATCTGGTAGTTCTGGCAAATGAAAATGGAGGAGGTTTCAATGTCCAGCCTGGACAACAGCAAGCTGGAGGTACAGTAGAGTGTAAAGCCACTGAATAATAATTCTTCAAGCAGGCTTGGTTGATGCACGTTACATCTGCAGATGCACTGCAGAGCTGTTGGATACAAACACACACGGTGGTGATATACACATATAGGCATCCCTGTATGTCTCCTGGCTGGCTGGCTTGACTTATGTCTGTTTCCTGATCCTTACCCTGGCAGGGCCTAGCTCAGGACATCCTGTCTGACCTGGTGGAGGATGCATGCCTGGGTCTTTGCTTCGAGGTCCACCGGGCCGTCAAGCAGGGCTATTTTTTCCTGGATGACACGGACCAAGAAAGCATGAGGGACTTTGGTGAGCACAAAGTCATTCACTCTCCCTACTAGAGAAGTAAATCTTATTATTTCCCAAGCCACCTATGCTGAATTACCTCTTGACAATGAGAAACTGTGTGGAATCAGTTTGTTGTTCATATTGTGAGAATAGAAAGGCCACACAACAATCAGGCAAGGACATATCTCTGTATGCTCATGTGCTTTGAGCTCCATGGCAATTTTCATGCGCTGTTAAAACTCATGCTTTCAATTTCCAGAAATTGTGGACCAGCCGGGATTGGACGTGTTTGGCCAGGTTTACAACCAGTGGAAAAACAAAGAGTGCGTATGTCCCAACTGCAGCAGAAGCATTGCTGCCTCACGCTTCGCCCCACACCTGGAGAAATGCCTGGGGATGGGACGCAACAGCAGCCGCATAGCCAACCGCAGGTATGACAGTAAAACACCCAAATCAAACTGTTAAATGCAGTGAGTAATGCTGAATCATTGTGAGTGTCATGCCTTATTCTTCCCTCTTTTACAGAATAGTTACTGGTAACAACACAAACAACAAATCAGAGAGTGACCAAGAGGATAATGATGACGTCAACGATAATGACTGGTCTTATGGGGCAGAAAAGAAAGGTAATGTACTGGTACAACCTCTTTTTGCTTATACAGAATGTTGATTGCTGATATAATCCTCTAATGGGATTGGATACATGAAATTAGATGTTTTTAAATCTAAGATTGAATGTTTTTCTTTTACAGCAAAGAAAAGGAAATCTGATAAGGTACCTTTTATTTTCATTGTAAAATTCAACAGTATTAACATATATATATATATATAGAGAGATATAGATATACATATATAATACATATCTTGGGGAGCATTATATTGTTTTTATCCCCAACTTAAGTTCATTTATATAAATACACTGAGAAAATTACTCGTCATTCCTGTCTTGTCAACTCAAGTATTTTTTTTTGTCTTCACCTCAGAATCCAAACTCACCCAGAAGATCCAAATCATTTAAGCATAAGAACAGTAAGTAGAAATCGTTTTAACTTCATCTTGATGGCAAGTCTACAGTTTGTGTACATTTTGATTTTCCTCCATCCCCTTTTTGCAATGTGGTAGAATAGTGTGCATCAACAGAACAATGAAAAATTGACCATATTAGTGTGCATACTTCTGACACGCATTTAAATCAGTGTGGTATTGGATGGAATGACTGAATGATCCTCCTGTTGTGTATTTCCATAGGTATGATGGGTCCTAGACGTCGTATGGACAACCAGGAGAGCCCGCGCATGCTGATGAAAGATGAGGCATTCCCTCAATAACACACTCAGCCACAAACACACATTCTCTCACCATCATGTGTGTGCACGTACACACAAGCGCACATGCACGGGAAGACCAATAACACTTCACCTTTGGTTCTTTATGATGTGATATCAATGTACGTTGATATTATAGGTGATATTCATGGTGTTCGCTGCTCTGCTCAGGCAGTCCAGACCTCCCACTGTATACTTGACAGATTTTTTTTCCAGAAAAATCATTGTACCAACACTCTTTTTTTTTTTTTATTATTCAGTTAATTTTGTTTTAGAAGTTTTTGCTGGAGTCCAAAATAATGAATATCACCATATACGATTTCACTGCACAAAAGTAGATTCTGGTGTAATTCATTCAGTGGCCAGGCAGAGGCAGCTGTGTGCACATACAGTATGATGGTTCTTAAAATACAGCAATGATTAGGCATTAGGTGTACTTATATTTCTTCACCTGTTATCTCATTCTTTGAAAAAATAATGTTAAAGACAATCTTTACTAATGGTTTGTCTTTTTATTTTCACATTCACTGTCAGGCTCATAGTTCTCCAGTTGAATTACAATACAGTATGTGTGTCTGTGTGTGTGTGAGAGAGAGAGAGAGAAGGAGAGAGAGAAGCAACTCTCAGTTTTATCATTCACCTGTGGAAATTTGTTCTGAAAATGTTCAGTCAATGAACCCCTAATTGTACAAGCAGGTATTTACTGCAGAAAGCAGGTTTCTTTTCATTTCATTTTTGGTGGATAGATCGGCTTGTTTTCTAGCATTCAAATATGTCTTTGTATCATGTGTTTACATTGTAAAGGGTTACATATATCCTTTGTGTGATGTGATAGTGTAAATATTCCAACAGTTGAATTGCTGCTATCATGGCTCATGGTTTGTTTCATCTGTCTAGCATAATAAATGATTTCTTACCTGTCCTATGGTCTTGTGTTGACTTAAACTCTCAGCAGGCTCTGAATGGAGTTTTGATGGATGTTAAAGGACAAGAACAACCTCAGTAACCTTGTTCAAGTCCAAAGACCAAATAACCAACAGGGGATGCTGTTGATCAAATGATGAAGTTTCAAGGTATTCACTTCTGATTAGAGTTGCACAAATGTTGGATGAGACAGCAAATGCTGCTAAGTTAAGGGTTTTTATGCCATCTTATCTGTGGGAAACTGACAGTTGGTAAACACAACAAAGTTGACACAGTTCAAGCTCCGTCTTCAGAGTAAAGTTTTATGTTCTTAGAACTGAAAACTGCCAGAGGGGCTCAAGTTATGCTGCCTTCATGTGCTTCTCTTAAAGTCTTATTTCTGAGCTCTGTTACAGCTGTGTGTGTAGGCAAAGTGAGCAAAATGCTGAGAAGAAAAGCTTGAAAATAAAACCTTCATATCAGTGCTGTTGCATACATGATGTGTTGTGTTATAATGGTGGTGGACCACATGCATGGCAAACAAACATACAGGGAGATGATGCATCTATGAATCTGCCAGTATTATCTAAAGAATGTGAGATGTGTTTGTACATTGAACAATTATCCTTTTGTCACAAAAAGGTCACATGGGTCTATGTTTCACTAGGGCTCTATCTTTTCCTTCACCTGTCAACATCAAAATGCAATATGTATCATTGCTAGTGTTGTATTGAAGTCAATGATTTGTGCTTCACCTAACCTTTAGCTCTAACCCAACCACTGAGGACACCACTTCACCATTCAAAGGGGAAACAGCACTGGTTTTGGGTTCCAGTTTGTACTCCGCCTGCCTGGGCAAGTTTTAGCATTGGCATGTTGAAAAGTGAAGTGGACCCATATGGTCTATGAGGCCAAAGGTCATCCCTACTGGCTGCAAACCCCCTACACACCCTTGCTTGCTCAACCCCCAGGAACCCCCAAAATCCCAGGTTTAATATATTGCAAATTTATAATTATTTATAATAATTATAATACAAAATTACAGTATTTACTGAAGCAGTTCCTGACTGTCATTGAATTTTGCAGGTCTTTTAGACAGACCCCTTGTTTTAAGACTTGCAGTATCTTAGTTCATATGCTAACACGGTGCATATTTCATTTATAATAATGTTGTGTTTTATTTAATTACCACAAACTAATGGACACACAGAACCTGGAACCAGAGAGTATTATTTCTGCTTCTATGCCTCCTGCGTCTGTGTAGGCAGTTTTGAATGGAAAGTGGGAGGTGATAGGCTACCTGCACAAGGCTAGGCATGCATAGACAACATGTGGGGTGATAGGTGGATGGTGGTTGATGGTGTAAACATGGGCCTGAGGGTTTTTTTTTTTTTTTTTGGTCCCCGGGGGCCACCTAACAGGTTGATCCAGCCATGTTATAAGGTCAGTTAATTGTCACACGATGTCAGTTTTGATAATGAGGAGGATAAGTATGCATCAGGGCCCGTGTACAGTTTAATGTCATCACCAGAAAGATAGTAAGGGGAAATGAAAAATCGTACACAGACCAAACGGGTATCAGTGCGTCATAGGAACACATAGAATAGTTTGATGAAATAATGTGACACAAGTATTTAACTGTGTTCACGCCGGTTCAAGCCAAGAGAAAAAACCGTTGATTAGGCGAGACTAAACGAAACACCGAAATTTCCGACATCAGTGAAGGCAGCATTTGGCATTGTGTGTGTAGGCAGTTAGAAGACTACTTGGTTTTGCTTTTGACGCTCAATTTTGTCTTAGTAAGGTGTTATCATGTTTATCATTAGCCTCACCGTGAAATTACCCCCCCATAGTGATGTTCAGACTTAAGAGCAAGGGGAGGAGAAGACGAGCAACAGCCACCACTTGGTGTCTAGAAACCAAGCAGTTGTAGGAAGAGGCAAATCCCGGAACTTGAAACGGTAGGAGACGAGCTAACATTAGCTAGCTTTTTGTTGACAGTGTGCCTGCTGTCAAACCAGAACTCGACCTCATCTAAAGTTACTCTAGTTAGCTAGCTGGCTACTTCGGGACTTGTGCCAGCGACGTTCACCTAGCAGCCTGCTGGACTCGTATTTGGACCGAAATTTGGTAGAAGTTTCGGCCACTTTTAACCACTTGTAGATCTAGAAGATGGCATCAAGAGGAGGTTTCACGGGTCCCCCGATGAATCCGAATGTGAATCCCATGAATGTTGGGCATTCAGCGGGCATGAGGATGCCAGGAATGCCGCAGCCTCCGGCGGGATACTCCCGGAGCATGAACAGCGCTCCTCAGTACCTCCAGGTTGGTTTTCTACCTGATTTATTTGTTAAATATGGAAACTGGGTTGGTTATCTCTGAATGACGTTACTTTTTGCAGCGGCTTCCTAAAATTAATGTCATACTTGTCTGCTTTTAAAAATAAATACAGCACTCCTAAATTTGGTGTTAAATAAACTTATCCAGTTTAAATGAGTCACCTGACAGACACCAAATTGAGAACAATCTCAATGCTCATCAGTCTTAAAATATCAAGGTGTGGACACAACTTCCGCATTTGAAAGGGTGTGTAATTACTTACTGCCACGAATAAATTGAACACATTTTTAAACATGTCGTTTTCAGTGTTTGAATATTGTGTGCCTTGAAATTTGGACGTTTCATTAATATTAGTATCACAGAACAATGTTTTGAGCATGTATGAAAGCGAAAATCACGTGGCTGCCCGTGGCCTCCTGTCAGTTAGCTTGAAAACAAAAGTAAGTTTATCATCACCACCATCTGTCAGAGCTTAGCCTGCATATATTACCTAGTTTTGCCACCATCTGCAGCCTCGTGTCTTCTTCAGTTGACATGCATTATCACAGTCGTGTAGTGTTTGTCAGTTGGAGCCATATGGGCTCAGATATTTGCTTTTCAGTTGACAGACAGACCAGACGAAGAATGCAGCAGTGTTGAGAAGTAATTTCTTTCAAATACATTGTAGATAAATCACTACTGTCTGGTTTGTTTCAGAGTGTAGTTTCATAGTAAAACAAGATAAAGCCTGATCAAAAAACATACATACACATCACAGTAAAACATCACAACATCTCCATATTGTCCAGTGTGTACACTGTACACTTTTAGATTTTTTTTAAGTGCCTAACATGTTGTTATTTATGCTGGTTACAACTAGCACCATAATTAAGTGGTACACACAATAACCTTTATTGTAAGCAACATCATGTCTATGCTCTCTGCTCTTTTTATACGCTGTGAATTAGCAGCATGCATACAGGCATGTGAGCCTAGGCACATAATTATTATATACTGTATCTCCTATAGCCAGTAAATCATCACAGAAATCAGGAAATACTCATTTCTATATCCTCCATCCAATTATCCCTTTAATCTTTTGACATTAAATCTGACACCAGAATCTCATTACATTGGGATCTCATAGTAATCTGTTGTAAACCAGTAAACCAGAAACTTGTTTAGCACACAGCAGTGTGTTTTCACTGCTTGAAAATTGTTATGAACCTGAAATAATAGCTTCAGTTTCCTGTTCTGTTTCTCTAGCGTCCAGGGATGCCACCCAGTAGGGTGGGGGGGCCCATGGGGTCAATGGGGGGTCAGCTGCCTGGCCCCTCTTATGGTGGAGGGAGCATACCCATGCGGCCAGGCATGGGGCCCCCGAGCATGGATGCCTCAAGGAAGCGGTTCCTTCATCAGCATCAGCAGCAGCAGCAAGAGGCGTTGGGAGGAGGCCTCAGACGAGGGTAAGCTATGGAGAAGTGAGAGTGTTTGTGTGACAAAAGGAGAAGTGAGGGAGAGGAACAGTGCCAAGGTTGATTGACCAAGACAGCCTGGTGCCAAATCAGAGCATGGCGCTGTGGAAATCTTGACTTTGCTTTCATATAAATAGGGCTGCAACTAACAGTTACTTTTATAATTGTTTGGTCAACATAATCAGAAATAAAGTGAAAAATTACATTTTCTCAGAGCCCAAGGTGACATTTTCAAATTGCTTCTTTTTCCTGAACAGCGATCCAAAATAATATATTCAATTTACAATGACACAAAACAAGAAACAAGAAAAACAGCAAATCCTCATATTTGACACATTGTTTTTTTTGTTTTCTTAATTAAGTGACTTAATTACTTGATACTTGATTAAGTATCATGACTAAACAGTAGTAAAAAATTGTCAGCCAAGTAACTCAAGTCAAGCCATTTTGTAACAACAGCAACAATGAATGGACAATAAAAAGTTTACTTGAAACTCTTGAAATATTATACTGTTTACATTTTAAATCACATCACATTTCCTGCAACATCTCCCCCTTCTTTCATATCTTGGACATACAAAACCTAATTTTTCTGATTCTGACTGAAGTTAAGTTCAAGTCAAACAGTTAGATTTTATTATCACACTGTTGTTTTGTTGATTTTTATGATGTAATGGTAGCAGAAAAGTGTTCATGAAGATTAGAAACTATTAAATAAAGAGCTGTATATATTTTAGTTTGTGTACTTTGAAGATGTTAAATTGACATGATGCTCAGGGAGAAGTTTGCTCACAGTGTAGTTTGTGGTTAAGGAAATGTACTTGCTAATTTTGCCCGTCGTGGCTCATTAACATCATAACAGCACTGCTCTTTATCTAGCATGTGTTTTTCCCTCTGCACTCTGTTTGTGAAGCAGCTGTACTGTTAAAAGCACGGCTCAGATCACACAGACACGTGGATAGGAGTATCTCATGACTGGCCTTTGCTTAGCAGAGGGTATTTTTGACTTCAAACTACTCAGTGATGCCGCACTCATAAATGTGGCGAGCCATGATGCAAAGCAGTATTTACAGTTTTATCCACAATGAATCTCTTGTCTTCTCAATGTAGTGTGATTAGGGAGCCACAAGGCTAGAGGCACCATCCTAAATTCTCATTAAAGAGCTTCGGAATTAAATTTAGTCATAATGAGGGGGAACTGTGTAATTTAATTAAATAAACAAAACAGCTTTTATGAAGTCAGTAGTAATGATAAGTGAGAGCCCGAGGTGCTCATTCGTGGGACTTAATGAAGAGATAGCAGTGGCCCAGATACTGTTAGCGAATGAAGTCAATGAGGTCTTTCTGTTAGTCTTATATGTGTCAGTGCATGGTCAGTTCCTTGTAAATTGGTTAATGAAGGTCATACTTTTAAAAGGGCAAATGCTAAATGATGAGATAACATTGGCAACATAGTACAGTATGTCCTCATCTCATAAAGTAATATTTTTAGCCATTGGATCCTCCAAATGTTAGAGACAGCATATGGTTAATGTGACCATTTCATTTTACTTTGGAAATCATCATGTTATGTTTTCTGTGTGATTCAGGGCAAAAAGACGCAAGATGGCAGACAAGGTTCTCCCACAGAGGGTAAGAAGGTTTTCATCCAGTGAATCATGTGTTACATGGAACTAGTTTTCCTATAGTTGTCTATGATACTTACGTTCTACCATTGGCTCCTCAGATCAGAGACCTGGTCCCAGAGTCCCAGGCCTACATGGACCTCTTGGCCTTTGAGAGGAAACTGGATCAGACCATCGCCCGAAAGCGTATGGAGATTCAGGAAGCCATCAAGAAGCCCATTATGGTATCTCTTCATGATAATGCATTGTGAAATTTTAAGGAAATCCAATGAAAGGAAATTTAGAGATAAGGTTTCCAGGTTTATGAGGTGCAGACTAATCACAATATTAAAATCCATGATATTTCAGTCCCGGTTCATTTGGTGACACCTGTGGTTACTAGAGGTGAGCAGCGAGTGTGGTTTAATACAAAAACAAAAACTCCTTTAATTCAATTTCAATTCAATTTATTTATATAGCGCCATATCACAACAACAGTCATCTCAAGGCACTTTTCATATAGAGCAGGTCTAGACCATACTAAATCCCACCATGAACAAGCACTAGGCGACAGTGGCAAGGAAAAACTTCCTTTTAAGAGGCAGAAACCTCGAGCAGAACCGGACTCAGGGTGGGCGGCCATCTGCCTCGACCGGTTGGGTTAAGAAGGAGAGAGAGAGGGGGAGAGGGGGGGAGAGGGGGGAGAGAATAGCGAAAGAAGAACATAGCATAACACAGGTTCCATATCAGATGTAAGGTGAGGTAATACAGTAATACAGTAGTAGTAATGATAGTAGTGATAATTAAAGTATTAGCTGCTAACACAGCAATACAACTAATAGCAGTGTAAGTAATTTGTAATTCTAGCAGCAGGTGTTGAGTGGAGTTGTAGGAGCAGCAGGAGACTTGTCATCACAGATCAGACTCTACAGCTCCAGAGGCAGAAATACCTGCAGAAAGAGACAGAAGAGGAGAGAGAGACGGAAGAGCACAATACTACGGGAAAGGGAAGATATTGAGTTAGTAACATGTATTTATGGGATATGAATCCATACAGCAGCTCCTTTGTCAAAAATCCAGCAGAGGAGCGACTGGTGTGTCCATTTACAGTGTAGCCAAACAAACACACATTGTTTCAGTAGTCAGTAAAAAATAACATGATATCTTCACAATAAAAGCCACTGTATGTTTCATCAGTTGAATGCTTTTAGTATGAAGCCACAACTGTAAGAAGTTTTCAGTAGCAGTAACTTCATACAGCTCTGAGATTCCTTTATGAGAGTGAAACTAACACTGTATCATTTGCATGCATCATTTTCTGTGAATGCCTCATGTGTAGATAGGAATCCAGCATAGCAATGGCAGACCCTGCCACTTAAAATCGTTTTTTTATTTTTTATTTTAACTAATTTATGACAACCGCATTTTGTCAAAACCCTTTCTCAACCACTTCAATTTTTTCATTTTAAATTGTTGTTACTGGAATCCCTGATGTGTATGCTTGTTCATCTCCTCTGACACAGCAAAAACGCAAACTCAGGATCTACATTTCCAACACATACACGCCCAGCAAGCCTGAGGGTGAGGAGGCAGAGAAGGTGTCGTCCTGGGAGCTGAGAGTGGAAGGCAAACTTCTGGAGGAAGTATGTGAATAACACACTCATTACATTTGAATCTTGTTGCTCAGTTTCACAATTCTCACTGTGGTCTCACTCCCAAGTATTTCAGTCTCTGTTATTGTGTTTCTGAAAACTTCACAGTCACACAGCTCTGGTTGGCCTGTGTCCTTGGCTCAGACCACGCAACCAGATGTGTGTTTACTGCTCTCCCCACTCCACCCCGCAACTCCCAACACACACACATATGCACTCGTACACACAAGCTCATGCTCTCTTTTGAAACAACGAATTGAAACCACTGGCCTTTACATACCAGGGGCTGACATATCTCCCCTCCCTCCATCAGTTCCAGCTCAACTCATTGTGTCGTCTGGGACCACATGAAGGAGGATTTTTTTTTTCCTGTTAATTTTTCTCCCTCGGCTCATTGGGTTAGGCATGCGTAGGAGTTTTGCATTGAGTAACAGAAAAAGAAATGGGATGTGAGGGAAGGAGTGAAAGGGGTCATGTTGTGCAAACAGTTTGACAGGGCTGGGGAGAGGGTGGGGGTGCAACAGCTTTTTCTAGTTGTCTACAGTTTTGTTCCTCACCACCCCCAATGTGGTCAGAGCTGAACAATGCAGCTGCACAGCCTGACACAGCACAATAAGAAGACACAGATAGCAATCTTGTTGCTCTGCGTTTTCACACTCTTTTATGCACTTTGTATTCCTAGCCCGGCAAGCAAAAGAGGAAGTTCTCATCTTTCTTCAAGAGCCTGGTGATTGAGCTAGATAAGGAGCTCTATGGACCTGACAACCACTTAGTAGAGGTATGACGTAATGACATAATCATTTGATCCAACCACCTCATAACATTTTAAGCGCAAAAAAATGTGGTGAGATTGCTCTTGATTCACCAGTCCCATTTTTCAGCTCTGGTCAAAAAGCAGAGTTCAGCTGGAATCAGTAAAAATCTGGAGCCCATCCTCTCTGAGCCTGTTTGACAGTCCAGAGAGGGGGGCAGCTTTACTAAGAGCTCTTGAATGTGGAAGCTATCCTACCACGTTCAGTTCAGTAACCTTGAATGAATGTGTAAATTAATCTCACAGATAGGGTTATACCAGCCCTTAATGAAAATCTACAGTGTGCTATACCATTTTTGGAATTATCATCAGAAAATGTGTTTTAAGGCCAACTCACAGATTTGTATCTCACATACAAATACAACAGTGGTGAGAGAAAACATTTATGGTAATAGATACCTAATGATTATACCATAAGCCTGGAGCACCACAAGTAAGGGTGGGCATAAACAAGGAGTAAATAGTGGGCTGTGGAGGGGACTTTTTATTTTATCAACATATTTCAGTTAAAATTTTGTGTACTTTGGACTTTTAAGAATTTTACTTGTTTTTATCCTGCAGTGGCATAGAATGCCCACCACCCAGGAGACAGATGGTTTCCAGGTTAAAAGACCCGGCGATGTGAATGTTAAATGCACCCTACTGCTCATGCTTGACCACCAGGTAAGCGTGCATTCACTCATGCTCTTTGCTTGTCCATCTTGTCCAAAACAGTTGTATCCCTGCATGGTATGACTTGGTCAAACCTCTTTCCACTAACTTTGTATTTGCCCCAACGCTTTGTTTCCAGCCCCCTCAGTACAAACTGGACCCACGGCTGGCTCGTCTGCTGGGTGTGCACACGCAGACCAGGGCCAGCATCATGCAAGCTCTCTGGCTCTATATCAAGAACAACAAGCTGCAGGATAGTCATGAGAAGGAGTACATCAACTGCAACCGCTATTTCAGACAAGTAATGGAGTAGTTTTGAGTGGAAGCCAAGTGACAAAATGCTAGCTTTCCCCTTGAGCATAAATTTCCCAGTGTTACGTTGATATTTCAAAATGCCTTAAAAATGATTGTGTATCTGTATTATATCAAATGAGCAGAGTCTTGCTAATGTTGAGCAGTTTCTTTAATGATTTGTTCCTTCAAACTAGTGATTCATGCACCTAATGAGGAGGAAAGTACCATTTGTAGGAAAATAAACATAACCTGTTCTCTAACCAAATGCTCCTCAGATCTTTGGCTGTCCTCGCATGAGGTTCTCTGAAATTCCCATGAAACTGGCAGGCCTGCTGCAGCACCCTGACCCCATCATTATCAATCACATCATTAGGTAAGGGGGTGTGGATTGTTATCCCTCCATCTGTGTTTTTGCATGTGTTACGCTTGTTTGCTCGCCTCTAACTGCCAGTATTGTCAAGATCTCAGGTTTTTTCTAGAATCCTCCAAAGTATTTCTAAAGATTTTAATTTCATGCATGAGCTTTCATTTTCAGCCACTGTGCATTAAATGAGATGTTTTGAGTCATCAATACCCAGTCCTAGTTTGCTCTTAAAATTCTGTCTCACTTTGTGTAATCTCTGAGCAGTGTGGACCCCACGGATCAGAAGAAGACTGCTTGTTATGACATTGATGTGGAGGTTGACGATCCACTGAAGGGACAGATGAACAGTTTTTTGTCCTCTACAACCAACCAACAGGAGATTGCTGCTCTGGAGATGAAGGTCAGCCCAACAGTCAGTCACTCTCACCTGCACCTCACAGGCATTTTTAGGAGAGTTGTAATAAAGGGGAAAAGGGTTTGTTAGAAGAGTGTTATTGATTCCTGTACTGGTTTTGTTTACTACAGATCCATGAGACGATTGAGTACATTAACCAGCTGAAGACCGAGAGAGACTTTATGCTGAGCTTCAGCAATAATCCACAGGATTTCATCCAGGACTGGCTCAAGTCTCAGAGCAGAGATCTGAAGGTAAACATTGGCTCCCAGCACTAACATCTCAACAGGAGTCCATATAGGATGTCATTTTCTGCTGAGAGGGGTCAAAGTATTACAAAATATGTTTTCAATATCAGGTTGCACTGTAGATCTAATTTTAAACTTTTCTTCGAACTCCACTTCTTGAAGCTCCAATGGCTGTTGTATTATCGCAAATAAAACAAGCATCATTTGCTCCAATTAAATTAGCTTAGTGTCTGGATAAAGATGTGCTCCAGTAGGTTCTGGGCTTGCTAGGTGAATTGGTAAATCATCAACTCTTTGTCAGTACAGTTAAAACATTTAAGTCTAAAAAGTGAATTATAAAGTTTTCTGTATTCATGACATTATGGTTCCTGTTCAATAATACATTTCTTTTTCATTAGTTGATGACAGATGTGACAGGAAACCCAGAGGAGGAAAGGAGGACTGAGTTCTACCAGGCACCCTGGGTACCAGAGGCAGTGGGCAGATACATTTACTCCAAAGTAAGAAATTACTGAGCCTAATGCACCTTTAAACTGTGCATGCTCAACACATGTTTTATTGAAAGGGTTCAGTAGAGTGGTATTAGTTTCAATTCACGCTGACATGATCCCTTCTTTGTTTCAGGTGCAACAGAGAAGACAAGAGTTGGAGCAGGTGTTGGGTATCCGACTCACCTAAATACATATTCCAGAGGAGTCACAGCCAACTTTGGTTTACACTTCAGATGATAACGTCTTCTCAATTAAAATTGGAATTAGCTTGGAAAGACACAAGCTAATGTTGCAGCTTAAGTGTTCACAAAGCCATCCTCACTGATGTGGTATGAGATACCAGCTTCTAAGTGGGATACACGTCTTTGTTGTTCCCATAGATAATGATTTTAACACCGACAGAGTTTATGGGACCAAAGAGGTTATTTACATGTCCTTAACAATATGTTTGCCTTGCATTGTCATGTCATTTTGAGCCTGTTCAAATAATCTTTGCGTTGTTCTGCAGTATGTTTTGCTTATGGTACAATATGCTTAAAACATTGTAAACATTGGTGCTGTTTAGGTGTTTTTCACCATCATGTTGTGTGCTATTTTGAATGGGGTTCTGTTTACCTTCACATTTTAAAGCCATAAAGTTTAGATAGGAACAATACCTGGTGTCTGGTAACATCTCAATAAACAAGAATCGGGGGGCATTGTAGAATTAAGCATTTCATTCCAAAATATGTATGTATGTTCACAAGTACATTTAGAAAAACATTTTTTTATCTTCAAAACAGGAATTCTTTAAATATCTTGACTTAGATAAAAAGCTATTGATGCCAATTATAATTTCACAGGTTTTGGTACTGTTTTATATCGGTGGATATATCATATGAAATGAAACATTTCTTTGCTATGTAAGAGACCAGGATTTCCATGAAAGTTCCTCTCTGGGAAAAGATTGAACTCCTTATTTGTTCATGGACATGAATCCACTCTGTCCAGCTGTAATTCAGCTTTTTTTTTTTTTTTTTTTTAACTTCTTGAATGTTTACATGCTGTTTTCATTTGTGATTGGAGTTTTTCATTGTTTTAATTCCAGATAGAGGAACTATTTGGGAGACTCTTTGGGTTGAAAGGATCTCACTGTGCGATCTGTACCTCCCAAGAAGGTTAACTGGTGTTTATAATATAGGAATGCAGTTGTAGCATGTCAACTAAACAATGCACCAAATTGTTGTGTACAGTTTGTAGTTTCACAAGTTAACTTTTCATTGAAATGCTGTTTTCTTAAGGTTTTGTAAGAAGAATTTCTTGAAACATTCCATGTTCACAGATATCGCTGTGCCAAAATGTGTTTTGTGAAGAAGGCACTTAGAATTTAAGAAATGTTGTATGTACAAATGTTTTTGTACAGCCTCTTTGTAAAACGTTTGCATGTTGTGTATCAATCAAAGGCCTTTATCTTTTATACATTTGGAGTATTTTTTTGCAATAAACATACTTACAAATGGGTGTTATATTGTCCTCTTTAAAAGTCTACACCCTCTTGCAGAATGGCTTATATTGCCTTTTAGAAAAGCACTAAAATTAAACTTTTACATAAATTTCTTATCTTTTTGTGATTATTTTTACATTAAGATACAGGCCTTTTCTCAGGTTGTACAGTGAATGGCCTGAGGTCATGCTTTCGTTGTGCATGTTAGTGCTGGTCTAAGAGCTCAGGTATAGGCTCTGAGAGCAGCAGTTTCAACAGGTATGGCTGGTTTGAAGAAGAACTGGGACATATTTATCACTCCTCAAATAACAATGTAGAGCAGGTCTAGACCATACTCTTTAAAATGTGATATTTACAGAGAGAGACCCAACAGATCCCAGCATGAGCAAGCACTAGTCAACAGTGGCAAGGAAAAACTTCCTTTTAAGAGGCAGAAACCTTGAGCAGAACCGGACTCAGGGTGGGCGGCCATCTGCCTCGACCTCGACCATATACAGTCTATGACCTCGACCGACTCTGTATCCCCCCGTTCTCTCCCTCTGAGTGTGTGTGTGTGTATATAGCTTCACATTTGCACTCGCCAACGTGTGTCGTCATTGGTCATGACCGTTTGGGAGGAGCTCAGAGAGGCGGAGGAAGTCAGATTTAAACTACCGCTTGAGCAGGTGCCTCGGTTTGTCAGTACTATGAGAGCACTTAATTACTGGAGAAGCATGGATGCTAAAACAAGTTTTGAAGCTAATTTTTGTGGAACACGAGTGAGGCTGGATGCCGAACACACGCGAAGGTAAGGCTAAGGAACTAACTAGCTAGCGGCTAGCGTTAGCATTTGCGTTAGCGGTGAGCGTTAGCATTAGCCTTCTCTTTTAACGTTGTTTGTTTGTGTATTTATGTTTCCGTGACTGAGGCGCCCTGACATGAGTTGTGGACTCCCAGTGTGGACGGGTGAAAACCCAAGGAGTTCTTCATAGTCTGTTTAAATCCCTGTTGCAATTGTTTGCCGTCACTTTACCGACATCTTGCATCTCTTTGTAATTTTGTGTTCCATCCTGGTCATTCTAGCTCGGTTTATAGCGGTCTATCATGTCGTTGTCAATGATTTGTGTCTATTTGTGGTCATTTTGTATTATTTTGCGTCTGTACCTGGCTGCTTTATACCGTGATGTCAGCGTTAACAACAGCAATTTTGAGGTGCTGCCACGGCCATGCTCTTTGACAAAAACGCAAGTTTTTGGTATAATGTTAATCACAAGGCATTACCAGTAAACTGACTGAGTTTGAAGTTGATATGATTAAAACTCTAAAAGGAGTTCTTTCAAATACAGTGTCCCCAAATGGCCAAAAATGAGCAAAATTTGCGTATTAAAGTCAAAATGGCTGACTTCCTGTTGGTTTGAGGTCATGACATCAGGAGACTTTTTTGTACATCTGGGCATGTTATATATGTGGTCCTAATTTCGGCCACCTACGACAAGTCCAATGGAGGATCACTTTTGAATGTTTCCTTCGTACGCTTTGTTCTCAGGCCTTAATAAGTAAAGTAATATGTAATGGTAAAAGTAATCTAATATTAGAGGTAGCAGTAAAAGTAATCTGTAATGTAAAAGCAATGCAGAAGTAATAGCAATCCAAAATAGAAGGAAAAATATCACGTTATAGTAAGACATCAAAAACTTAATTTTATAGTAAGGCATAAAATATCAAAAAATGTTGCAGTATAGTAAGGCATAAAAATGTTTTGTTAAATGTTCTGTTTCAGCTGTAATGTTTAATATTTTTCTGTGTTTTCATGGTTAAACTGTTGATGAAGAATAGGTAGTAGCGTATTGATTATTTTCCTCTGTATGTTTCCCTTTGATTTTCTCCAGGTGTCTCCACTTCATCCATGACATCGTCCACAATTGCCAAGACGTCGTCCACGATCGCAGAGATATGGTCCATGATCGGAGAGACATTGTCGAGGATGAGGGAAACATCGGAGACGTTGTCCGTGACTTGCAGAGACGTGCAAAAAGTGATGGAGTTCCCCGATTTGATGGCAGTCAGAGAGATATTGTCGATGATCACAGAGACTTTGTCCATAATCTCAGAGACATTGTCCGCAATCACAGAGACGTCGTCCACAATCACAGAGACCTCATCCACGATTACAGAGACTTCGTACAATGAAGAAGTTTTGTGAGACCAGGACAGAAGCCTCCAGGTAATTCACAAACAGCTTTAAATAAACTGTCCTACACAGAGTACTGACATTAACAAAAAATGTCATAGTATAGTGTGGCATCAAAAATTGTCAAAAAATGTCATAGTATAATAAGGCATGAAAATTGCTAAAAAAGTCATAGTAAGGCATGAAAATTGCTCAAAAAAATGTCATAGTATAGTATGGCGTCAAAATTGCTCAAAAAATGTCATAGTATAGTAAGGCTTCAAAAACCATCAAAAAAGGTCATAGTATAGTATGGTGTCAAAAATGGTCAAAAAATGTAAGGCGTGAAAATTGCTCAAAAAAAGTCATAGTATAGTAAGGCTTCAAAAACCATCTAAAAATGTCATAGTATAGTATGGTGTCAAAATTGGTCAAAAAATGTCATAGTATAGTATGGCGTCAAAAATGGTCAAAAAATGTTATAGTATAGTATGGTGTCAAAAAATGTCATAGTATAGTATGGCGTCAAAATTGCTCAAAAAAAGTCATAGTATAGTATGGCGTCAAAATTGCTCAAAAAATGTCATAGTA
>BRZM01000029.1:8046753-8078021 GCA_033238685.1 Lates japonicus | reverse complement strand
CACCTGGATGAGTGGTCGTGGAGATCACTGCAACCCCTGACCCCTGGCCTCTGGTAAGAGTCTCTGCTTCTTACCCGAGGGGGTCAGCTTTGCAACCTGAGTCTGGACAGGGAAACTCCTTAGTGTGAATGCACTGGGATCATAAAGAAGAGGAAACCTCTTCTTCAGAAATCTGTTTTTCAGTTGCTTACCAGACAAGGACAAATCAAGGGTTGTGTGTATGGGCTGCCCTACTGTTGTTTTATCTCTGTGCTTTTTCATTCTTGTTTTAGTAATACCCACATGCTTTTCTGCGTTTGCACGTCATTGTAATTTATTATTGGTAAACTATCTTGCGCATATTCATTGTTCAGACTATCTGAATAAGATTCATGATAAGTTTGGCCAATGCTTTTGAGTTTTAACATTCATGAAGGCACCCGCTGATATTAAGCTTTTCATCATCCATTATTTGAGTTATCTGTACTTAACATAAATTCAGCTTCTTACTGATACTGACTGAGTGATAAGCAGTCTAAATGTGACCTCTTACAAGTAATATGAAGTCAGCTTACACAGATCTTGGGTTAGAATTATTGCATTGAAATTTAAACCAGATGCAATCAAGTCTTTACAAAGGTTTCTGCAGCTGTTGTCCTTCTCATCTGATCTGAAAATTGAAGCAGCTAATCAGTGGATTTAAGTGTACTTCAGTCAGATAAGATTTTCAAGTCAGACAAGCCCAAAAGTAGAACCCAAGGACTTGTAGTCACTGAGATGTGTTATCATCGAGTCTTTAAGTTTTTGTTTTGCCTTAAAATGCACTGTTATGATGTACAGTATTGGCCTAGGTAATATACTTGATATTGTGGATCTACAGTATATTATTCCCAGTCACCCAGTCTCTAAACTGTCAAAGGGAATGGCCCAGTCACTCCACTCTACATCCTCATAGACGAGCCTGTGGGTCAGGTTGAAAGCACAAAAAAGAGAAATGTTGCTCTTTATTTTACTCCAAAGGCCCCAAAGTCTGTAGATTTGTATTATCAGATTCACACCATGTTCAAGTCCCCATGTCTCTGTTCCTGTCACAGTGAAAGATTAAGAAAGAGTTATCAGTCTTTGCAAAACTAACACTGTTTTTGACTCCTCCTGCTGGGCTTTTTTCTCCATGACCTCCCCTTTGATTCATGCTGCTCTACATGCACATACTGCACAGGGGACGTCACAGGAAACCACAAGTTGGTTTTGCCTCTGTGCCATGTTTGGGAAACATTCATACCGCCCACCCAGTTCCCTCATAGAGCCTTGACATTGTTTAATCATGCAAGGCTGTAAGTGTGCAGTGATAAAAGGCAGGATTCTGTTTTCAACCCTCCAAGTAGTTTTCACTTCTGTTTGTCAAGCACAGAAGTAGCTCTGCTCCACTGTAAAACGTTAGAGCTTTGTCGAGCCGACCTAGATGTTTTGGCCTCGGCGCAGACCCTGTGTTGCCCCAGAGAGAAACAGGGAATTTCCACTGAAACATGGTTTCCTCTCTCCACGTAACACTGACAGTATGGTTTGTGGTGCTGCCGGAGGAGAATGAGGTTGCAAGTTAATAACCAAAACTCCCGCCCTGCTGTTGAGTCAAAGGCACTGCTTCTGTCTGAACCACTGAAGAGAGCAGGTCATAGTGACCCAGCCAAGAGGAGATCAAAACAAACTGCCTGCAAACTTATTTCTCATGTCTTCTTCCTCAAGTGTTAGCATATGTCCTCCCAGACAAACCAAATGTGTTTAAGCTCTAGTGAGCCAGCACACTGAAGGGGAGAGACATGGTGAGTCGTGCAAACACGAGATAGTATAGATATCCAGAGACAGATGGTGAAAAAAAATGTTTTCATGAAATATTGGCATTGTGTGATAGTTTGTCTCCCTCTGCAAGTGCACTTTTACTTTTGAATTTTCATTTTTGTTTTGTTTATATGCTGTAACTATAGAATTGTACATTTTATTTTACTTGAACTGTATACTGTAATAAAGATTTTAATTGTAGATGTCATCATTTCTTACTAAATAACAACTGAGATTCTTAATTTCCTTGACCTCTGCTGTCTGCTGTTGTCAGAGGTTTGATTTGTTTATTGCTCACTGCTTACGTGAAGGTAACGATCAAAGGATGTTGACTTCCTGAGCTGTTAGGGGCCGTGAGCAGCAACTCTGATCACTCGTAGTCACAAGATTTTTTGCCATCTGTACACAGTTATCAAGTCATCTAAATGGTCGAATACTGTTAAACCAGAGTAAACTTGCAGTCATTTGTATGTATTTATTGTACAGTTCCTCAAAATAGCCATATGATAAGCATTATTTTCTCACTTCTTCTAGCCTGGATTCAGTCATGTGATGAACACAATCCAACTCAGTTGTTGCTTAGTAACTAATGTTATATAATCAACCTTAATACTACTGTACATCTCAAGTAACCTATGCTGTAAATAAGATTTGTCTATTGTCTATTGAGGGTGAGTGTTGCTCATTGATTGTAATGATTATGCAATTCCCAGTAAACTGCTTGTTTTTTCAGTTAACACCTCTCACCTGTCTTCTGGATGTTAATGTTTAAATCTGTGTCTTGTCTCTAAGCAACTGTAGGTTCCTGGTGAAGTGCTCCATTTGTTGCTTGAGGTGAGTTAAAGAGCATCCGATCTTGAATGTGGGTAAATCTCATGTTTTTTTCCCTTCCTTCTCTTCTGCGTGCACAAATGTGAGCAGCAACTTATTACACGTCAGGTTTATAGCCCTGCTGGGTTAACAGACCCCTAAATTTAACAATTGAATCCATGTGCATGATTCATTCTCCTCATCGTCCATTCTTCAGTCGTTTCTCTCTCAGGCAGTCAGGGTGAGGTTAGGATATCAGAGGACTCGTATGATGAAGAGTAAATGCCCTCTGTGTCCAATTGTCTGGATTTATGTTCCTGGGTCGATGGAGTAACAGCTAGAGTGGTTTAATGTAGCTGAAGTGGATATATTGACTGATTTATTGATCCTAGACAGGCTGTCAGGATGACCTCATAACCAAATTGCACAATTTACTATGGTAGAAGTGATGTTTCACCACTAGATGGTGCTAAATATTGAACAGACAAATTTCCTGTATTTTAAGACAAAGGCTGCTGAGATCATCTCCTGAGGTTCAGTCAATTGTTGTATTTAGTCTTTGTTAAAAGCTAACAAATATTAGAGAAGAATATTTATTACCAAATTTGGTTTAGGATATTAATTCTATATTTTAAAACACTGAGTTATATCTGTGGGCAGAAAAAATGTCAAGATCTAATTTTAGAAAAATTCCCTTTTTATAGAGGATTAATTAGAAACAGTCATTCATGTATCACTTCATCTGTTTATTATTTACATATAATGGGACATAGTGATGTGGGTGGTTGAACTGGAGACAGTGAAACATACAAACACACATCTTCCATCAACAAACTCACAGGTGGACAAGAGGGGAAGCAGTACATATTTCACTATTGCCTATAAAAAAAACAAAAAAAATACAAAAGTTGAACAGTAACATTTGAGACCACTTTTGTGACTGGATATGGTTAGATTAGAGTATGACAAGTAATTTCATAAACCTTTAACTCCAGCAAAGGGAAATTAATACAAGTGGATTTTTTGTTGAAGTTCATGAGGCTTGTCAGAGGAATTTAAAAACCAATTTACTTTATGCAATGCTAAGGGAATTTCTGGATCTTAAACGTGTAAATATTGCCCAGACCATATAGTGAGCAAGGACCATTTCTTCTGGAATGAATGTGTCAATTTCACAATATTCAACATACGTACAAGATACACTGTATGTACACAACATACGAAGCAAACTTCACAGTACTGCTTTATGTAAAATATACTGTCTGTGCCCAGGTCTTATTCCGTCTGAGTGCCCTTGTGTTTTAAGTGTTTTACGTGTGACCAACAAGCACCATGTAATATAATGAGTTTTTTAAATGCCATGAAAATGATTACAGAAGCCAGCGGAGCTAAAATAACCTACAGCGTTTATCATCATCAGCCGTGAGGACGTCTGGCACAGCACAGGTTGCCATAACACACTGTCAAAATGGCACTCATCCTAAGTACACTCCGTTCAATTATGAACTTGCCGCGCAGGGTCAATTGCTCTAAAGGGCTTTCTAGTTGTAGTTTACTTGTACTATGATCCGGATAGAAAAACGCAGTAGAGTAGCCATGGTGACTCAAATACCACACATCTGCGAGGTCTTTCCTTTACATGAGTTTACAGGAATGGCCGCAAGGGCTGTTATAACTTCTAAGTGCATGTTAGATCATTATAGGTGGACTCTCTTTGTACATGATGCTTGTTAGTTACAGTAGTGCTATTAAATGAATGTCGAGGTTAATGAAGGGTGGAGAGGAGGAGGGCAGGAGAGAGCAGTGTCACACTGGTGGGTCTACATCAGTGTTTCCACACTCCACAGATATAAATGTGATGACTAACTACATGAAATAACTCACTTCTGCAGCCTCTGGCTTTGGGGAAAAAGGGAATATAATATAAAACTGACTGTAACTCAGACGGCATGTGAAATGTCAACATGTTGAAATGTACAGCCTTTACGCTGGGTGACTCCATTAGCAGTAGAACAAATAGAGAATATTGGAACATATAGACTGCTATGACAAAGCGATTAACTGGACTGTATACTGTATATCCATATGTAAACAATATTGTGTATTTCTATCTCTAAATCCCCCCTCCCCCTCCTGAAGTTCTGTAAGTGTTGGCTCTGTAGAGGCAGGAATATAATAGGGGGTCCTTTCCAGAGGGACAGGAACGAGGAGTAGGTCGGTTTAGGTGCCAGGGCAGCAAAAAAAGTGGGCAGGTAGGGAAGAATGGTTGTCTGGTTTCTATTCCAGCGACTGGAGCATGAGGAGCTGCTTGAGAACCTTGGTCTGACTGGTCTCTCTGATCTCTCCTGCAAGGAACATCTCATCCACCACCGTGTACACCTTAAAATGCAGAGAGACGGAGGAGGATTAGAAGGCAGACAAAGGAAACGAGAGGATTATGGCAGTTAAGGACTAAAATAGAATACACATACCACAGACCACATGTGGCATTGTGTAAACTGAAACCAAAGTGACATTATCTTCTTCTCTACACATGAAAGGGCTGGGGTTTCTGGAAAATTGTCTTACACTGCACAATGACAAGTCATCATCTAACCTGTGGTCATCATTACTCAACTGCACTTCTGTGTCATCAAAACACAAAAATAACTGCTGGATGACTAAACACACTATGTAGCTAACATTAGCACATGTGATGAATGACTGGATGAATCATTCTACCTTGCCACACACCTGAGGGAAATGGGTGACTGAGCTAGTAGTTCATCAGTGGATGGGAAGGACTTGATTGTCTGAAAAAGCTGGTTTTTCATACTTGTTAACTTTGGTTGTAGCACTGCATCAAACTGCTTTGAGCTTCATTAAAGTCCAGCGTGTGGGTGGATGACGTTCAGACACCTTAGCTAATTAGCAAGAACAATGGTGGCGATTGGGGGTAGTGAGCTTGGAGCTGTTTGTTGCTTAGCATTTCTTTGTATGAAAAATATATAACATAATTTAAATGGATCTCGGCGAATGACTGCTCTGGTTGTAAATATTACATCGGTTGCCATGACACTGCAATCAAAGAAACATATTCTCATCTGCCTTTTGTCCTCTCCTGTGCCTTCCGTTTGATCAAGGCACTTGCAAAGTAATTTGAAAATCTCACAAGGCAAATATAATCTCTCCTTGTCCTTACCTTGTAGAAGTTGAACACAAGGTCCAGTTCGCACACATTGTGAAAATACTCGTTCAGCACCTTACAAGAAAGAGTGGAACAGTAAAAAATAAATCAGACCTCTAATTGAATTGGATAGCAGTCAGGAGATAATAAAGTCTACTTTGAGGAAACATAAAGATATATAATAACTGTGTGTCTTAATGTGATGCATTAGTGCAGAAATATACTGTAGTAGTAGCAGAAACCACTTAACAACCATGTAATAAGCTGATTTCCACTATAAGCACATCCATCTAAAATAAGCCAAATTAAAATTTATGTGGTTCACATCTCATCTGGTCTCCATGAGAGATCGTCTTGAAGCAGTGATATGGTGTCATTCACAGTGGCAGAATTACTGACCCCTTGTTAATAATTTGATTCAGTGGATGTTCAAATGAGCACCGTGAAGTCCTGCTGGGAGCTGATGTGCGGTTCAGCTCAGTTTATCTTAACATGAGCGATGGTGCAGTGTCTAAAGAAAAATGATACGCTAAAAAAACACCCACTGTATTGATTTTAAATTGGTTATTTCTCCTTCAGCATGTGGCCATATGCAACATCAAGCTAGGAGAGTACAACTGAAGACTACTGTTTGTTTCAGGAAACAAGTACATGCATTCCTTCATAGACAAACATTAAACCATTTTCTATCCGGAGCCCTGAGGGGTGAAGGTCATTTGATGTAATGTTTGACTATGAAGGAATGCATGTACTTGTTTCCTGAAACAAACAGTAGATAGTACTTCAAGATCACGGTTTAAGTTGGTGCTATTTGATTTATAAAACTGAATATGATTAGAAAAAGAAAAAACTTTTAAACAGCAATTAACAAACTAAGTAAGAGAACAAGACCCACGTGAGCTGCCTAATGCCTCCACATAATCACCAACAATTAGAAAAAACATAGATTAGTTACGCTGCTGATTAAATCACTGATTAAACCAAATTAATTCACAAATAAAAACAGTTCTATTTCAAAAGACATATCCATGATTTAACAGTGACACTAGCTATTTCCTGGTTGTCCAAAGACAGAATAATTTGATTAATTACAGCCTGACAAAATGAATATTTCCAGCTCAGCTCCACAGGAGAAATCTGTTGTGTAATAGTGGAATTTCCATCACAGATTTCTGCTATTTGGAAAAACTCTGTTACAGATAAAAATGCCAATATGATGACATGTACATATATACAATGGTGACTGCCAATAACACTGCAGTCAGTAAGGACAAATTAGAATAGGAGCAACGATCAATTCAGACTGATGTAACCTGGCGTTCCACGAAAGTCGTGAATGAAGCACTCATTCTTCATCAAAACCATATCATCATAGGTCTCTGGTTCCCTTAGTGAACTGAGTCAAAACGCCGGAACAATCAACAAATATCATCTAACTTTTATTTATTTGCTTGTTAGAAATTAAAGTAGCTTGACTGATTCACTTCACAGAGCTCTATTTACTCTCCTTTAAAGGATATGTCACTGATACACTGATAGTTTTGGAAATCAGTGTTTGTGATGCAATATCTGCTAAATTAATAAGATTAAAATATCAGTAGATCTGCCATCAGGCAACATCTGAAATAATGAGTAGCAGAAAATACTGAAGTGCAGTTAGTTTGCTGTTTTTGCTGCATTTTCACTTTTTGCCCAACATGAGCACTGGCAGGAGGCATCTGTGCTAAAGCCGATCATACAGTATTACTGATACTGATAGATAGTAGGATTAGGAAACTGCTATGTTTTTATGTGACCAAAATGTTTGCATATTATACAAGCATTAGCTCCCAAATCTGAAATTATTAGATCACTGCATTTCTAGCATCATCTGTCCTCTTGAGCAGCCTGTTGTTAGCCAGTTGTGCAGTGTCTATGCAGTCAGACTCAGTTTATAATTGGTGATCAATTTGTTGTTTTATTATTGAGGACTTATTTCCAGCATTGCTCAACCTAGCGTTGTCTAACACTGACGAAAGATGATAATGGCACAGCCTGAACATAAGAATGTAAAAAGAATTTGATTCTATGGACAAGTGTGTGTTGGAATTTGTACTGAAATGGACTGCCATGCTAATCGGTTACACTGTGACTCATTTGTTGTCCTCGCAACAATCTGATAATCCGTGACAGTGATTTAAATACCATTGTGAAATCATGCTTGTGTCTCTTAATGTAAGGCGTATCACTAGTAAACTTGAGTATGGAATAAAAAAACAATTAATTTCTATTTAGGCTGTAGTCCATACTTCTTACAAGACCACAGGTTTGATAATAAGGAGCTGCGGGACAGAGTATTTTGAAGGAAAATCATCAGCACACATTCCTGAAAACATCAACAAACTAAATCATCATAGTTCACTTACTAAATCTATATACCACGTTTTGTGTGTGTCATTTACCTCTACAAAATTGTGGATTCCCTCGAGGTATGCCAAGTTGTTATCAGTCACGTCCACACAAATACAGAAGTACAGACCAGCATAACGCCGGTAAATGATCTTGAAGTTTCTGAACTGTGGGAACAAGACAGATAAAGCCTCTCAACAATTTTGTCTCTCATGTTATGACAGCAACAGCAGCTTTACTGGGGCTTAAGCTTTCCGGCTACAAGACGAAACACACCCAGTACACTATAATAACTGTGGAACAAAATGCATCATAAAAGTGATGAGCAGGAGTTTGTCCACTTTTAACAATGTATTTCTCTTGGGTGGTTATCAGGGCTTTTTTTAAATTGCTTCAGAAATTGTTTTAAATGGTTTAAGATTTGTTTAAGTGGCTATTGGAAAAAGTTTGTAATGTGGGACACATATGAGTCATCCAATTATTTTACTGTGAAGGAGCCACGACAGAGATTTTTAACAACGGTGTGGTTTCAGTCATTACACTGTGGTCCTTGATAGGATTTAGACAAAAATTCTGGTTCAGCTGAACAAAGTAACAAATTAGGGCATGTCACTGAACCACCCATTTTTAAAAAAGAACTATACAATCATACATGCACACACAAGATACCAACTGATCCCATACCTCCACGAAGTTAGTGTGTTTGGCATCCCTGACAGTTACCACAGCATGCACTTCCTCAATCAACTTCTGTTTTTCATCGTCATCAAACTGCATGTACCATTTGGCCAGTCGTGTCTTCCCTGCTCGGTTCTGAATGAGGATAAAGCGGATCTGTGCAATAGAAATGGAAAAAAATAAAAGGACAAAATGAGATTACAACAGGAACAATCTACTGATATATTTGCTCTCTGTGTCTACCTGATTTGACCATTGGTAGAATATAACACTTGGAGTATTTTCTTACATTTAACTGACATACAAGACCTATGAGTAACTTTTAAAATATGATGTGCATGTGTGTTATACACTAAGCTACACAACAGTATATGTGAGTGGAACAGAAACGATTAATTGGCAACTATTTTTCATAAGTCTGAGTAATTTTTCAAGCACAAATGTCAAACTCTTCACGGTGCCAGCTTCTCACAAGTGATGATTTGCTGCTTTTCCTTTAAATTATTTCAATTTGAATTTATTTCTAATCAGATCGTTTCACTTTGAGCTCTGTGTAATTGTGATTGTTGTGCATTTCTCGCTGTTTTCAAGATAAATCAAGAAAATAACCAGCCAAATTATCCATTATGAAAATAAGCATTAGTGGATTTTTCTACAATAAACAGTCTTACTTCTATTTATTTAAGTTTATTTTCCATTCATACAATTTCACTTAGGATTTTGAAAGCAGTATATTTGTGATGGAGTATTCTGAAGCCGTGGTATTGGTAATTTTACTTAACAAAACGACCTGAGTAGCTACTTCCTACACCACTCGATTTGACATATAGAGAATTCATACATTAGACACGACTATGTCCCGTTATTATGGTGAGGACAAGCTGTTTCCCATTGTAACATAGTTTACGTAAAGGGTTCTCAATATCCAGCAAACCAATTCATTAACATCTAAAGACCCTGTCATTAAGCAGTACACTTATTACACTGTAGATAAATACTAATTAGCGTTAGCTTTAGCTAACGTGAAAGCTAGCGTTAGCTGAACCGCACCCACTTTTGTATGACAATCTGACTATGCGTGACATTTCACAAAGTAAAAATGACTGACATGTGATCTATTACAGTTAAGTGGTGGTTAGTCTCTGTGGTAAAACGACGTGACTTCAAATGTGTGGCCTATGCCTACGATGGTAAGATAGCTAGCTAACTAGCTTTAGCTAACGTTTCCTACTGACTGAATGAAGCAGTTAACTATCGCTAACACGCTACCATTATGGGAAGAAAATAGAGCAGTGTTCATCTGTGACATATTTACCATTTTCGTTTCCTAAACTCCGCAGTAGCACGTTGCTGTACAGTTATGCTACGATTTTAGATAAACACATCAGTAATTTTTCGACCGCTCGTCCGCTATCTCCTCAGAGCTACCAGGAAGAGTAGAACGACGCTTAGCTGCACTGCATGATGGGGGATGTAGTGTTTGTTGCCACACTTACAACACATTTTAGGCGGTATGGCACTACAAGAACCAGCGCTGTCTCTTGTTGAGTCGTGCTTTGGATCACATGAGAAGCAAAAGGGACGTTACAGATGTTTTCTGTAGCAGAAACATTTTGGATGTACTGAATACGAGTTTAAATAAACTATGAAGAAAGATAACGATGGCAAACGTAAAAACATAATGTACCACCTCACAGCAGCGAGTCTGAGTAAAGGCATACGTTTTTAATGAAGCTAAAAGTTTTATTTGAATATACTAAAAGATTTTCCAGCTCAAGATTTCTTACAAAAAAAAGGGAATGCTATATTTATATTCATGATATCAAAAGTAAACAAAAGTTTTTTTTATTTTTATTGAAAATAATGTTTCCTTTAAAAGTAAGTTTTATTGTGTGTGAGGTTACATGTACCACATTTGTGACACACCTCTGAATTATTTTCATACACACTACAAAATGAAAAAGCAGCAATATATATTTCCACCCTCTTGAGGTTACATTATTTGTGGTTGTTTTCTGCAGAGTCAGGGCTCAGGGTTTGTTTACTGGTCTGGTTGGGCAGCCAAGTCACCACAGAACATTGCCCAGACAGCTTGGACAGCTCGCCTCTCTGAGCGTTCAGGGCATTTAGGGAGTCAGAGGGAGATGGGGGGGGGGGGGGGACTGTGATTGTCAGGGATTGCACAACTGTGAGTGGAGGAATGTGCTTGCCCTTGGGACCCAGAAATATTTCAGCTGCAAATACAGAGAGGGTTGAGGTGGGACAGGGAAAAGAAATAAAATGAAAGGGAAAACCAGCCAGTGAGTAAACGATAAGTGTGGAGTTTTTCTTCTATATTATGCCTGCAGCTGTGTTTTCATACTGGTGTGTCCAGTCCAGTGGTAATTATTATATGAGAATGTGTGTCATACATAAATGAACAAGCTTTATGATAAGGCCTGTCCCATGGTGAAAAAAAAAAAAAACTGAAGTAGGAGAAAGGGATGTAAAACAGAGGCAGATTATCCAACAGAAACTTTGACCCCTGCTAATCTTGCTCTGTGTGATTGGGGTCATGCAAATATTGCTGAGAACACAGTGACTAATGTGATCGGACAGAAGCTTGTGGACTTACTCAAACGGAGGGCAGCGCACCTTGAACCCTGCCTGGCTGTGTATTTAATGGTGGGTCTCATTTCAAACTGTCAAAGCACACATAGTGCACTTTATACATCTTAATTCTATAATCTATGCTATTCAACAGCCCAGGAGGTTGAATAGTGTAACAGCTTTTACTTTGACTGGAACTTTAAAGAGAAGCTTCTGACATGATGTCTGTACTGTTTCTAGGGCACAGTGTTTCAGTTTTAAATTCCCCATAAAGTGTCAAATTCCATTTCAAAATCAATAAATTGAGTTTTACAGCCCTGTGAAGTATTTGTTTTCATGTCACACTGAGTTTAGATTACCAGATTGGAATTGTATGTTCTAGGAAGTTCATGGACAGACTAACAAGGAGAGAAAGGAGAATTCCAGGAGAAAGCCCCAGTGCAAGACACTAAACATCTGTTTGAGCTGTTAGTACGGGCAGTTGTCTTGTACAACACTAAAGAAAATTCTCCAACTATGTGGAAGTAATTGTATTGCCTTTCTGAAAAAAAAAAAACAGATCAGAAAAAAAGAAAAGTCTGAAATTTGCCATAGGAGCTTAAATTTTTCATCAGTGAGTAGCTGAAATCATCAAAGAACAGACAACTTCACAGCCACTTTTTTACCGAGTGGATGACTCAGTGCACAACACACACTGTATAATTAGGACTAACCTTTGAGATGATTGATTTTCTCAGTAAAGGTATTAAATATTTCCCCTCTGTGCTGCTCAATAAGGTTTTGGGTAGGAGTCCTCGGGCGAACGCGCAACAAATCTATTCCACGTGGTGCAGCCATGAAATGTAAAAATCTGTTTCTCAATGAATTACGTTTGAGTTTGCACAGGGAAATGGAGATCACTTGTGAGAGGAAGTGGTGTGTAAGACATGGGGCCAAGAGGGCAACTGGACCAAAATAAAGTTAATTAATTATAATCAAGATGACATGAACGCATTCCTTTTCTTTTCTGTAGCCCAGAAACAGTGTTGCAACAGAGCAGACCAGAATAGTTTGACATCAGTGATGTAGTAGCACATAAAAAGCAAGTAAACTGAGATCTGCAGTTGATCATCATGAGGCAAACAACCACCAATAAAAACAACTTAACAAGCTCTTTGAGGAGGGTAAACTGAAAACCCATCTCAAACATTATTACTTGTCCTGGAAAAATATATTAGAATTTTATATGTTGTAACATTTATGTTGTGTATTTTTGTGTATTTGATTTATTTGAATGAAAGTGGCCATATGAATGACAAAACCATCAAACGTTGTTTAAATACAGTATGAAATCATCAGTAATTCCTAAAAAATATTCCATTACAAGTAAAAGTCCTCTGTTCTTTTTACTCAAGTAGAAGAACAGATGCAACAGTGGCAAGATGTACTTTGTTCTCATTACAGAATATGGCCCTTGTCAGATTACTATATAATTGGATTATTATCATTAATGATGCCAATATTATTTTACATGTTGTAGCTGGTTGAGGCGGCTCAACTACTTCATATGCTATTGGGAACTTTAATCTATAGTTGTGCATCATAGTTTGAGATCCATGAAGTGGACAAGATCCAAGACTGAGACAAAATCTATTATAAGATGGATAAAGTGGAAAATATACAGCATGTGTGTTAAAAATGAAAATGGCAGCTGGTTTGCCACCCACACCTTTACCTCCTCCTTACTTCTCCCCCCTGCTTTTTTGTTGTTGAATGCTTCACTATACATGGATAAGTCCATAACTTTGCAGTGACTGTGATGTAGATGTAATGGTGCCAGGCCATTATGTTGTTTATGTTGCATATTTTAAGACATAAAGAGGAATATCTGATAAAACACTATACCATACCACGTACCATATGCTTAGAACGTAAATGTACATAAAAATCTGTCACAATTAAAATATGCAAGATAAAAAGATAAATAAATGAGATATAGTGAAAATGTAAATATAAATAGCCAAACAGAAAATGAGAATAGTGAAGTATAAGTACTATAAAACTGTAGCTGAAGCACAGTTTACTCAAGTTTGAGCACATTTTACCTATCTTTAAAATATACTGTGTGACTTCCATTCATTATCACAGATTTTATGTTATTTTTTAATTAGTCCTGTCATAATCATAAACCTACAAGTCTGTATGATTGTATGTGTTTATACATAAAACTTTTTTTTCTCAGCTGGTTGATGCATTTGAACAAAGTGTGTTCTCTTAGGCTGTTTAGAATATGTAAAATAATATTTTAAAAAATCTAGTAGTCACCATTTAAGCTACATCTTAACGTGGAGTAATGAACAGTGGTATCACGAACAGCGTGCGTTTGTTGTAATTGTGTCCATGAACCGCTGGGCGAGACTCTCCCTCTCTCTCTCTCTCTGTTCTCTGTGAATAGGAGGGGAGATGCTGGATTCGGGGAAGGTCCGCCATTATTGGGAAGCTGAAAAAAAAATAGACTTATACACACCGTCACACATTTAGCCTGCAAGGGGCTTAACATTAGAAAGGAAAACACAACGGTTTCCGACGAGCTGTTGTTCACTAAAAAAAAACCCCACCAGCGCTTTGGTGAATGAAGGCGGGACACTGCGAACGCGTTTCCATACGGACTCTTTTATTTTTGACACAACAAAGGAAATAATAATTGGTCAAAACAACGTGGTGGTGAACCAAGAAGGAAAAACACACCGAAACAGCGCTTTCCAACGCCTCCCCCTCTTCTCTCCTCGTTTCCAGCCGTGGTGAAAAGACTGGAGTTTGAACGGCATTTTTTTTTCTGTTCTTGACGAAAATTTAGTTGTTTTTTCCCCCTCTCTCCTCAGACAGGAGAGAGAGGGAGAGAGATATGCATCTGAAAACTTCAGACTGATGAAAACGAACACTTAACGTGAGGGAGCAATGGACACGCAGTCTGTTTACTAGGGTAAAAAAAAAGCGGAAAATAATCGATGTGAGTGCTTGTAGGGAGTGTTTTTGTCTGCTTTTTAAAAAAAAGTCTTTCACCGGTTGTGAGTCGCAGAGGAGCAGAAAGAAAGGAGTGGACGAGAGCTGGAGAGGGAGGAATGCTATGGTATGTATGATATACTCTAACCTTTACATCCAGATGATACACGTGAACGGACAATTCTGTGAGCTAAACAGTGTTGGAAAGATGTTTTAAGGCGTTTTACTTCTCCCCTTCATTGCAGCTTGGGTTGATAAGAACTGCTGCGAATAACAAGAAACTGGGAGTCAACCCCAGTCTCTCCCCCCTTGAGGGCTGGTGTGATTTGAAGCCCTTTAATAGTAATAATAATGATTATTTTAATAATGGTGCATGGGTGGATAAAAAAAATAAATAAAGCTGTTCCAATGTAGGTTAGAGTTAAGGCTGTGCTTGTTTAAATGGGAAGTTTACAGAGGAGAAAAAAGGGGGGGTCATAAAAATGGATCTTGTCCAAACATTAAAATTGTTTGTACAACAACACCTGGAATTCATTGGTCTTGTCGGGTCTAGAAAGACTCCCCAGTATGCCTTGAATACAAGGGGCAATAAGGACTTTGAATTGGCGGAGGGGGAAATAGGATGTTTGTGTTGGACTATATGTTGGACTGTCAAGCAACTGTTTGATGCTGTGTGCATGTTTTTGCTTGATGTGCCTCATCCCCAGGTTAAATTTAACAGTTGAACAGATTACAAATTAGATTTTGCTGAAGTTTTAAATCTTTTCTTGTAACTGCCAGGTCTTTTATTTGGCATGTTCAGTGTTTTAGTAGCCACAACTCTTGGCCCTCATCAGAATAAGGTCATAATATAATGTAAAATATAAACTCTTGAACATGATGAGTTTTTTCACGAGTAATTATTTTCTCTCATAAATGCATCAAAGCTGCATGTACAGGGCTTCCTGGTGACACAGTTACCTAATGTGCATACGCCCTGTAACTCTGCTCTGTTCCCTACTGATTTAACGGAACCTGTCATACAAATGACTCCAATCTTTGTGTTTCTTCACAAATTAAATATCTCAGGTGGGGGATTTCTACCTTGACTATCTGAATGCTGCATGTCTACCCCCTTTGATGCTGAAGGATAAGGTACAGATCATAGACTGATTAGGGCAACCTGATGGTAGCTATTAAGCAAACTAGTCATTTGTTTTTGTGCCAGAAACTAGTCACCAGTGTGTCACATCTTAATCTGACTTCCACTGCAAAGTGGTCATTGCCTTGTCAGCCACTCCCTATTTTGTCAGAGTCCTTCCACTAGACTTCAGTACTTTTATTTCGGGAGTGACCTTTCCACCTGCCTCTGGAATATTGATTCAAGATCGAGTGTGAAAGATTTCAGAGGGTGAGATAAGTGGGTGAATGTCTGTGTCGGGTTTGTGATATGGCCCCAACACAGAGGTGCGTAGCAAAGAGGGCTTTGGTCTGTACTGCTGTGTCACTGCCAGAAAGAATGGAGATTTTCAAAACAGGAACTTTGTCATTTGATAACAGATATATGCTGGCGTGTATTCCTTTTCAAACAAATTGACTCATAACCCCATCCCCGTATTTGCTGGCAATGCTCTGACCGAGTGCTTTTTGATGAGTTTCTCTGCCTTTGATCTTAATCAACCTTATTGGGAGGACCATGCCAAGGAGGAAGTAAACACACACACACATAACCCACACTTTCCTTGGTAAGACAGTCTCTTTGCTCTCAGGTAAATGCATTAGCAGCTGTCAGCACTTCTGTTCTCTGCTTGATTGGGCCCTTTGCAGTGCAGTCACACCTCTCCAGGAAGCCTCTTCTTCCCCTAATAGCCATGCCATTTGCCCAGGCAGCAGGCTAGCTACCAGCATACCCACTCACCCCTGTCTGTCTGTCTGCCTGCCTCTGGGCTGCAGATCGTGTTGTGAGTCCCTGGGCTTGAACATGTTCCTGGGATTAGTGGAGGGCAGGCTTTGCTCATCAGGATGTAGGTCAGAGATGCGGACACATCCTTTGATGAGGACACTGGAAGTGAGATTCTGTTCCATAAACACAGGGTTTTACATGCTTTGTAACAGAAACAGTGGAGGGATATGTACTCCCCATGTCATATCTGATTCTGAGTTCCCACTTGGCTTCTCAAAACTGGACCAGTAATCAAATGAGAAAGGTAATTGGAAAGTACTTGAGCTTTTTTACTCTGAAACATGTCCTAAATCAGTGAGCCCAGCTGTGAGCAGGTTATTTTATAAGGAACCATGTGTTTCTGGCTTGTAATACCACTCAATTTGAAAACCTTCCCCATACCATATTATTTCCATGTCAAACCAGGCTTTTATTTCTGAAAACCAATGTGCCACTGAATGAAACGGTGGCCTTTCACCTGCTCATTTGCAGATTTCACAGCTAGCATACCTGTCAACGCAGGGTGACTCCATACGCCAAGGATGGAAAATTTCCCAGCTCATCTGAAATTGTGCAGTTCGCTAAATCTCTTCTCTCTCTCTCTCTCTCTCTCTCTCTCTCTCTCTCTCTCTCACTCTCTCTTGTATTACAGGAGAGGTTTGCTTGTGAGTCAGTGTAAGCCTGTGTTTGATGGAGAAAGGAGCTAATTATAGCGGGCAGCTTTGGAGTTTGGTGGACCAGATTACAGTCACTCTCCTCTCAATGGCTGCCTTGTTCTAGTGGCCGATTATTAGGCAGAGAGAAGTGCATTCTGGGATGATTGTATCTGAATTTCCATTAGAAAGTGTGCCTGCCTCAGTTGAACTGAGGTTCTCTTCTCTCCCCACTGTTTCAGCTCCCTCGCTCATTACAGATTTGCAGATGGGGACAGCTTGATATAAAGGCCTCTGTAGTGTGCCCCTATTCTGGTTTAGAGCCAGTTTAACTCTGTCTCCTGAATGACCGAATTATGTATGAGGAAGCTGACCCCAAATCAGCAATGCTGGCTGTTCATAGTGTATGTTTGAGGGAGCAGAATGATAAAAAGAATCAGCAGTGTTCCTGTGCATAAGCCTTTTATAACAAATGGGTCACCAATGAAATCAATCAGTAACAAAGATTGCATTTGCTCTATATCCCAATCTCACCCTATTATGGTATTGCTTTTCCAATACAAATGTATTATTAATGTATAATGCTAGTGGAAAGTAATGGCTTTAGATATGATTAATGGTTTGAATGGTGGCTGTAGGGTACCATTCAGATAGTTTAAACTAGCTTTCATATTTCTTAAAAAAAAGATAGAGACACTGTTTGGAAGTACGGTGACCATGGAGATAAAGGACCAGGATGTAAGCCACAGAGGAATGGTGACCTCTGGATGTGAGCGGCCCTGCTTTGCTATCCCAGATACAATTACACAACAGAGGGACAGGGGTAATGGGCTATGGTAATTTGGAAGGGCTGTAGAGAGGGAACACGAGGGGAGAACTGGGAGAAACTGGAACTAGGAACAGTGAGAGAGTGACACAACAAAGTAGGTAGTCAGCTGGAGAATAAGAAGAAGAAGAAGAAAAAAAAACTACAAGAAAGAATGAGAGAGTAATGTAAAACGCGAGCAAACTGCTGCCAGTTTCTGCTTCAGGCTGTGTTCCTGGTATGTGCCCTTTCAGCTTTGTGCTCAGGGATCAACCAATCAATGACAGCCATAAGTAACCCTGCTGCTTGGCTATTGGCCACAGCTGAATTCCATGACTCAGCATGTCCGCAGATAAGATGTTATGATTGAGTCGCTGCCAATGAAATGAGGCCACTGCCCGGAGTTCAATAGGTTGGATTTCTGCTGCTGTAATCGCACAAAGTTTGTACCACCTACATGCAGTGGCAACACGGTTCTTAACCCTAAACTTCTCCCAAGTTTTGTGGGTTGTGTGTAGCCTGAAAAGAGAGGCTTGTCATGCATCAATACATACAGCACTCCATTACAATTATCATGTAAGGGGTATAATGGCTTCTGATAGTTTTCGAGTGAGTCAGTGTTTACGCTGACTGTACTTGGGATTTTGAAAGGCTGTAGACACTGGAAACCTCTCACCCTCTGAGACAAAGAGACTGCCCTGAAATCCACCTACACGAGTATTAAAGGATAACTTTGAGCATGTTGTGTCACATAGACACACTTGCGCATTTCCCACACTAACCTGGCACTTAGTTTTCTTTTTTATTTTTGTCTCAACCTGTCATGGTGACCTACCCTCGTCTCATTCTCAAGTCTCTGGGTCTCATTGCCTAAATTGGGCTGGAGTCAGGAGGAGAAGTCCCGGTGTGTCATTGTTTGAATTTCTCTCTGGAGATTCTCCCTCGCGGCGCCCCTGGGTTTCCTGCAGGAAGTCCACCTACGATGCCTGGTTGTGTGTGTGGGGGAAAATGGGAGGCCAGGAGAAATGAATAGGATGAGGAGGAGAGGAGAGCTGAGGGTCAGAGGTGAGGGAAAGAGTCTGTGGAGGGCAACAATGGAGTCTGTTGTAGTCAACTTATAATCACAATAATAGCCAAATCAGAAAAAAGCCCCATGTAACCACCTTGGACAGAATAAACTAGCCATTACTTCCATTAGAAACATTTCCTTTCGCAGATGATAGTTATATTATTTCATTATCAAATGTCCGTCTGCATATGATAATATGAAATACATTCCCTGTTATTTTTTATGTCTATTGCAGAGAACAGCACACAAACTATGAGAGTTCAGTGCTTGTGACTGAGATGCAGAACGACTTATTGAGATTAGTTTCAGTGCAGGCTTGGACTCCACAGCCCTTGTAGTCCAAGGCTGGAGCAGATCTTGGCAGTGTTGAGCGGCAGGAGGGCATCTCAGCCTGCCCAAGCATACAAATAAAAGCATATTAAAACCAGTTGTTTAAGCCCTTTTCAGTGACGGCTCCTGATTAACACTGAGATGGTGCACATTTGGTTTAGTGTTTCCGTTGGTCCTTCGACACCAGGCATACCTGCTTGGAAGTCTAGTATTTTTCTAATAATCAGAATATTAACCAAAGTAACCACTTGATCTGAATGAACTAGCCAATCCCATTGGAAACACTTCCTTTCTGCAGATGACAGTTTGTCATGTAACTACTGTCTCCAATTACCATCTGTTCTCAGAAATCTTAACTACACATGTTTGGGGTTATGAATCATGGCCGGTGCAATGGGTGGCACACCTTCCATTTAATAGCTGCAGGAGAAGTTGTGCGTATTCTGATACGCAAACTCGTTGGTCCAGTAGGAAGCTCAGCAGTCAAGCAATAAGGGTGCTAATCCAATTCATATCCATCCTTTCCCATCCTTTTCAACAGTAGAGAGACTATGCTGGATTTAGCATGTTGTGTATAATAGAACATTTCTCTCTGATTACCTGCTGTGGGATATGTCAATAGGTCAGTGCTGGAGTTACACTTCCTTGGGCACCATCAGTTGGATTAATTTCACTGGGAGAGGAAAAACTGTAACAGCAGCTTGTGTGCATCTGAGAGACTCTGAGGTCTGGGTGTTATCTATGCAGACTGGCTGTACATGTATAAGCTGCTCCTGTCAGGTATAATATTACAACTTAAAAGAGAAAAAAAAAGCGTAGCATCCTCACCTCTGCTCCTCTCCTCTCAGTCCTGTAAACATTGTAATTGAAAGCAATAGACTGTGTGACTAACTACAGCTATTTGCTTTTTCATTTCATTTTTACACATTAGCCATAATAAGATTACTTGTCTAGTGAATTGTGGTGCATGGGTGATATTAGTATTTTGGCAGCCTACAAACAGCAAACTGTGCGCAGAAGCAGGAGGTGAGGTTGCGGCAATACTTAAGTATAGTCTCCGGCACTCTACTGTAAGTCGTCACTGTCTCTTTGGGTTTGGGTTTGCGCCTTGTCAAAATATAACTGCTTTAGGAATGAGTATGTGAATGCTCGTGGTTAATGCAAATTGACACCGCTGAAACACGATGCGCAGTTTGTGAGTTATCCCGGCGTGTTGTCTATTTATCTTGATGTCTCTAACATGCTGCTTCTGCCCAGTGTTCTGACAACTTTATTGGAAGTGTCTTCGTACACCTGCAGCACTCAGATGGAGAAGGGAGAGGTGGAGAGTGGGAGGCAGTGAGGTGTTCTACTTCCAACGTATTCTAATTAACGTTGGCAGGTTTAATCACAGACTGATAAGCATCAGAGCAGAAAGAGAGGGGCACAAGTAGAGAGGAGAGGGAAGGGCAGAGGCCCACATACCCAGACAACCAGAGGCCTTTTGAAAGAACCTCACTTTTCTCACTTTCCTCAAACTCCTCCTAAGCTCTATCGATCGCTCTTACTCCCCCACTGCTTCTTTGTCTCTTTCATCTCTTTTTTTTAACATCATCGCCAAAATATTTCTGTTTCCGTTTGTTTCTGTTCCCAAGGCTCTCTCCATCCCCCAAATTTTTCTGTCCTTGGAGCACAGTGTAATGTTACTGTCCGCTGTGGTAAAGGACACAGGAAGGGCACCACCTTGTCAGTAGATGTTTGTCTCGGATGCCACTTCAGGGGGATCTGGCCACCAGTGTGGTGGCCTTTGGCATCTCCCCAGTGAACATGTGCTGACACTGTCTCTCTCCCACACATACAGGAACACACGAAACCCTTGTATTTAGACAAGGGACTTTTTTTTTAAAACAATGTTGTGATTAGGTATTCTTGACTTGGAGCTTGCCCCAGGCATTTTAACATTTGCAAATCATTACCTGTCTGTTATTGTTTAGCATTCATGTTTGGTGCAACTCAACTTTGAAAGTTTGGAAATGGCTAACTGTTTTCAAAGGGGCACTAGAGCCTGGAAATGTATGTACACTACACACACACACACACACACACAATGTGACCAACAGTGGTAGACCCCTCCTCACCCTCATAACATAACTGTTAGAGTGGTTCTGGCCGTTAGGCATCTGTGTGACAGTGGACATCATATCCTCTTTAAGGTGAGAAGATAAGGTGGCTGTTCATAGCCATTTGTTATCACAGGCAGTGGCTCTACGATCGATAACGGCAGGCCCAGCCATCTGCAGGCTGAGCCGTGCTTACTCATCAGCCCTGGGCTCGCATGAGCCCTCACTTGGGCCAGAAACTGGGACTGGGCCAGATAAGGGATGTGGAGGTGTCAGGGGCTCACTGCCTGTCATCCAGCCACCACTTAGCTAATGATGTCCATACTATTGTCTCACGGCTGGGAAAACGGCCATAAAACAGAGAGCGGCGACTAACGGCGTCAGAGGGAAAGATGGATTTTACCGATATAGGAGGCACACCCAAAGCAGTCTGAGCCAAGTGGTGCTGTGTTATGCTATCTTAGGATGGCAACACTGTCATTCTTATTGCTGCCTGCACTCTCTCTGCCTCTGCCCCCTCCCTTTTCTTTTTGTTGTTGGCTGTCTTTATTGTAGTGCTGGTTGGTCCATCTGCATAGAGGAAAGACAGACCACGATTTCCGACAGTCTGCCAGTCCCTGCGTTGGCCTGGTTTTGACCTTGTTACTCTGATTGTTACTGTTGGGCAAACAGCACATTTGTTTGTGCTAAATAAATACTCTTAGTGATGAATCACCTTAAATGCTTGAATCTAGAGGCAATTAGAAAATGCTGTCATGAATGCTGTAAAGATATATGTCCACTGCCGTTTTAGAGGATTGTAAATGGATTTTGCTCTGAGTTGGGTTTTCATGGGGGTGACATGGGTCATTTCTCTTCTCAGTGCCATAATTTCCCAGGATGCAGTGGGGGCCCCAAGGTCCATAGCTCTTATGTCAGAGTTCATTTCCTGTTGTAGTGCTGCAGCAGCTCCTGAGGATCCACCATTTTGTAACATTCCTGATGAGGACTGGAGAAATGTGTCTCAGCTCACTCTTTTCACTCATGTTTTACTTCAAAAATATATTTCAGAGTTTATACTGATCTAGGATCAGCTGCCTCAACCAGTGTTGTACAGACTGAGGAAAGTCACAGAGAATTTCTCACAAATGAGCTAAAGATTTGAAAATTGATCATGTTTTACAGCCAGTTTTACAGTGAATACACTGTAAGTGTTGCTGAGGTCGCACTATTCCTAATATAGTAGACATGTGAAATCGTGCATAGAGTATAAGATTAGCCTATCACAGTTTCTGTTCATGAGTCACAAAAGTGAGACTGTTTAAATGTTTTCAAATGAAGACAGTCCTATAATAGTTTTTGCTGATGTTTCTGATTCTAATAATACTCCTACAGTAATACATCACTGGTTGTAAATGGCCACAAATTGCAAACCTGAGTCTGCTCAAGTCCTGCCTTTTCCCTTGTTGCCATGCAGACTTCCATGTATGTCATAAGTCATGGAGATAAAAGTAAAGGAAACATGGATGAAGAATGTAAACATTTCTAAGAATTGTTTTTGGGTCCGAGGGTTGTTCAGAGAGAGGACAGCCTTCACCACACCACGGCTCATATTAGTCACAGTTGTCAGAGAGAAGAGAATGCAGACCTCTCTGCCCAATGAGGGAAAAGGTCGTTGAGAATGCAGTTTGTCAGGTCAGGACGAGCCGGGCCTGTTGTAGCTTAAATTCATGTGACTGCTAGAAAGAATATTAGATGAAGCAAGGTGAACCTCAACTGGGGAAATTATTTTTGGCAGACCATTTGTGTATTTACTTATTGTCATCATTGTAGATGACTTATTGGATGTTAATTTGTTACTTCAGTCACAGTGTCAGTGCAGTCTTACTTTATCTCCAGTGTAATAATGAGTTAGGATCAATTGGGTGGGTGAGGAGCACAGTGTCTGTATACAAAGAGTTGAGGCAGCATTTCTCTCTTTACATTTGGATTAGCATTTGGATTTTGGTATTTGTACAGGTAGAGGTGAACTTTGAAAATTAAATGTGAAATATCTAATGTACCATTTCAAGTAATGAGAAAATGATTCATATCCATTAAAAGGGTGCTCCCGCTATTTAATTCATTTCCATTAAGTTAGGGTACTCGCAAGAGACAGATTTACAAATGAATCCCCCAAAAGCTCCAAAAACACTGGATTCTACATTTCCCATATTGCTAGTCAGTAGTGTCCAAGCTCACTTGAGTAATTTTGTCAGACTTGAGGACAAAATTCCCCAAAATACTGTTTTCAATTTTCTGTTTTTCTCTCTGTTTTACGTCACAGTAAACTGAATATCTTTAGGTTTTGGACTATTGGTCAAACAAAACTAGACATTTGAAGATGTTGGTTCGGTCTCCCAGAAACCGATGGACATTTTTCTGATGGGACAGTTTATACACCAAACGACTGATTGAGGAAGTTAATCAGCAGATTGAACAATAATGAAAATAATTGTGAGTTGCAGTTCTAATTGCAGTGAGAAATGGCCCCGTGTACTACTCTGAAGCCTCTGGTACTGCTGCACATGAGAGAACCTGTCAGCGTTATGTTTTCAGTCATGCAGTTACTCCAAAAGGCCAAGGTAGTTCATCACTAATGACTCTAAATGACTGATGGGATATTCATCCCACTGTGATTGTGGTAAATACTGTTTAAGAATTTCTTTTGTTCTCAGTTGTTGATCATCTGATCAATGGGAAGACACTAAGTACTTTTTAAGTAACACTTAAAAAGCCTGGATTGGTCCTCACACATCAACCATTTTGGAGCAAGTAAACTTGGGGTAATGGCATTGCTAGCTTCCTAGTCTACAGTCAAGCCAACAAATGTTTTGGTCCGGAGCTTTTACTGTGTTCCCAGTTTAACTACCTCTTCCAAGAATACCAATATGACACTTTAAAACACTGCCACTGCTTCTAATAAGCGCGAAAATCGAAAATTTGTAATTAAATTAGTAATTAAAGTTGCTTGAGGAGAATTAGTTGTTTGAGCTGATAAGAAGAAATCCATTCTCATTCTCTGTTGAAGTATTGTGTGAGTACTAATGACACTTCTTTGTAACTATTGAAAAAAAAAAAAAGAAGACTCAGAGAAAAACAGCATCTACCAGGTTATGTTGTACATACCACTAAATTGTGTGCTGTACAGTTTTGTGGATACAGTGTGTGTAATTGATGACATGAATTTTTATAGCATGAAACTGGAATTGTTTTTTCTTTTAACCACCAATCCAGCTCTGTCTTCATTGCATAGTTTCAGCATGACTTTAGGCTACATTTCCTCAAATGCATATTCATTGTTATCAGGCCCCATTCATCACATCGGTTCTTATTCCTTATGTTGCAACACGTACATGGTGATGGAGTAGTGAAACCATCCTCTTTATGACAGAAGGCAACAGTGTTTCAGACAAATGTGATAATTTAATGAAATATAGACTGTAACAAATTGTAGCTTTTAAGACAATGATTTTAAACAAAGCCAGGCATGATTCTGGCCATGTCTGGGACATGTGATTGAAACTTTGTTTTCCATTGTCTTTGTAATCATGGGAATGAATGTTCAGAATCGCTACGATAGCAGTAATTGCCAATTACCTTGCCTTTATGAGTTTCCCGTCAAATGCCTGCCAGAAATGACACAAAAACTGTCATTATAGGGATGTTGATGCTTCCATTATTTCTGCCACCTGCTGGGTATATATTGTGAAAATGTGTAAGCGTGTGTCAGAGAGATCAAGAGTCAGAAGGTAGTAGGAAGGAGTAGCGAGACATAATAAACAAGAAATAAAAAAAAGGGAGAAAAGAATCGGAAGAGAAAAAAGAGTATATAATGCCGTCAGCTTAGGTGTTGACCTAAACATGTCAGTTCATTTGAGTCATGTTCTTTTGATTGCAGGGCCACGTCTTGTTTGTGTGCTATTTGTCTGAACGAACCAAACAAGTGCCTGAGACTAGTTTAACCTGTCCTTGAACCACAGTTCAAAGTATTATGCATGAGCTCACTGTCAGACGTTTGGCAAGGTCTGTTTCAACACATTCATATACTACAGAGCCTCTCATCCACAATATTTCAGTTTTTGCTTCACAACTATGTAAATGTACCCTCTGTCTGTCCCTAGTCTCTCAGTATTTGGCCATAGTGGATCAGATTCTAGGAAATTGTGCAACTCTGAGAGTATTCACGTGCAGCTTTTAGACCACAGAGCACAGCTTACATCTCGGGCCTTGCCTTTTCCTTTTTCTTCCTTTTCCCTCCGCCTGCTCCTTCCAGAGGTCATAGTTGACAGGAGACATGGGTGGGTGATGTCAGCTCTCTCCTTAGGGGATTCCGGGGGGGTCCTCAGGGATCCTATGAGGTTGGGCAGCAGCTCCAAAAGGGGAGGACGGGAAACAGTGATGGCAGAGAGAGGGAAGGAACAGTTCGCTGTTGTTCCGCTTTGTTTGTTTTTTCACATGTCAGTGCTAAAGAGGGAGACACAGGATGTCGGTGGTTAGGGTGCCATCGCCAAGAAGAGCTCATTCATGAGTGTGTGTGTGTATATCTATAGCAGCTGGAAGCATATTATATCCCACAAGGTCAACAGATTTGAATTTAAGTTTTGATTCAGGAGTATTTTCTATTTGTCTTCTGCAGAATTAGCTTGTTTTTGCCACATACAGCAGTTGTGAAGAATTCAGTAAGTTGAGAGATTTGCGTTTTATGCTGTGGCCGTTTGCCACTTTCCAAGCAAAGGTTGTTTAAGCGCACGCTGGGTCGTTGACTCGTTCAGAGGGTCTATAGTGTTCAACATCATGTGCTGAACACTTGTGCGACGGTTGTGAAAGCTCCGTGAGCGCGTGGGGCGGTGCTCCGGGGGCTCCCTCATGATGTACCATGGTAAACAGTTCCCACTGCTTGCACAGCTGGGGCACACTTGACGGGGGCCTCTGCAGTGCATATAGAGAGGGAGATGGAGAGAGGGATGGGGAGGAGGACGCAGACACAGAGAGACAGAGAAGGGAGGAGAGGGCGAGAGCGACTGGACCGATGCAACAGAGGAATGCTGCGAGGGCCTTCGGGGCAGGGTACAAACTGCAAAAAAAAGGACAAGTGAGTGCAGGGGAAACAAGAGCAGAAAACTGATTATAAATGACAAATCCCCAGCTCTTGCAACCAAACAGTGTTAGCCGCTGTGTCCTGAGGGTGAGAAAATGCAACAGTAATAGCTCCGACTCCAATCCAATCTCCTGTATGTATTCTGTGTGCATGTGTGCAACTGCGTTTGTGTACGCGGCCTACCTAAATTCAACAGACAAGAGAGACAGGAAATTTTGCCCCTCCCCTCCTCCATCCTCCCCTCATCCTCTGCCCTGTGCTCGATGCCCGGTGCTGATTGGCTGGAGAGAAAGCAAGGGATGAGGTTTTGTCGCCTAATCTGCCAGCAGATCGCCACTGATGGGCCTCTGTAGAATGGCTTTAGTAAATTACTGTTCCAGGGAAGGGCAAATCCCTTCTATCAGATAGCAGCCCTCTCTTCATCTCTCCCTCCATAACAAGTCCCGCACTCTCTTTCTCTTCACTACATCAGTCAGGCTTTGACTTTATCTCTTTATCACTACCTTGCTCAACTCTCATCTTCTCTTTTTTCTAGCCTTTGTCTTCTACTTATCTCTCTTTCTTTTCTTTCATTCTTTCTGTCTTTCTTGTCATTTAAATGCATCATGTTGTGCACCTATTTGTGTGTCTGCAGTAGACCTAATTTTCTCTGCCTATGAGCCTCACACCTGGAGTGAATGCGATGAGCTGGTCTTAGAAAGAGAAGCTCTGTGGCTTTTGCTCCAAGGCTACTCATCAGCATCAGCACATTACAGTCTGTGTGTGAACAGTTCCCACTATCCCCCGGTGTGTTTGTGCATGTTAACAAGATGGACCTGTTGTTTGAGGGCGGCCATTTTGCCCAGTCTGAAATCACACAAGATACAATACTGTACATCCAGCCTCGATACCTGGTGGATGGCGTATGTGGATTAGGGGGAATTTATTTTTTTCATGTGGTTTTAGTTTTGCATACCTGTGCCACAAAAGAATATAACTTAGCCAGAGTAGAAATAAAGAAGATTAAGGAGTGAGATAGATACTGAAAAAGAAGGGAGTGTTTTCATCTATGCGTAACTCACTGTCTGAGCGCACACTCCCCTGAGGTGGGGAACGTTGCCTGGCATGGAAAGCCGAGTCGAGCCAAACTCTCTGTGACCTCCTGTGTTTTGTTACAGCTACCGCTAACTCCTCCTCAGTCGCGTAAAACTGCCAGTGTGTAGTTGCTCTGCAGTGACATATGGCAGCCAGGCATTTCTGATGTCACACAATGTTGCTGTCGCCGTGACAGAACTCAAGCTTGATAATTAACAGGTGGTGTATAGAAAGAGGTGGAAAAGCCACAAACACACAAACACACACGAACACACTTTTCGTTTAAAGCGTGTTTTATTGCTGTGCTGCTGTGATAAGATTTATGGTAACCCAACCCAGTTGAAATATTTGTTTGGTAAAGGTTGTTGTTGGTGTTGTAACTTTTTTGTAATGAGTATGTTTACATGCACAGCAGGATCCCAGTTTTGACTCTTACGCTGGTTTTGATTTTATTCGAGATAAGACTTTTACAAGGAACATGAAAAACCTGATTATTCATGTTCCTGTTAACAGATTATATCATGGGCTGGGTTTCTAATCATTTTAGGCAGTGCAGTTTGTCTTGTACTGATGTTTCAAACATTTTGTTCCAATCAATCTTTTTGGCTCTAGTCACCATCATCATCATCACTTATCATCACATCTTTTTGTTTTACTTAGTAAGCACTACATAACCACAGTTGAGGACATGTCTGCACACATGACCGTGATCAGAAACCTGGATAAGGTGTTTGTGTGAAATTGACTTGATTTCTATCACACTACAGTTAGTGTTTCCAGGTTCTTCAAGGCCAGGATCAGGGTTTATCCAGGTATCTGAAACCAGGATATGACGTTACGTATCCAGATCATAACTGGAATGCTAGTGTGCATATTAACCCACTTAATATTTTATTGCCCCCACAGCTGTTAGGCAACTAATCACCTTTAATTTTAGAGCGTTACCTGGACCACACTGGTCTTAGTCTGTTTGGTAATGCTGCTGCCCAGTCTGTGATGTCTTGTTACACTCTCTGATAATGAGCAGACTGCATGGCCTAATTCTGGCTTGTGTACCAAAAATGATTAGAATGACAGGAGAGCTCATGTTTGGTGAGCCCCACCCTTCTTCATTGACTCTCTCCCCCCTGCAGTCTGAAAGGAAGCATCTGCCTGCCCCTCTGCCTCCCCACTGCTCGCCACATGCTCTCTCTCTCTCTCTCTCTCTCTCTCTCTCTCTCTCTCTCTCTCTCTTCCACAGCCCACACTGCTATCACTGCGGCTGCTAGCTATCCAGCTCGTGCCGATGTCAGAGCCTCTAATCTCTCTAGCATAAAGGCCATGCAAAGGGAATTTATGTTAGTCAGTCTGCCACGGGAAGAAAAGCAGAAGCGGAGAATCGTTTGAGCAGGTTGACAGATAAGGCTCTTGTGCTTTCTGTGTGGTGCTTTTTAAGCCATGTTAAGCTGCTTAATTAGACATAATCTACAGACCCCAGACTGAGGCGGAACTAATGAAGTTAAAAGACTCAAATCCCATCCTACCATCACACTCTCCTCTACGCCACACCATCACTCGCGCCTCTCCGTCTCATCACTACGCTTCTCCTCTCTGCTGCCTGCCATCACACTCTCTCCTCCTCGCAGCACACTCTGCCCTGTCTTCCTCCTTACCATCCCACTCTTTCCCTTTGAGCAGCGTTAATGTCTTCCATCACACCCAAACATTCTGTCCTGCGTACATTACAACCCACCTAAAATTATATTATTTCCAGCTCATATTTTCTACACTTCTCATGAGAAAATTTGCTGTGTGATTGTTTACTTAGAGCAGTGCATCTTTAGAACCAGCATATCATCAGAAAATGTAGCATGTCGAACTTCAGAGGCAGATGTAATTATATGGACATCAGTATACTCAAGGTACAGGACTATTAAACTGTACCCAGAGTTTACCATCTTAATGCTGATGAACATGTTGGGCCCTGAAAATGAATAGTTCAAAATGAAACTCATTCAGAAAGGTGACATTTTGACTTTTAAAGGAACAGTTTGACATTTTAGGAAACATTCCAAGGTGCTTTCCTGGGAGAGTAAGATGAGGAGATCAACCCCCTCTCCTATGTGTCCATTAGATATGAAGCTATAGCTGGCAGTTCATTAGTGTAGAAACAGGACCTCACCTGGCTCTGTCCAAGATTTGAAAATCTGCCTACTAAAGCTCTAAAGCTTACTAATTAACATGCTATTTATCATTTATTTTATCCATCCACCGTTGATAAATACTGGATGTAAAAAGCAGTACAGTAATTAAACACCTGTTGCTTGGGGTCACTACCTCATTATTTCAGTCCATGCTAGGTATCCATTGTTATTGTGACAGAAAAATAATCCTTCACATCTAAACTTGCACCTCTGTGATACAGTTTCTCAAACAGCAAGACACATAAAACAAAACGCAATATAATGAGGACTTTCTGAGGTTGGGCACTAATGGCTTGCTGTGATCAAAATCCAAAAGGTTGCAACAAGACTGAGAACCTGGGGGAAGTGGTGAGTGTTATCACAAGTTACTCGGCAGAGTATGCTGTATCTTAGCACATTTCCATCTCTGCTGCAACTCTGCTTCCACACTCTTCCGTGCCCTTGTTCCCTCTCCCTCTTGCAGTAAGAGGAGGATGTGTTTCTCATGTCACTAACACACTTCTCTCCCTTAATCCCACAACGGGATAAATCTGTGCCCTGGCCATGTGTATGAATATTTATCCGTAGGTGGATGAGTGATCTCAACTTTTTGCCAGCTTACAGTACGCTTTGTTCATGCACCAGCTCTTGATGTGCCCCCCCTGTTGCTGCTGTGGCGTGTTTACATAGCTCTCCTATCTCCGCATCTTGCAGGACTAGCTTCTTTGTCATGTTTTGAGTTTTCCCTGAAGCCAAACAGCAGTTATTTTCCTTCACAGAGGAGCGGCTGGCACGCTAGCTTGTAAACGCTCATCCTCTGTCCAGGAGGAGATTGCAGCTGACCATTGTTGGGTTTCATCATCGTCATGAATGCGCTGCCTCGCTGGTGATGGCCTGTCAGAGAATTTTCCTCACCCCATTATCATTCTGCCTTTCCACCATGCCCTCCTTTAGCCCTCCTTCCCGCCTCACCTTTACCTGTAGTGCTTACGGCCTTTTGTACTGTCAAACCCATTCTCTTCACTATGTCTCACATCTGTTAGAGTATATTTACAATCGTTTAGATGAGGCGCCTGTAAACACGGCCTGGAATGAAAATTACTTTTAGCTCTTATCAGCTGCTAACACTTAACAGGTAATATTGTCCTGTGAATATTTATTCCCCTAAACCTCCTCAAATTCTGCTTTCTGTCCCTTGCTGCCTCACCCCCTTAGGTGACAAACCTCCTTCCTCCTTCCCTCCTTCCCCCTGTCAGGGGTCCCAGTGCTGCCCAGTATCATGGTGCTGCTTAGCGGATCTGAGAGCTGCTGCATTCTGGTCTTGCCTGATTAGCCAGTGTGTGATGCTGTAGGGTGTTTTTGTTTTGTTGCTGAATGGGCTGTTCCACCGAGAGCACAGGAGATGACGAGTGGCAGGGGAGAAAGGAGGGGATGGAGAGGAGACGGGTGGAGTGGGAAAGGAAAAGCAGGAGAATGCTTATGAAAAAAAGAAGAAAGCTAAAGGAGGAAGGATATAAAAGGAGAGGTGGGGAGTGGATAAATGAGACGGGAGAAAAGGTGGGAGCAGAGGGGGAAAGCAGAATTGAGGAGAGGAGAGGACGATGATGC